>JBBPBR010000002.1:7862507-7891451 GCA_037974775.1 Cicer pinnatifidum
TTAATGTCTACAAAATTATTATGCAGATAATTTTAGTTTAGACTGTTAATTAAACATATATTTTTGAATAACTTTTTTCTAATATATTTGCAATAATATAAAAAAGTTCCTCTAGAAATCTGTTAATAACAGCCGCGATTAAAACAGTTGCCATTAAAACGGTTGATAAAAGCACATTGTAGTCACTAAAAGTCAAAGAAATTTTTTATAAAGTAAAAATTTGTAGTGATTCAAAATATATTTAACTCTTTTTATAGTCATTAAACAATATTCATTATAAAAAAACATTTTAAAAAAGTTGACAAACTATATTCTTAAAACAAATTTACCAAACAAGATTTTTATTTTTTCTTATTTTTTTTATAAATATATATTTTTTTTTTAATTTCTACACCAACTTGCCACTTTGAAAAAAAAAAAAATACACCAAAATGTCCTAAGTTTAAAATCCAATAGGTTATCGCAAGTCCGGCCAACGACCAACTGAAGAAAATTTCTTGAAAATTCAATTGAAGGTCGCATGGGCCTAATTTTTTTTTTTCTTCTCATTTTTGTAATTAGAAAATTATTTATTTTGTTAACAATTTTCTCCTATTTTTTCTCCAGATCAAATTAATAAAAATAATTATAAAGTAAATTGTATTATAAATTTCAAAATAAATACATTAAAATGAAAGAAAATATACATCAAATTTGAGTAGAGGTGTGAGCAACGTTTGGACAATGTTTCATAGTATGACCAGAGACCTGACATAATCCGCATTTTCTTGGTATTGTAGTGTCCATTTCTGTTATAATGCATTTGCTCTTTGGGCGATCTTTCTTGACTCTCTGCATTAGAGGATTGTGACGTACCTTATCACCTTCATGTTCTGCCCTATATCCTTTGTTTGATATGGGTTTGAATGTTTCATCGTAGACTTTTAGTACCGTTTACATCTTGTACACATCAGGTATAAGACTCCAATAATCATATTTGATGATATAACATACTGTTGTCACATGTGAACAATGCATATGTATAGCTTGATATTTTTCACAATCACACCACTTGTTAGGAAGGTTTACACTGAAATGACCAATTGGTCGCCCTTCTCTTGGATTTACCGTCTCGTGGACCATGAAAGTATGATTGCTCCGATCAAAACTATCGACTTTATGACTATTGGATTTATGTATTTCAAATTTCATAAAATTTATGCATTTGTTTGTGTATACCTGACCATAAGCTAAAATTGATGCGTGTAGTTTTCCCATGGTTGGAAACAGTGTCCCTGTCTTCTAATAAATCGATTGAACCTAAGTAGTGATCGGAAGGTTGCACGTGCCTTTTAAAAACTCCACAAGGTTGGTTGTCATCTAACCACAACGGCTACCTCCATCAGATGCTCGAATCCAATTTTCTCGCGGTATGTTGTCTAACCATTTCAAAGCCTATGGGTTGACTATGCCGATTTCTTTGTGGTATTATCGATATATAGACTCATTAATTGAGCAACTTGTATTGACACAGTAGACAATGCATTATTACACTAATTATAAAAAGTAACAATGAAATTACTAAAAATTACATTAATTATAAAATGTAAGAATGAAATTATTACATAGAAAAAAAAATTATTTAATGCATTATCCTCGAATTCCATTGCAAAATTTTGTTAAATATATCGGACGCATAACACGTGCTTTAATGGAGGATCTTGCCACCCATTATTTGGATTATTATAAGCACTCATAACGAATTCGTGTCTATCTGAAATCAAACAAATGTTGGTTTGTCGAGTGACGTATTTTCTAAAATTTCTCAAAAAGAAACTTAAACTCTCTTTTGTCTCACCTTCTACAAGAGCATAAGCAATAGAAATTACATTGTCGTTCTCATCCTGCGCAACTGCTACCAATAGAGTCCCCTTGTACTTGTCGTACAACCAACTCTCATCAACTTCTAGTTGTACAATTGGTTTGCATAATTTAAACGCATATATGCACGGAACGAAAGCTCATTCTCATGATAAGTTGAGATATTTTCCATTTCAATTTTTGTTTCTGGAGCAAACGTTTGCATAACCAACAATCGTGGGAATTGATTGTAAGACTCTTCTCAATTGCCATAAATTTGTTCGATCACTTTATTTTTTCCCATCCAAGCCTTTCTATAACTTACTGTGTAATTGTGCAAAACCTGAATCTGAGCAATAATGACCTTCACTTTGATCGAAGGGTCCACTTTCAGAACTTGCATTACGCTTGTATATATCATGTTAGAATCAAGCTATCTTGTGACAATGCAAAATTTGTGCATGTATGGGGCGCATTCAATTTACCAATCACCCACAATTCACTTTTTTTTGCGTTTTGAAGCTTTGCATCTAAACAAACAATTTAGACTTGAACAATTAATAACATATCTTTCTAAATCTGATTTTTGTACCACAAGATTCAATAATTGTTTTAAATGGTAACGTTTGATTGCACGTACGCATCCATCCTTGTTTTGAAACTTCATTTCAACTGCAAGAGTTCCATCTACTGTTGGGACTTCGTCAATGAACATGTGATCAAATTCACTCAATTGCTTTGCAGTATCTAAATTGATG
The DNA here is from genome assembly GCA_037974775.1 of Cicer pinnatifidum. Lineage (NCBI taxonomy): Eukaryota > Viridiplantae > Streptophyta > Magnoliopsida > Fabales > Fabaceae > Cicer > Cicer pinnatifidum. The sequence goes on from JBBPBR010000002.1 coordinate 7,865,105, forward strand.
TTCTTCGGGTGAAGTGGTGGATCGAATATAGGTAGGATAGGTTGATCTTCTACTTCCATATATTCGTCAACATCAATGTCGTCGTCAAAATCACCAGATGATTCATCGAAGTATGTTTCATCCTCTTTACTATAATCGTCTAGTTCTTCCTCGTTGATATTATATAAGACACTAAGTGGAAGATCACATTGTGGACTTGGTGAGAGAGTTCATGACGGAGTTAAAAACTTTTCGGATGAGTTTGTTCAATTTAGCTAGAGTATGGTTCATAGTGTTTTGATGGAGAATATAAGTCAGGTTGATAAGGGGTGTTTTGATCGAAAGATGGGATGTAGTTGGGATTGGGCATGTTTGAGGTTGATGGTTGAGCAATGTTTGTTGACGTAGGACCATTAAATGTAACACATAACTCGATGGTGCCGAGTTGCGACCATTGTGCATAAACATCAAACATCAGTTGAACATCTTTGTTGTTACAAACCTTCATCAGTTCAAACCTTTTTGTATTTTCACCAAAGAAGACAAGGTGTCGATAAACTATATATATCAGTTATCGTGACTTTGTAGTCGAGCTATAACTTTTTTTTAATGACATTCTTTAGACGAGCAAGGTTGCTTCCAAAATGTACTTTGAACGCTTTTTTGTAATCACTTACAAATAATTTACCTTCAACTTCGTTGAGAATTGAACCATTATAATAAACAATACAAATGACTTGTTGAGCATTAAGTAATTGATTAATTATGAAATGTTAGAAGGTATGGTGAGATAGAAGGTGTGGTGAGATAGTGTGATCTAGTTTTCTATTTATACAAGGTAGTAAGCATTCATAATTTTGAACTATACCATCCACAGTCGTTGATAAATTAAATTGGAAGGTCAAGATTAAATAGGTAATAGACCAATTTGATTGGTCCAAATAAAATAACAAGGATTCATAATTTTGAACTGCACTATCCACATCCGTTGATAAATTAAATTGGAAGGTCAAGATTAAATAGGTAATAGACCAATTTGATTGGTCCAAATAAAATAACAAGGATTGAAACTGCTCCACCATCCACAACCATCGATAAAATGAAATCAACAGCCCAAATTCATGAAGGCAGAGATTGCAACTCGGGGTTGCGACTTCCCTAAGGATTCGCAAGTTGGGGATGTGACGTCCTTAAGAGTTCTCTGTATGGAGATGCTACTTCCCTTAGGGTTCGCTTTCTGTGGATGCGAGACCCCTTTATAAGCACATAGCTAAATTTCTTAAATCACATAGTTGAAAAGATTTTTTTCATGTGTCAATTTTATTTTGTTTATTTTGAAAACTTTAAAATACAATAATATGATTGAAAAGGAATTATATTAACTAAAACGAAAAACGAAAAATGATATCTTCAATAATATAATAAAGAAAAAGTGTCAGTACACGTCTGAAGAAAAAGAAAAGAAAAAAAAAACATGAGATCCGACAATAATTAAGAGACTATTTTTAAGGTGTAATTTTTTATTGTTTAAGATTTACACTTTTATTTAAAATATTTATCTATTTAATACTATTAAAAACTATTTAATATCTCACATTTTTCAATAATCAAATATAAGTAAAAATAATTAAAAATTTAAAACAATTGATGGGTACTTTAGTTTTAACTTTTTTTTCTTTTTATTATTTTCTCTTATAAATAGAACAAAAAATACTAGTTTGTTTTAAGATTTTCTAATCTTCTTTTCTTTTATTGTGAGGTCATTGTACTGTCTTTTCTTTTTAATTATTAGGTTTACTAATGTGCAAATCAGTGTATTGCAATCCATTAACGATCAGTTCGAAAAAAAATAACAAACCATCTAATCCATCCATTATTATAATTTCAATGGATGGATATCCATCTATTTATTTATTATGAGCATTTTAATAAACTAATTATATATTTTTTTTTTGTAAGGAATTACATTCTTTTTACTATTTATAAAAAATATTATATATTATTATAAAATACTATATTTGCTTTTAACGGTAAAATCAGGTTTTTTCTTTTAATTTAAAAAAAATAGTTTTTTATAAATTTGAATTCCATCTCTAATAATTTTGACCATTAAATTGACACTCCAATACATTGTCTAATGCCATGCATAGATACACACGTCAGTACCAAAATTTCTCAATAGAAATTACAAAAAATAAAATAAAATAAAAATTGCATACACACAAACTCAAAATCCCAAACCATCAAAGAAAAAAATGCAAAAAGAATTATACAATATTATATGAGCACAACTTTTTCTTGTCCTTCTACGCCATAAAGCTTTTCACTAATTCTGTGACGCCCACTTTGAAACCACACATGATGAGATTCCCAATCCAATGAAACATCTTCTCTTACATAGGGACTTAAAACTATTTGCTCGAGTTTGTGAGCACATTTTAGTACATTCATAACAAACTCAATTTCTAACCAATCGCCAATACAACCTCCCAATTCAATAACCTTTAGCTCCTCATGAGAGAATATTTCAACATCCCTAATATCTTTTTGACTTTTAAATAACTCCAAATGTAGAAACTGGCAAATAAAATCATAACAGGAACCATATTACAAGTTGGCACACATGTACTAATGAATGCAAATCAAAATATCTACGAAAATTATCCAAACCAATATAAAAACTTTGTATATAATTATGCAATTATGCAAACCAATAAAATAAGGAAGAATTGAATCTACTTAGAAAAATCAAATCAAAAGTTATATTTGGAAAGATAATAAGTGGCCAAAAGTGCAACAAGCTCAAATTAATTCTGAATAAAATCAAATCAAGGGTTAGATTTGGAAAGATAATGGGTGGTTAAGTGCAATAAGCTCAAATTAATTATGAATATAAATATGTTGAAATGTATGTGGTTTTAACTGTATGATCTACTAGGTCAAAAGTGTATATTTATCAATGAAACTATGTAACAAAATTCGAATGACGACCATAAAAATTAAAAAGTAAAACATATTTATTAACCATGTTCACTAACCATGACAGAAAGTTTCTGCAAAAGAGGGGCAGCTTGAAGGATGTTTAAAATCCACAAAGGATCATACTCCACATCATTTAAGATGTCCGAGTCCAACATAATGTCGAGCTTCAACTCTTTAAGATGTTTGAGAGGTTGAGTTATTTTTAGGGAAGTTGTAACCTGAACACAAAAAACATGTAAGATTCAAAAGACAGAAATATAAAATAAAAAAATTAAAAATCACTCTCCCAACACTTTATGACTAACCATCGAAAATGTGGTCACATGCATAGCCTCAAGTTCAGGAAAAGTTGCACATAGAGCAACAAATGCATTAAGATCTCCTTTGAGTGAAATGGAGAATTCAATGCTCTTTAGCACAGGGGTATTAATGTTAAGGGTATCCAAACCATGTCCATCATACTCCAATGAAGTGAGGTTAACACAATCCACTAAAATCAAGTTTACATCATTCTGAACCTTGAAATCAGCATTATCGAAGAATTTGTGGGATACGACATAGCACCCTACAACCTTGAGATGACCTAATGATGAACTTACTATCTTTAGCATTGATGAATTGACCTCACAGAAACTTAAGCAAAGCTCTTCAAGTTGTCGACAATTAGATAACAGATTTTCAACGAACATTGCATCCACTTTTGAACTTTCAAGTGAAATAGATCTCAAATTTTTTAATGGAATAAAGTCACAGTTGGTGGGATGACAAACAACACAATTTTGAAGACACAAATTCTTTAGAGTTGAAGCATTAGTCACTGAAAATAAGTCAAAGTCAAATTTATAACGATTGCGTTGAGTAGTGTCGTGTGCATAAGGCTTTCCTAGAAAGAGTAGATCAATTCTTCCAACTCCCATTGCAATTGCAAATCTTATCCATTGATCAATACTGTTGCTTTGTTCGTGTTTTAAATAGAAGTTAACCAGGAACGAATCGATCATTGTGCCCTGAAAATTCTTGACAAATTGATCTACTCGTTTTACAAATTCATCCCTACTCATATCCAAATTGAGGCGTCTCTCCACAGTAGAACGATTTGGGACATCAATGAGATACCCGGTTTCAAGTAGTTCATTCTCGCTTCCAAGCATATTGTTGATATCAAAGTAGAGATCTCTCTTTGGAGCCAAAAGCTTGCAATCCATTTTATCAAGAGAAGAATTTGAAATTAGTGGCAATGCACCTGAAATACATACACAAAGTTTAATAATTGTAATGAAAGGGTGCAAAGCGAAGAAGAAATTTATAATCCTAGTGAAGATATTAGTAATCTTGCAAAAAAATAAACAAAAACTAATATGTTCAAAATAATAGAACAAAATTTGGTAAGGATGAATAGAAAAGAACCAGAATTAAAGGATTGAGAAAGAAGGAAGGGAAGATCGGTGGTCTTGGGTGATGGATGGTTTTGGGGTTTTGGAATAGTAAGAGACTATAAAGGTGAGCGTAATGGCTGCAACAAGAAACCTATTTTTAAGGTTTTTAGTTTTAGAAACTAGAGAAGACGGTTACAAATTAAAATAAAAAGATGTGGATTTTTTTTCTAATATATATTTTTTTCTTTTTTAATTCTAAATTACCCAACTCCCCTGTTTTATATTTTGAATTGCCCTTATCTTTGGCCCAATTGAAGGTCGTTGATCTATGGTGCCACCAGTTGAAGTCCAATGATTTTTTCCCTAGTTGGGAGGTCGTTTGCCGGTGATGAGACCTCACACTAGGGTTTAGAAAAAAAAATTCTTCGTTTTAATAGTTATTATATGAATTTAATATATTAATAAATAATTAAAATTATAAATAATTATAATAAAAAATACATTAATAAATAGTAATAATACATTAACAAATAATAATAATAATAATTATTTATTATTATTATTATTATTATTATTATTAAAAATGATTATAATAAATAATACATTAATAAATAATAATAATAATAATTAATTATTATTTTTGTTATTATTATTAAAAATGATTATAATTAAAATTAAAATAGCAAATTATATTATAAATTTCATAGAAAATACATTAAAAAAAATGATACATCAGAGTAGATGTGCCCGCAACGTTTGGACAATGTTTCCTAGTATGATCAGATATCCGACATAATCTACATTTTCTTTGTACTCTTTCTATAGTGTTCATTTCTGTTCTAATGTGTTTGCTTTTTGGGCCACCTCTCACTACAAGAAAACACTTCCTTTATGGCCAACTTTAAAAATATTTTGTGGCATAAAAAAACCCTAAAAAATTACCGACCTAAAAAACACTCATAAATACTAAAATTTAAATTGGTCGTTATTTGTGGCTGAAAAAGCCCTAAAAAAGGATTACAATTTAAGTTGGATTTTGTGGCTGTCTAAGCCCTCACAAAATCACAATGTTATTATTTTTGTAAGGGATTTAGGCCGACACAAAATCCAGCTGAAATTGTAGTCATTTGTGGCTACCTAGGCCGCCACAAAATTAGTATACAGTTGCACTTTGTGGCTGAAAAGGCTGCCACAAATACTCATTGTACCGTTGCTCGTTGTGGCTGCTTAGGCCGCCACAAATTCTTTCATTTCTGACCGTAAAAGCCGCCACAAAAGCTAATCATATTGTTGGATTTTATGGTTGTTTTGGTTGCCACAAAGGATAAAAAAATTTCTATAAATATCACTCCCCTTATCATTTTTCATCTCTACCTTCTCTCTAAATTTTCTTTCTAAATTTTCTCTCCACCTTCTCTCTACAAAAAATATTTCTCCAAGTTTTTTCTCTACTTTGTATCTTGAATTTTGGTAAATTTACATTATATATTTAGTTTTTTTAATTTTATTTTTGATTTGAAGTTATTTATTTAATTAATGTTATTTATTTAATGAATATTATTTAATTTTTATTTTGACAGTGGTGATATTGTGTTTACTTCGAAGAGTTCTCATTTGTGTGAAAGCTTCAAGTCAGACACTACTCGGAATTAAGTTAGTATTTTATACATTTTAAATATAGATTAGTAAAATGTGTGATATTATAAATATAATTTTTATATTATTTTTAAAATATATATAAAGCTCATCATTCGAAATGTTAGTATACATTTGTTTAAAAAAAATAGAAATTATATTGTTTACATAACATATGATAAATAAAAATTTGAAACACATGTAAAACTTATTGATTTTAATATACCTATTTTTTTAAAAAAACATTACTAAAATTGATGATATTAATATTTGTTATTAGTCATTAAAAAGAGTTGTAGTTGAGTTCGTACTAAAAATTTATATACTTTAACCGTCTATATTTTTGTTTATATATAATGACTTAATTTATGAAAAAATTTATTAAACATCATTTAAAATTTTATTTTTTTTCATATATTTACAGTCTCTATAATGATTTATTATATTGTTTGTAAATGCTCTCCTAATTGACATATAAAGTATGTCATAATTTATATATAATGCTTTTAAAAAATAAAACAATTGATATACAAAACATCAATATATATATATATATATATATATATATATAGACACACATATATGGATATAGACCGTAGTTGGATGTACGATAGGAATTTTCCTAGAAGGAAGACTCTTAAAGAACATTTTGCTAACAAGGTTGAAGACTTTCTCAATTTTGCGAGAGTGTGAAAATTGTCGAAGATGAAGGGAGATGACATGTCCATATTGTTTATGTTAATGTAGACGGTTTAAGAGTGAAGATGAAATAAGAGTGCATCTATATGAAAATGGATTTATGCCTAACTATTGAATTTGGACTAATCATGGAGAAGAGTCTCCGACGGGGCCTAATACTAGTACACGTGTGGAGAAGAGAATAACATAAGTCCTTCAAGTAGTACTAACATATTAGGTGTAGATTATTATAATTATCAACACTTTGAGGAGATGAATGATATGATTTCGGATGTAGTTGGGGTTAATTTGTCATTTAATTTTTGGTTTGTAAGACATGATTTATTAATTTTGGAATATTTTATTTGGTTTGGTAGTAATTACTTTAATTAATATTAATATTAAATTTTTATACATAATAGTTATTTTAATTTTTAAAATTTATTTAAATTTAAATATTATATTTTAAATTTAATTTAAATTTTAATTAAACTATAATATTATATTTTTAATTTTAATTTTTAATTTATATTGATATTAATTTTTTATATATAATATCATTTTTTTAATATTAATTTCGAATTTAATAAAATTATTTTTTTAATAAAGTCAAAATTTTGTGGCGGCCTAAGCCCTCACAAAATCTTTATTTTTTTAATTCGTTTTATCATTTTGTGGCGGCCTAAGCCCTCACAAAAGAAGACATTTGTGGCGGTCCGGACCCCCACAAAAACTTAATTTTTTTAATCAGCTATAACATTCGTGTCGGTCTAAGCCCTCGCAAAAGGAGGCATTTGTGGTGGCTTTTGCCTTCATAAATGGTCACGAAAAATTCAACTTGTGTGGTTATTTTGACCGCCACAAAGGTTTGTGACCAGCCTATTTGTGGCTACCTAAGGCCGCCATAAATATATCTTTTGTGGTTGTTTTCCCTCCTTTGTGAGGGCTTTTGGCCCTCACAAATTTCATGAATTCTTGTAGTCTTTATTGACTCTCCGCATTAGTGGATTGCGACACACCTTAAGATCTTCATACTGTGACCAATATCCTTTGTTTGGTATGGGTGGGAACGCTTCATGATAGACTTTTAGTATCGTATTCTCCTTGTACACATCAGGTATAAGACTCCAATAATCATATTTTATGCTAGAACATGTTGTTATGACATGTGAACAAGGCATATGTTTAGCTTGATATTTCCCACAATCGCACCACTAGTTAGGAAGGTTTACACTGAAGTGATCGATTACTTATTTTCAATTTCATAAAATTTATGCAAGTTTCTGTATATACCTGACTAGAAGCTAAAATTGACGCGTGTCGTTTTCCCATGGTTGCAAACAGTATCCGTGTTTTAAAATAAGTTGATTGGACCAAAGCAGTGATGAGAAGGTTGCACGTGCCTTTTAATACTCCATTAATCAATTCCACAAGGTTGGCTGTCATCTGACCCCTACAGCTACCTCCATCAAATACTTGAATCCAATCTTGTCGAGGTATGTTGTCTAACTATTTCAAAGCCTCCGAGTTTACAATGTCGATTCCTTTGCGGTAGTATCGATATATAGGCTCATTGATCGAGTAACTTGTATTGAAACAATAGGCAAAATATTATTACCCTAATTATATAAATTAGGAATGAAATTATTAAAAATTACACTAATTATATAAATTAGGAATGAAATTATTAAAAATTAAACTAATTATAAAAATTAAGAATTAAATTATTACCCATAGAAACAACTTTATTCTTCAAAGCATTGTACTTAAATTCCTTTGCAAAATTTTGTGAAATATGTCGGACGCAGAACATATGCTTTGACGGAGTATCTTGTCTCCCATTATTCAGATTATTATAAGCATTCTTAATGGATTCATGTCTATATGAAATCATACAAATGTTGGATTGTGGAGTGACGTATTTTTTCAAATTTCTCAAAAAGAAACTTCAACCTTCTTTTGTCTCACCTTCCACAAGAGCGTAAACAATAAGAATTACATTGTGGTTCTCATTATGTGCAACTGCTACCAATAGAGTTCTCTTATACTTGTCGTACAACCAAGTCCCATCAACTTGTACTATTGGTTTGCAAAATTTTAACGCATATATGTACAGAACGAAAGCCCAAAATAGTCTATGAAAGATCCTTATCCCATTTATCAAACTATTCTCATGATAAGTTGAGATGGTTTCCATTTCCATTTTGGTTCCTTGGGCAAACGTTTGCATAACCAACAACCATTGTGGGACTTGATTGTAAAACTCTTCCCAGTTGCCATAAATTTGTTCGATCACTTTATTTTTTCCCTTTCAGGCGGATCTTTTAAGGAGCCGGCAGGTGCCATGACACCCCCTATATTTAAAAGAAAAAAAAAATTTATATAGGTAATAAAAATAGATTATTAAATTAATAGTGACAATTACAAAAATATCCCTTAAACATTTGTGGTTTTGAAAAAGTAACCTTTTCAATTTCTCCTGTACGGCTCCCTCCCTCCCTATTTATTAAAATAATAATAATAATTACTAAAATATCCCTCAAACCTTTATGGTTTTGAGAAACTAATATCTGCCTTTTCAATTTCTTCTCTCCGTGTCCCTCCCTCTCCCTCCTATTCTATCAGTAATTAGTTCATATTTGTGTTCTTCTAGTAAGCGACATGATGAATTGCAAAGTGCCATATTAGAGGAGATTTCAACTTTGTTGGAGATTGGTGAACTTGAAAGCGGTAGTGGACAAAATCAGATTTGCAATTTGAAACGAGCCAGCGATACTCGTTGGAGCTCACATTTTTCTTCTATTTGTAGTATGATAAATTTGTATAATCCAAATTGTGCAGTTCTTCAAGATATTAGAAGAAATGGAACAAGTTATTCTACACGTGGTAATGCTAATGCTGATCATAAGCTTATGAAATTATTTGAGTTTATATTGATTTTGCACATGATGAAAGAGATTATGGGAATTACAGATCATCTTTGTCAAGCTTTACAACATAAATCTCAAGATATACTTAATGCAATGCAATTAGTCGATAATACAAAAATATTAATTCAGAAGTTGAGTGATGATGGTTGAGATGATTTATTGAAAAATGTGATATTATTTTGTGAGCAACATGATATTGATTCCCCCGATTGTAATGCTATTTATATAGAGCGCGAAGGACGCACTCGTCATCAACATGATCACATCACAGTGGGTCAACAATATAGAGTGAATCTCTTTTGTGTTACAATTTATCAACAATTGTAGGAATTGAATCACAGATTTTGTGTGCAAACAATGGAGCTTTTGAGTCTAAGCAATAGTCTGGTTCCTAAAGATATTTACAAAGCATTTGATATGGATAATATATGTGCTCTTGTAAATAAATTTTATCCTGTGGATTTTAATTGTCAAGATAAAATTAATTTGAGATTTCAATTGAAGCACTTTATTCTTGACGTTGTTAGTAATCCAGATTTGAATAGCTTGTCAACTATGTCTGAGTTATGTGAAGCTCTAAAAAAAACAGGGAAGGCGGATACATATTATTTGATTGATCGATTAATTCGTCTTATCTTAACTCTTCCGGTTTCTACAGCTACTACAGAAAGATCATTTTCAGCAATGAAGATTATCAAGACAAGACTGCGTAACAAGATGGAGGATGAATTTCTTGCTGACAATATGATGCTTTATATTGAAAAAGAAATAGCTGAAACTTTTAGTTCTGATTCAATTATCGATGATTTCAAGGCTTTAGGAGAATGAAGGGCACAACTTTAATTCAATGTAAACGTCTCTTTTCACATATTATATTTTTATTGTGTATTGATATTATGTTGAATCTTTGATAAAACTATATAACTTTTATGAATTTCAATTATAATCTTTTAGTTAATATTTGTCGCTCCCCCTAATATTTTGAGCAGGATCCGCCATTGCCTCCCTCCCTCTCCCTCCTATTCTATCAGTAATTAGTTCATATTTGTGTTCTTCTAGTAAGCGACATGATGAATTGCAAAGTGCCATGTTAGAGGAGATTTCAACTTTGTTGGAGATTGGTGAACTTGAAAGTGGTAGTGGACAAAATCATATTTGCAATTTGAAACGAGCCAGCGATACTCGTTGAAGCTCACATTTTTCGTCTATTTGTAGTATGATAAATTTGTATAATCCAACTTGTGCAGTTCTTCAAGATATTAGAAGAAATGGAACAGGTTATTCTACACGTGGTAATGCTAATGTTGCTCATAAGCTTATGAAATCATTTGAGTTTATATTGATTTTACACATGATGAAAGAGATTATGGGAATTACAGATCATCTTTGTCAAGCTTTACAGCATAAATCTCAAGATATACTTAATGCAATGCAATTAGTCGATAATACAAAAATATTAATTCAGAAGTTGAGAGATGATGGTTGGGATGATTTATTGAAAAATGTGATATTATTTTGTGAGCAACATGATATTGATTCCCCCGATTGTAATGCTATTTATATAGAGCGCGAAGGACGCGCTCGTCATCAACATGATCACATCGCAGTGGGTCAACAATATAGAGTGAATCTCTTTTGTGTTACAATTGATCAACAATTGCAGGAATTGAATCACAGATTTTGTGTGCAAACAATGGAGCTTTTGAGTCTAAGCAATAGTTTGGTTCCTAAAGATATTTAAAAAGCATTTGATATGGATAATATATGTGCTCTTGTAAATAAATTTTATCCTGTGGATTTTAATTGTCAAGATAAAATTAATTTGATATTTCAATTGAAGCACTTTATTCTTGACGTTGTTAGTAATCCAGATTTGAATAGCTTGTCAACTATGTCTGCGTTATGTGAAGCTCTAATAAAAACCGGGAAGGCGGATACATATTATTTGATTGATCGATTAATTCGTCTTATCTTAACTCTTCCGGTTTCTACAGCTACTACAGAAAGATCAGTTTCAGCAATGAAGATTATCAAGACAAGACTGTGTAACAAGATGGAGGATGAATTTCTTGCTGACAATATGATGCTTTATATCGAAAAAGAAATAGCTGAAACCTTTAGTTCTGATTCAATTATCGATGATTTCAAGACTTTAGGAGAACGAAAGGCACAACTTTAATTCAATGTAAACGTCTCTTTTCACATATTATATTTTTATTGTGTATTGATATTATGTTGAATCTTTGATAAAACTATATAGCTTTTATGAATTTCAATTATAATCTTTTAGTTAATATTTGTCGCCCCCCCTAATATTTTGAGCAAGATCCGCCACTGCTTCCAGACCTTTCTATAAGTAACTGTGTAGTTGTGTAAAGCTCGAATATCCACTTTGATTAAAATATCCACTTTCACAACTTGCATGATTGTGGCTTGGAGGTGCGACCCTCCGAAGAGGTTGTTGCATGGGGGTGCGGCCCTCTGAGAATTCCGGTTATTATCTTTTAAATACATAATTAAAATATATTATTATTCACAGTCCAAATTACAATTTAAAGAGTATAAAAACTACAAAAAGTTTAAGAATATCATCCAAAAAACGTAGTTTGTTAAGACAAAGTTGTCAAGAAAAAGAGAAAGACATCCCGTTGTAGAATGCTCAAAATGAAAACTAATGATAACAAAAATAGAGAATGAAAAAAACGTACGAGAATGCTTAAATACACAAGGATCATTTACTGTAGTGTCAACTTCATTAGTACGTTACTATATATTAAAAAAAATTAGTAGTACACTGAAGGTGTTGTAACAATAGCAAACAATAGCTCTAATGGTTTGATCTAGTGATAAAAAGGTAGATATTTTCGGTTCGATGTGTTGCAGATTCGATCTCGTGGGAGGCAAATATAAATACTTTTATTAGTATTTCCAACTAGATTAACACAAATACCAAGGGAGGGCACAAAAGAATCAGTTGTTTGTTTAAATCTCACTTAAAAATGAATGAAAAGTGAAAACCCACATAATAAGGTTTGAATGAAAATAAATTTTAGAACCACATTTTTTCTTAACTTAAGTGTGTTTGATTGAAAGGTAATGGTTTTGTATTTGGTTTAGTTTAAAGAAATGAAATAAATTTTAAGGATTTTAAAGTTATGTTGAACCCCTAGGGCGTCGTAAGATATTTGGTGTCCTAGACAAACTATAAAAATGAAACTTTTGTGATCATTGTATTTTTTTCTTTCAAAAACATTAATAATTTATAGCTTAAATATTTGTTCTGTCCCTTAAAGTTCGAGCATTTCTCATTTTCGTCCTTGTAAGTTTTGTTTTTCAATTTGAAACTTATAAGTTTAATTTAGTTTTAAAATCATTCATGTTAATAGTTGTTATTAAAAATAGCTGACAAACGGAATAATGACTTGGCAATTTGAGGTAGAAGAATAAATTAAGTAATTATAAATCAATTGTTATGGTTGAGTATCAGGGTTCTCCCATTCTTTCTATATTATCGCATCATCAAATCACATCTCCATTTAGTAGTGTCTTCACTGGTGTTTGAGATAAATATACGTATTGTTCTCCTACACCCACATTCAGATAATTGAAAACAATTTGAGTTTGTCGTCGTCGAAGAAAAAACATATAAAGATTTGAAGATAGTGATGTGATGATGTTGAAGATGGTGATTCGATGATTTGAAGATGGTGATGCGATGTTGGTAATCTGGTCATGGTAATACAATGATAACAATAGAGAATGGAGGAGATAACCTAATACATTTTTTTAACGACAACTAACAACTTGATTTTAAAACCTAATTGAAATACAAAGTTTATATTGAAAAATACACAACACATTATTTAAGATACCAATATTGACATAATGTTGATAAAAGATAATGGTTTGGTACGAACATTAGACAATATATTTTAAAATTACGTGAAATTATATTTCAAATCAATAGATGTCGTATTTATTTATTTAGTTCAAGTTAGACTCAAAACCATAAAAACATATCAAACTAATTTAATTAGTTTTGGTTAAACTATTGCGATCATGTGATCATTTAATCATTTGATTTGATATCTATATCTCTAAATAAAATTCATAACTCAAATCATTGGAATTAATGTTGAAAAATTTATTTTATTTTATAAATACATAGTTGTTTTTGTAATTTTTTTATCTATTTTTTAGTATATAATTAAATTTACACTAATCGCATTCGGAATCAAAGTTAATTCTAATTTTTACATAGCTACATCAAAACGTTCAAGTTCAAACCATGCATTGCATTTAGAGTTGATTACCTTCCACTCACAGTGTCACAACGTCAGAGATGGAAGAGAACTTGGAGGTTCTAGAAGAGCTTCACAACGTCGAGGCCGAGATAGAAGACGTCCAAGGTTCTTCCTCTCTCAATTTCTCTTTCAACGCTCGCTAACTAATTTTTTCGTTTCATATTAACACGCCGAATGTTAATGTCGTCAATAAACTATTAGGTTAACATTGAAATTACGCTGTTGTTATTTTTTTATAATGAAAGTAAAACTATATATTCTGTTTGTGCAGAACAAATTAGAGCCTTAATTGAAAAGCAAGAGAGGTTGTACGAGAGAAAATCTGAGTTGAATTCTATTCTGGAAGCGTGTAAAGAATCTGAAAACCAGGTCAATAATAATGCAAGTTCAAGCACCGTGGAGAATTGGAATGCACCATTTGAATGGGATTCTAAAGCAGATGATCTTAGGTTAAACATTTTTGGCATTTCATCTTACCGTGCAAATCAAAGAGAGGTAAAATTAATACTGTTTTTATTTTTCCCAATTCAAAGTGATAGAAAAATAAGAGTTTCCCACTCTTATGGTATGTTTAGAATTTGGATTGACTTATTTTAGCTTATGTTTTAGACACTAGTGACACTGTTTGGGAGATCTTATGGAGATAGCTCATGACATGTCCATAAGTTGATTTCAACTTATTTCACAAACTCTTTAGGATAGCTTATAGCTTACTGAAAGCAATTTGACTCTATGATATAATTAAACTGTTTTTTCCTTCAAGCACCTGTTAATTGTTTCATTTATATGTATGTATTCTCCGTCCTATTTCCATTTTCTTTATTTGCAAGATAGGAAGTGGGATGTCATAATACATGGAACATATGAATGTGTTGCTTTATGCTGAACATTTCACGTTAAGAGTATCAATATGTTACATAATTCAAATTGTTGTTTTCTTGTAATTTACTAATATTTTTGCTCTTGTTGTGAGTAGCTCTTGCTTCTTAACTTTGTGGTTTGGGTTCATGTTCTATTGTGTGTGTCTGGGTGGGTGTTTTCAGCTTTGAATCAGCACAAAGAAAGTTAAACATTATAATTTTCAGTTGGGATGTTTGTATCTGTGCAGGCTTACTTATATGATAAACTTGTCATAATGGTCAGATTGTGTTCGACTCTTTAAGTACTTTGATTTATGATGTTCTTAGTTTTAGACAATATTTGCTTTCAAAAGTTAGGCAGTGTATTCTTTCTGATTTGTAATGCTGTCATGGGTGTATCAATTGTTGACCTATTTACATTGAGGGCTTTAGTTTGTCTGTCTTTTTTTTCTTTCTATTGAAGAATTATTGTCTTTTGTGTACCATTTTATGAACAAGTAGTCTTATTGATGACAGATAATTAATGCCATAATGAGTGGAAGAGATGTTCTGGTGATTATGGCTGCAGGTGGTGGCAAAAGTCTCTGCTACCAGCTTCCTGCTGTTCTTCATGATGGAGTTGCCCTAGTTGTCAGCCCGTTGCTTTCGTTAATTCAAGATCAGGTGCATTTCATTTTGTTTGAAAATCCAGTCCATTTTTTGGTTCATGAACATTTTAATGAATTTGAAAGGTCATTTTCTGTCTCTTTTTTAACTGGAAGGTGGGATTTCTTTAGGTAATGGGTTTGACTGCTTTGGGCATCCCAGCACATATGTTAACTTCGACGACAAGTAAGGAAAATGAGAAGTTCATATACAAGGCTTTGGAGAAGGGTGAGGGGGAACTCAAAATATTGTATGTTACTCCAGAAAAGATATCAAAAAGCAAGAGGTTTATGTCAAAACTTGAAAAGTGCCACCATGCCGGTCGTCTCTCTCTAATTTCGATTGATGTGAGTTCATAATGGCCATGCTCTTTGGATTTGTATTGAATTACGTTTGCTGATTTCACAATTTGTATGAATATCATTGGTTGATGATTTTAAGAATGATGCACTGGTGTTTTACCTGGAAAATTGATGTATTTTATTTTGCTTCATTTGCTGGTTTACTTTTAGCCTTTATTTAACTAATGCCAAAACACATGGATCCATTATAGGTTGTACAACACTAAAGACAAATTTAAGAAAATATGTTTCTATTTTCATTTTCTGTTTTTACTAATAAATACAAAAATGCCATCCTATTTTCAAATATTTGTCATGGAAGTGGTGAAAACAACATTTTTGTATATGAAAACCATTAACAGATGTAAATGACCATTAGAGGGAAGAGATTTATACCCCTTGACAGAAGTAGTGTACCCTATAAAAAGTCACTTTCGAGACCTGAATTGGAATTTATGTTTGTTGTAAGGCCTTAAGAGGGGAAAGCATGCCCAACAGAAGGTTATGAGAAAATTGTAGTTAGGTAAGGTTATTAGTGTATTAGGATACACGTGAGTCGTATCTCGAGTCGATACAAAATCGTACGCAATTGATGCAAATCTCTAGTGTGTATCTATTTTAGACATGAATTCTATCTTGAATCGCAGTTCATTATGATGAGTTCTGATTCACTATGATGAATCTTGATTCATTCTAATCAGCCACTTCCTAAACTCAGCCACTTTTATTTTAACCTTTATTTATTTTTATCAACTCTGTATGTTCAACTGCTTTTCTTTGTCATTTGATTTATGAATTGAATCTTTAATTATTTTGATGTACGCATATGTTATACCGACTTTTAATTTTGCTATGTCACTTGTTTTTATTTAAAAATATCATATTTTTATTGGTAACATATTTTACGATTCATAGTAACATTTGATTCACGATTTAGAAAATATGTCTTCCGATTCACGGTTTGAATCTTGATTTGATAACCAATGTTAGGTTTTTGATTTAATAGTTAGGTGAAAGGGATGGCAAAGTTAAGAGCAGAGGTAGGAAGGTGATTTATGAAATAAACGTCGGTTAGAGAGGCATGATCTAGAAAAATGCAATTTGTAGAGAAATAACTGTTTATAGAACAAGCTATTGCCTAACTCTAACTAACTGACAGTTACAAATGGTAATAAAATAGCTTAACGGCTTATGAATATATATAGCATACTGTGTCTCTACCTAGTAACTTAAAGTTTTTAGGTCAATTTGGTTCTTGACATTACACTTATGTTTCTAGGGGCAAGTAATAATAAGTTTGATCTTTGCTGCTCCCATTTTTCATTATGGAACTTATTTTATTTACAATGTAAAATGGTCTTGTGCAAAGCATTACCATGCTTCAAGATCAAAAAGCTCTTGCATGAGGGGTCATGTGAGGGTTAAGAGCCATTCACGTGCCTCCTTCTAATTGCTTAAGCTTTTGGGTTGATTTGGCTCTTGACTGGTCCTACACTTGATTACTTATTTATTTATTTATTTATTTATTTTTGACTCTGCAGGAGGCACATTGCTGTAGTCAGTGGGGTCATGACTTTCGACCTGATTACAAGAACCTTGGCATTCTCAAGACTCAGTTCCCTAATGTTCCTATGGTTGCTTTGACTGTAAGTCTTTATGTTCAAATTTCTGAAAAGTATTGAAAATAAAATTATTAGATTTGCATCTTCTTTCCATACTTAATTTGATTACTAACGCAGCATTAATTTGTCAGGCAACTGCTACTCAGAGGGTCCAAAATGATCTGATAGAGATGTTACACATCCGTAGATGTGTCAAATTTGTTAGCACAGTCAATAGGCCGAATTTATTTTATATGGTATATTTGTAATTAATATCAGCACTCTTTGCCTTCAATAACAAGTAAAATGAACTTATTATATGTGATCATATTGTTTCATATTTTACACATCAGGTAAAGGAAAAGTCATCAGTCAGTAAGGTGGTTGTTGACGAAATTGCTGAGTTCATTCAAGAATCTTACCCAAATCATGAATCAGGGATTGTTTATTGCTTCTCTAGGAAGGAATGTGAACAGGTACTTCTGATTATTGTTTTCCTCCAATAGCTAGAGATACATATTTTGAATGTCAAATATTGGCCTCAAGAAAGCATAATGCACACATTTCAAGAGTGTCTCTTTGCCTTGAATTTCTTTTGGATGGTTGGGATTGTGCTGTCAGCTTATTTTCGGTGTTATGCCCATGGCTGTTTCAAGGGAGTTACCATCTCTATTATGCAGAGATATTGATATCCTTGCTGCGTTGTATTTTTCTTATTTAATTATCGCTATGCAAGGCTGGCTCAATTTACATCCAGGCCTAAAGTAAACTCTGAAATAATGCCTTTTAAAATTAAGCGAAATAATTATTTATTAAAATTACTGTAATTTGATTTTAAGATTATCTTTTGGGGTTTTTGTAATACAAAATCACTTATGAAACAATCATAATTGGTTTTTTTAGTATTTCTTTTTCAATTGATTAAAACCAATCTACTTAATCTTTACTTAAAAAAGACATTGTTGACCTTTTATAAAATTTTATTAATTTTAGTTTGGAAAACGTCATTACACTAAAGCAAAATTTTTATGTTTGCTAACATTATTTTGTAAGCAATATATGCATGTAGAAAAAAGAAGACAACAATGGTAAGTGTAATCAATGATAATTAGTGTTTAACAGGAAATCCACAAACACTTATAATATTAAATAATGGAAGATATGAATTATAACTGTAATTAATTAAATGGTTAAATAAGTTTTTACTCCCTATAAAATTTCAAAATTATGTTTTTAGTCCCTATAAAAATTTATTTACTTTTAAGTCCCAAAAAAATCTCCATTTGCATTTTTGGTCATTGCTTTTAAGTCAACTAATGAAAACAGTAAATTTTTGGGACTAAAAACATAATCTTGAAATTTTATAGGCACTAAAAACTTATTTAACCCTTAATTAAATACGAAAAGTCAACTAATGAGATAAATAAGGTAGCTACTAATTGTAAAAGAGAAAGACATAGGAAGATGAGGGACCTTTTTTTTAAAGGAAATTCTTTACTCTTAAGACTATTAACAAATACATTTTCTCTCACCAAATTTTAGGAGAAAATATTGACAAATAAAAGTATTTGTTAGGGCCCTAAAGCAAGGGTTAGTGGTTTAACATTCAAGCTGGCTCGGCCCCTATGTATATTCACTTTGTTATTAGGAGATTGAGTAGATACTTATCCTACCTGTTGCTAACATTAATTTAGGTTGCAAAGGAGCTAAGGGAGAGAGGAATTTCAGCTGATCATTATCATGCAGATATGGATGTAAATAATCGTGAAAAAGTACATATGCGGTAAAGTAGTTATCTGAATGTTGTGACTTTTATATGTTCATGTTTTAGTTATATACGATGGTTGAGTTCTTGCTTAATTGTGCGGAATATATCACTGAATACTGAAGTGATGCTTGCTGGTGTTTTATAACTATATGAGTAGAGTTGCATTTGATTTTAGTGTTGGTTGTGAGCCCTATCTTTACCCTTTAATCCATGAATTTATTTTAGAAGACCTTGACTGAATTTGAGTATAGGTTCCAATTGGCAGTTTTAGTCCCTGATTAATGGTATTAAAGCAAATCAGCTGTCAGATTTAGTAATTTTGTTTTACATCTTATTATAATGTAGTGTCCAATGACATTTGAGATATATCTGGTTTTGTGTGTATCATTCATATTTATGAAGATAGTCTATTCACTCTATTGTAAATGATACGATGATGACATTATTTATCAAATGAGTTGATGGAGATGTGATGTTTGAATATGCAGGTGGAGCAATAACAAGCTGCAGGTCATAGTTGGTACAGTATGTATCATTGCAGCTGTCACTTTGTAAGGCATTCATTTGTCACTTCTGGTCTGTTAAAGCATCAAAATTTATTTAATAATTTACATTTCAGGTAGCTTTTGGTATGGGAATCAACAAACCAGATGGTTAGTAATACAATTTCCAATGCTTTCTTAAATTTCGTCTACATTATATGGATGTGTTAGTATTACTCTATTGATATTTGATAGTAGTTTTTCATCGGTAACTAGTTTCGATATGAAAAAAAGTTTCTGCTTCATTTTCAAACTTCAACCACCAAAATAGGATGGCCTCAGACTTGCAGGATCATACTATATTATTATTTTCCATGCTTTTAGTGCAGATATGAATGCAACGTCCTAGAGTAAACCGTGTTTGTTCACAAGGATTTTTTTGTCTGAAAATCAATGTTCTTTTTGGCCTTTCTTAGGGGTTGATGTGATTGACTTGCTAAGTGACACGATGCTTCTTGCAATTTTGAATTTTATTGGAGTTTTGAGATATATTTTTTGATATTCATTACATGGTTAAATTCTTTCAAAGTGATGCTTGGATGAGTGGATTATGCACCTTTTGTTGAACAGAGAAGCTTGCTTATGAATTTTTTGCTCATGGGAAGTCCCCGGGTGGACATACATATTGTATTTGCATTACCCTCGCTGAAGCTGAGAATATCTAATGCTAAATATTTCCATGTAGTCAGGTTTGTCATCCATCACAGCTTGAGTAAATCAATGGAAACATACTACCAGGTTTTGCTCTAATCCTTAATATGATTTTCTTGTATTACATATCCTTTATGTTATTGTTGGGGACCAATTATTCTAGAACCGCAATCTGGTACGTGAAGGCCTTGAATTTTTTTTTAATCGGGCACAATCACATTTGAAATTCTTTTGGGATTGATGTGCTGTCAAAAAGCCATGTTTGCTGCTCCTTGTGCTAAAAAAGTAAAAAGAAATGTGGTAAAGAGAAATGGGGGTTGCAAGGATTGAAAATCTGGCCACTTAGCCAAAGAGGCTTTAATACCAGAGGACCATTGATCCTAAAAGCTTAAGCTGGTAGGTAAAAGCCTAGGCTTGCCTTTTATTTAACATCATTAAATATATTTTTCAACAGGAAAGTGGTCGAGCTGGCCGAGATGGGCTTCCTTCTGAATGCCTATTATACTTCAGACCTGGTGATGTTTCTCGACAGGTAAAACTTAGAAAAACTCATGACTTTAAGTTTGTGTATATTTCCGTGCTATCATTTTCCACAAAGATTGAAGCTTGCGGGATATAAGACCTATGTATCTTGAGTTCACATTTTTATTGAGGTCTATTTTGGGCACCAGCTTTTCATTCAAGAACATAGGATGAGATAAAGGTAGTGTTTGGCAAAAAGGTTAGAACTTAGAACAGGATAGATCAAAATATGTATGTTCTGTTTTGAGTTTGGTTTGTATTAAAAGTAGAATAAAGCAAGACAAAAAGTGAACAATGTTGGCTCTTCTAAAAAGGGTGCAACCAGAGAGACCGTAACAGAACACGGTGTCCAGTTCCATTCTGTTCTTGTGCCAAACGCTGCGATAAATTATCTAGGAACTAAAATTGTAAATGATGATACATTGTTGTTTGTATAGAGATGCTTGTGCTTATCTACACGTAAAGATGGGTATTAAGTATTATTGATGGATTATTTGACAAGCTTTATTGATGTCACTTTTCTCAGAGCTCAATGGTCTTCTACGAAAATTCAGGACTACAGAATCTCTATGACATAGTACGATATTGTCAGGTAGTCTTTTACAATGTTTAATGTGTACTGCTGGTAGTTGTCAGTCGACACTCATTCACACCTTTAGTTTTCAAAGCTTTTAAAGCTTCTTTCTTGGTTCCATTTGTTTATTTGATGATTTTTAAAAGTTAAGCTTATTGATGGCCTAACTGTGAAATTATAAATAATTAAATATCCACAAAACAGATATCAAACTTTCATTTTCATCGTTAGTTATTTAATGATCATACTCATTCAACCATCCTTCCCTTTCATACATGCTGGTGGACTTAATAGCTTTCGTCGTATTTCTTTTGTCTGATTATAGAACATGATTATGTTCATTAAGTAATTGAATTATTATAAAGTATCATTGTTTGTTAGAATATCTACGAAATAACTCGAGATTTAAGAAAATGATGCACAATATTGGGTTATTTATTACATCACCAAAAATTTCAGGGCTCTTATCTTTAGAAGATCTTTCTCTTATTCTTAGGGATTTTAGCTTATATTTAGGAAGTTGTTTGTTCCTTTGGTTAATTATAGGATTAAGAATCTAGTATTAGCATAAATCAGTGTACCTAGTTAATATTTTATATCACGTCACAATATATAAGAATTAGTGTTTTCCCCTTCTCTCCTAAAACCCTGTAATTTCAACTAATTATACTTATCCTACTCTTTAATTCAGTCCAAAAGACAATGCCGACGAAGTGCCTTTTTTCGTCATTTTGCTGAGCCATTACAAGAGTGCGATGGTACATTTTAATGGTGTAATTTAGTTCTCCTTTTATTTGTGCCTGTTGCAGGCTTATGGCATACATTCAAATTGTATATACTTGATTTTGCAGGGATGTGCGATATTTGTGCATTCTCAAGTGAGGTGAAGGAAGTGGATGTCTCTCGTATGTTGCTTTGACTTTTGGTTTGATTTTTGTCTTCTTCTCTTCTCCTTTCCCCACATATATATTTCTTATTATAGCATGCATTCTCTCTTTTTTTTTTCTTCCCTTTGATCTCTCTGTTTTTTCCTAGTTTCTTCATCCCATTTTATCCACACAAGCCTTTACATGGGGATACTCTTTGCAGGGCATGCAAAATTGATGGTTTCTTTGTTGCAAGAAATTCAGACAAGTGATCAGAGGTCAACAATGTTGCAATTAGTCGATAAAATGAAAGTAAAACAGAAGGAAATAGGTTGGTTTGTCTTCTCTGTTTTGAATATGGCTAGATATATTCTTTTTCTGCTAAGTACCAAGATTCTTGGGCCTAATCTGTCCCCACTCCCCCCTCTTGTTTCTTCTGGCCAACTAACAGGTTTTATTGTAGGGTGAAACAAATGAGAGTCAAAGTAGATAGGATTAGTTATGGTACTTCTTTAGAGGTTGTTGAAATTATATTTATATTTATTACATATCATGTAAATAGGGATAATATCTCCCATATTTATTTTTGTATTTATTGCCTTGAGCCTATATAAAACAGACTCCGTTGTGTAGTTCAGACACAGTTTCACCATATGTCTCTCATTTTCTCTTATTCAACAGAGGTGATATCAATTAGATAGATTAGGGAAATAAGGACCGATAGATTCATTATGTGAACTAGATAGCTTGTAAACTTATTGACGATTGATACACCTTCTTCCTTTCATTCTTATAAGTCACAGCCCATGAAAATTGCAACATCTGTCTTGTATCAATCTTAATCTGTTTCCTGAAGGTAGTTTATCACAAATATGATTGTCAATTTTTTCTACATTGAATTTTGCAGGTTCTGATTTAAAAAGAGAAGAAATGGAGCAGCTCATTTTACACCTTTTACTGGACCGTGCTTTGGTAATATAATTGTGTTTAAATTGAAAGTTGGAAAAAAAAAAATAACTCCTCATTTGCTAGACAAGGCAAGACAACTTTGTTTTCAAGATAAAATTAAAGAGCAAACTGTAGCCACACATATGGAGAGTGAAGAATATAATTGAGTTTCATGACTAACCCTTTCAACAACTTTTGCGGCTAAAACGTTTGATCATTATTGATTTCCATTTGGTAGTTTGTTGGTCTTTTATGGCACATCAGAACAAGCTGTGGGTCAGACAAAAGTTGAAAATCCAAGGGATGGTCAAATTAGTTTTTCATACCAAACAAAAGCAATGCCACTTACACTCCAACATTTAAAATCACTTATCTTAGCCTGCTGTTCTTCCTTGAAACTTCACTTCTCTGCAGAATGATATGCATGTGTATTGAAATTATAAAAATCAATCTTAGATTCATTTAGTCTTTTGCACGATCATGATTCATATTCATTTGAAGTACAAATGTAACTCAAATTCCCATTAATTCAGAAACCCAAGTATGAAACTAATGAACAATGATTTTGTATATTCCATTTGCATCTTTGCACAGTGTTGCAATTATGATTGTGCTAAAATTAGTGTTCAGATTTTTGCACGAGCTCTAATTTAATTTATTTACAAAACAACCCTTGCAACCTCAATGCAACAAAAAAGTTAAGACAGCATCACATTTGAATGCCAAACCTTGTAAACTGTAGGGTAATACAGTCAAGAATAATTTTACTTTGGTTTGCATTGGCTATCAGTTGTAGTTTTAAATCTCCAGGCTTTTTGCGCTTACCTATTAGTGCAAAAATGTAATATTTCCATTTTTTAGTGGGTGATTTAGAGCCAACTTTTTCTTGGTGTAGAAAGAAGAATTTCAGCATACAGCTTATTCTACAAATGCTTATATTACAGTAGGACCATTGGCAAAGCAAATTTTGCAAGGTACACAAGTTTCTCATTGTAGATGTCAATCCATAAAGCTAGTTTATTATGGAAAAAGCTATTGAGGTTTTTGTGTTTTACATCTGCACTGAGTAATTTTTCTTCTTCAACCATGAAATTCTTTAATGAGGAACTAGCTTGAATTAAGTTGATTTTTCCGATTGTACGATCAAGCTTGCACCCAATTATATAGTAGGCTAGTAGCATTCAATTTGCACATTGTCATGAATATTTTTGTTGGTTACCAACTACTTGCGCCTGTTTGGATATTATTTTTGGTGCAGGGAAGAAGACTGTGAAGCTTGAGGTTTCTACTGAAAAGAAAACTAAAGCTTCTGTGAGATTGAAACGCTGCCTCGGGTCATCTGGCTTGGAGCTAAAGCTTGATGAGCTGAGAAAAGAACTTTCTTCCATTCATGGAGGAATACTCCCACACTCTGTCTTGTCTACTCAACAAATCAGCTTACTATGTTCTCAAAAACCAAACTCGCTCGAACAGGCAAGTTTTGTTCATGTACTTTTCATTTTGAGATTGTGGTTTTTGTTCTGATCTATATACCTAAAGGTCCTAAACAAAAAAAATACTTTTGAGAGCAGTATGGCACCAACTCAAGTATACAAGAAAATAATGAAAATTTATAGGATAATATTAGGCATAAAATAATTACAAAGCTTAATGTTAGCATAAATAAATGTTGATACAATAAATGTTATCATTTATCAAATTATTGTGGTTTATTTCTTTGTATTAGAATAGAATTTCAAAAAACAAATTAAGTAAAAAACCTTAAACACTACAAGTATAAACAAGACAACTGTTTCGGTTGTTGACACTTCTATTACTCTAATCCAGAGTTGTAAGTTTTCTTTGTGTTTGTGGTTGTGGTTGTGCAGTTGGAGAAAGTAATTGGAAAATTGAAGACAGAAAAGTATGGAAATAAGATTCTTGAGCAAATTGTAAAATATTCTGATTTCAAGCCGCCGGATGAACAAGTAAGTGATGGTAGAGCTACAAAAAGGTCGAAGACCAAGAAGAATCTTGTACTTATTGAGAGTAGTGGAGATGAAGCATGCTAACAGATGTTGTCCTGACTTTAGTTTATTAGTTTTAATTCTAGTTTATGATTTCATTGTATAACAATTGATAAAAATGAAGCGTGTTCCTTATTACAATCTCGGCTTTTGCATGATCCAACTGAGCAAAGATGAATCTGGATGACAAATGAAGCCACTCTCAACTGTTGTTATCAAAGTCAATGAAATTGAAAAATGATTTTTTTTTTCTATGGATATTTGGTTTGAGTTGTGAATTGCCGTTCATGAGTAGTAAAAAAATATAAAATACACAGGCATTGATGTTTCTATAAATAATATTAGTATTTGTCAATATACAAAATTCTTTATATTTTTTTTCAAAATTAAAGCTTATTAGTATTATTTTTAGTATAATTTTATTTTTCACATGAGGTCAATCATATCTTATCATGTAGAGATTTATAACAAATGTAGAGGTTGATTGCTTCTTACTTCATCTGTTATGTTTATTGGCACGCATGCTAAAAGCTAAAAAGTGAGCAGGTAACATTGCATGCTGGTGTCTTAAAAGGTAAACCTAAATTTGCCTTTATGATAAAACCATAATAGCTTCTGGTATTTTATTTTGTTTGTTTCTTTAGCCTGGACCATTTGGTTGCCTATCTCAGCAACCACCACTTTTTGACGAGGCACCAAGGGTACCTTTTTGTTTTTAAAAAGTTGATGCTTTAACTGATTTTTTGTTTTACTTTTGGCTGATTGTTACACTTTAATGAAAAGTAATAATATTTTAAAGTTTAATGGATATTTTGTAATCTTGTTATATGAGTCTATTTTGTAATTTAAAAAAAATAACTACCAAATCATTCATTTAGTGTGTAAAATTAGTTTTTGATGTATTTGTTTTTTTTCAATATATTATTACTCTTTTTATTTATAAAATATTATATTAAAATTTCACATAATTGGTGGTTTATCTATATTTTTTGTTACTCAATGATTTATCTACTTTTATCTTTATAATATTAATAAGGATATATTTTTCAACAAAATCCCACCTGTGAAACTTTAAAAATCTAACACAAATTACATCATATGTATTCATTTCTAAAACACAAGTACTTGCATAATTGTGA
>JBBPBR010000002.1:7900801-7914198 GCA_037974775.1 Cicer pinnatifidum
TCAAAATTAGAAATAATAATATTGAATAATAAAGACAACCAACTCAATTTTTTATGTAAGAGAATATAAAGTACTTTTAAATAACCTTCTTTAATGAAATAATTTAATGCGGCGTGAAAATGAAATTATTATTAGTTCCCGTGAATATTAAGCATAAAAGCCAAAGTATCGTCAACAAGTATCGACCTATAAATTAATATTAATATTAATATTATTATTTATTATTATTATTAGGGATCAAATATTACTCTCTTCAATAACATATTTTACACGATAAATTTGACAAAAAAAAATCATATAAAAATGCTTTAAAACGGTAATTTCGATTTAGCTAAGAGCAGAAGATCTATATGTAAAAAGTTATTCAAGCAGTGTAATTGATCCTCCTATTTGTTTTGATGCTTCTAGGATTTAGGTGCAGCACTCCCAATTTTTCTCAACCCTAATACCAATTTCACTTTCGTTTGCATTGATACGACGTCGTAGTGTCAAGAATAGGCAATGTACGGTGTTGGAGGAGACGATGCCCTGCCTGCTCGCCTCGGCATAGTAACGCCATCGATGCTGATTCCGGTGACGCCGTCGATGATTTCCCGCGACATGTCTCCGGCGTCGGCGAGGGAGGAGAGGATTCCAGCTCAACCGCAGTGGAGTCAGCAGGAGACGAGAGAGTTTATAGCTATACGCGCGGAGCTGGAGAGGGATTTCACTGCGTCGAAGAGAAACAAAACGCTTTGGGAAGTGGTGAGTTCCAAGATGAGAGAGAGAGGGTATAGGAGGAGCCCTGAACAATGTAAATGCAAGTGGAAGAACCTTGTTAATCGCTATAAGGTCCCTCTCTCTTTAACATTTTCTCTGTTTTCGTTTGATATTTGGGCCTTTTTTCACTTCATAATTATAATAATTGATCTAAATATGCTTATACAATGTCTAATAATCTAGTACTAGTACTTCTTTTTGTCTCATATTAACTGTATTGTTTAGTGTCCCATATTATTTGTCTCTTTACATTATTGATGAAGCAATTAGTTTTTCCACATACCCTTATTTTAGTAAATAAAACTCGTTTTATCATTGAAATCGACAATGACTAATCATTTCCATAAAGGTGTGCACAATCCAAATGAAACACTTATAATGAGACAACACGAGTACTTACGAATCACAAATATTGGGCACACAACATTAATATGTAGACATCGATAATAGTTTAAGAAAATGAAAGGGATTGAATGTAATTACTTGTGTTAGTGTCGAATACCGGGCACAACTTGAATTTGAAGTGTGGGTGCTACATGAGACATATATCTCACCTTTTTTTTATGACTGTCATTTTGTTTGTTTTGCAAAAGGATCAATAATGCATCTATTCTAGCTTTATATCCAACATTTGTTTTTAGTACCATTTGGACTAGTTAAGAAATAATGAAATATGATGCGATTTGCTTATGGACCATAATACTGGATTCAGTTCATATATATGAAAGTTTATGCAATGATGTGATTTGGTTGGAGGGTGTTTTTTTGTAGTTTTTGTCTAAAACTCAATAAACCCCTTCCAACTAAGGGTCGTATGCAGAAATATCAATGCTTACAAGTTGCAACTCACCAATATAGCTCCTTCATCAGTCTAATGGTTGAGTTGAGACATCTGAAAGAGTTTTAAAAGAAGGTTCGGAGTTTTGGCTACTAACATGACATATTTACAACAAACATTTGCTTGTTGAAAAAACAATATAGCACCTTCAACTCGGCCAAAACAGCCACATTAGCGTAGTAGTGCATATTGACCTCCCCTTTGCATATAGATAAAACCCCCTAATATGTATGATTTGGTATTTGGTGAGTTCGTGTAATCATGTTGCTGGATTAATTTTATTGTATAATACACAACTATGCTTCAGTTTTCTTTTATTTGAGAATGCTGAAAAATGCCATGTTTTGAATACATGGAATGTTTGCTTTACTAAGTAATGAAAATCACAGGATGATATTTGTGCAGGGAAAAGAGACATCTGATCCAGAGCATGGCAAGCAATGCCCATTTTTTGAAGAATTGCATGCTGTTTTTACCCAAAGAGCCCATAACATGCAACGGTTACTTCTTGAATCCGAAACTCGTTCAGCTCAAACAAAAAAAGGAGTGAAAAGATTAAGTGTAGATCGATCCTCAGAGGAATTTTCAGAAGATGATGAAGTTGAAGACGACAGTGAAGATGAGAGACCTGCGAGAAGCAATAACCGTAAAAGGAAAGCTGGCAAAATTGCAACGGAGAAGCCTTCAAGGGCAAAAAGTGCATGCAGTAGTACTAGTGATATTCAGGATATGCTCAAGGAATTTTTCCAGCACCAGCTAAGGATGGAGATGCAGTGGAAGGAGATGATGGAGAGGCGTGCACATGAAAGACAGTTGTTTGAACAGGAATGGCGGCAGTCGATGGAAAAGCTTGAGAGGGAGAGATTAATGATTGAAGAGGCGTGGAGAGAGAGAGAAGAGCAGAGGAGACTGAGGGAAGAGAGTAGGGCAGAGAGAAGGGATGCTTTGTTGACGACCCTTTTAAACAAACTCATTCATGAAACTAACTAAATGAGTCAAATGGCTTGGTTTTCTTCTTAGCTAGTTTATTTGTTGTTTCAATTTAATATATGATTCTAAGTCTGGCCGAGAAAGAACTAGATTTCATATTAGCTTTTGATTACACAGAATTTTGGAAAGGAGTAAGTATTTGGTGAATGAAGTAAAGGAGTTAGGAGAGGATTTGAATTATAGGAGTACATGAACTTTTTCTTTTGAAAGTTGATGCAGGAAAAGCATTGTATTTGATTATTTAGGGATAATCTCTTGGCATAAGTCCAGGGATATGTTGTTGTAAAACATATATTGTTTCTGTATGATTTTCTTATTCTATACATACCATATATATTTGCCTTTTGTAATCCCTGAAAAAGACCTTGTTTAACATGCATCACTTTTTATGTGCTGCATGGTAGGATGACTTTTTTTGTTTGTATTCATGCCATTATTTGACTGGAATCAATTCTAAAGAATTTTGTCCAATCAATTCAGAATTAAAAAAATTACAAATATGGTTGGAAGTTAAAATAGTGAAAGACAACTTAGACATTTTACACCTTTGATTTTGCAAGCTTCTACAATATATGGCTGAGTTTATAGGCGTTTCAAATTAACATTACATCCTGATGGTAAGTTTCAACATGCTGGAAAATATAGAATCACAGGAGGAACCAAATATGCAGAACAATTAATATTTGATTGGAGGCCTTCTATTCTTGAATTTGCTTCATCTTTCTATCTATAGTAAATGCATCCCTTATTGATCCATTGTAGCAAATCAGGAACTGTTATAAGCAAATATTCTTTAGTAGTGAAAGCTAAATTGAGGTATACAATTTTGAAAACAAACTAGTTCTCATTGTTGTTGCAGCAAAATTCTTAGTTATCATGATGCTGTAAGTGATGGGGGCGTCACCTGTTAAGCCTATATAATGTATGAAATGGACTCTTTGAGTATTGTGTTTGCGACAAACCAAGCCAAAGCTCAACATCAAAGACACACAACATAGCGGCCACTACAAAGAAGATGTCAAGCTTTGGTTTGGTCTACTCACAAACATAATACCTCATTTCAGCCATGGAAATTAAAGAGGCTTGTGAAAATTGAAAGAGGCTTATGATAGCTAGTGAAGTAGGAAAAGAAATGAATGGATGCAAATGAAAGTGGCGAAGAAGTTAATTCATAGACAAGGGAGAGTGAAACACAGAAAAGTATGATAGAAAAAAAGCAACAAGTTCAACAAAAGCCAAACATACACTCTGAAAATCAAATTGTAGATGCAGGACCACTTGCAACATAAACACAACTTAAGGGCATGGCATTGCACAAACCATGCAAATTATTACCTGAGCATAGTCTAGAAAGGAATAAGCATACAAAGAGTGCCAAACTCAATTTCCTTTAAGAGCCAAACACAAATTGACTTTACACGACATCATATTTAAACTTTACTACCTTTAATTATATATGAATCCAATTGGAACAGTATTAGTACTTGGGCAATGACAAATTAACATTGAGTACTCATTACACTAAATTTTTTTTCAGGCATGGATTACATTTTGTTTTCTACCATTTATTATTTAACTTGGAGTTTTTATGATTTGAGATAAATGATAGTTACACCCTGTTACAAATAATTCACCTAGATGAGTTGATGTGTGTGTTTATTGTTTTATGCACCATCTATAGCATACCATCCAAATGAAGAAACTAGCACAGCAAACCCGTGAAACCGTGGGCTGTGTCAAGTGTTGGTTTCTGTCACCTTTGAATTCAATACCAAAAGTATACCTGCAAGCCTAGCAAGTACTACAAGAAAGCAAATAAATTTATAGCATATTCGTGCAGCATGTGACATTACATTCCAAACAATATTTTGCAGTAAATATTATTGATTATAAAAGCATGATTGTAAGAAAAACCAAACAACAAAATTAAGGCTAAAAACTAGATCAATCCTAGAAAAATAAGGACTTGAACTACGGGGTGTCAACAACTATTTTTTAGCTGCAAGTGTAAAAACTTGTGTATTAGTGCAGTAGAATAGTTTTGTGACTATGCTGGTGTTACTATTCTAAGTTTTCTCATTTTTACATATTATTAATTTAGTGACTAAAAGAACTTCATCTTTTATTTGAACATCGAACATTATAAAAATGCATAAGGTTTAAAAACAGTTTATAAGAGTGATACGCCCTTATCTTACTAACTGTTTTGTAAAAATGTGTTTACCTCTAATTAAATATACTAAAAAAGTTAATAAACTTTAGGTTGAATCAATAGAGAGTATCAAATTTGATCTTTAATTAAATCATTAACCAAATCTTCCTTATTATTGGATCAAATACCAACATACCAGGAAGTTTGAGAACCAAAAGTTAGACAAAAATTAAATATTTATTATACCCTATTTTGTAGAATTAGAAGTGCACAACAATTAGAGGTGAACGGATTAAAATGATATTCAAACCAGCATGTCAAGGTTATAAGTCCAAAGTGAAGATTAACATGATATCACTCACCCAAAAACAGAAATGGAAGAGGTGGGAAGATTTATTTTCCTAATGCTGACATTAACAATTATATTTATATGTATAAATTAAAATATATGGTTAGAAATAACTCTATCCAATAGAGGTTGGTGCTAAAAATTCTTCATGATTCCAAAACATTATGAGTGATGCAAAGATCAGATCTATAGTTGCAAAAACAGAAAGAAAAAAAAATAGGAGATGAAAAAAGAAGAGAATACAAGGTGCATAAGGGTAAAAGGATTTAAACAACCTCAATGTTCACAAGTGAATTACAACAACAAAAGAAAATGAATATTCCGCCTTTTTAGTATAACCATAATATTTTTCATTTTTGCAGTTCCTTATTGTTGTTTAGGAAGGAGTCTTAGAAGAAGGTGTAAAGGGATATTACTTCATCATGTAATGTTGCAGGCTTCCTTAAGTTGGTCTGCATTGATACAACCGGATAATATTCTCATAAAGATTGAAACATCTTACAATAATGCACATTGAAAAAAAATATTAAACATGTTGCAGTTTGGCTTGGAAGCAGAAACATAGAGACACCTAAGAGAGCAAATTTTCTTTTGGAACTTTTATACTGTTTGCTCTAAGGATCTTCACTAGCTTGACTCTGCAGGAGGTTTCTCCTTTGGATGTTTG
The DNA here is from genome assembly GCA_037974775.1 of Cicer pinnatifidum. Classification (NCBI taxonomy): domain Eukaryota; kingdom Viridiplantae; phylum Streptophyta; class Magnoliopsida; order Fabales; family Fabaceae; genus Cicer; species Cicer pinnatifidum. Next base: position 7,906,557 of record JBBPBR010000002.1, read on the forward strand.
GAAGCATAATGATCAGCGAGTTGGTTTGGATTTGCAAGTTGGACCTGAAAATGAATGTGCAAAAACAGTATGAAGAATCCTGATACACACACAAAAAGTACTCACCAGGCTCTGTATCATATTGGAAACTGCAGAACATCTACACAAACACACGGTTCAATTACATCAGAAAAATTCCAGAAAAGCGACGAAATTGGATAGGTCAGTTAACCTATTTAACCATAGTATCACACTAGCACGTTCGCCAGCTGAATGACCACCACCAGATATACACGATTCTTTGAATTTAATCAAATAACATTTCAGAAGTAAAATTGTAAAAATGGCATCATTCAGAGGCCTTATTATAAAAATACAGATAATAATTTATACATTCCTAGGGTATCATTTCTTCGATAAAGTAAGAACCTTAAACAAGCCTTGGAATTTAAAGACCAGGCCTTTTGTTGTGCTTAATGAAAGGGATGAGTTATTAACTTATTATCATGTGATTAGGATGTCACAAGTTCAAGTCGTGATATTAACCTCCTGCCAATGCAAGGCAAGAACCGAAATGGATTTGATCTTTCCCTGAAACCACCATGGTGGGAACTTTATTGCACAAAGTTTCCCTATGTAGCTTCTATTGTGGTTATGACAGTGAAAGTTCTTATTTTAAAATGTGATAAGTCTCTTCAACTAATAGGAACCCGGATTGAAGATTAACTGAAAAGCAGTAGTAGTATTCACTGAAAATAATAACTATTACAGCTCGTATAATAACTACTTCCTCCCTCCCTCCCTCCCTCTTCCATCCTCTTACAACAAAATTGGTCGCACAATTAACTCCCTCTCTTCCACATCACATTCCTCCCCGTTCCTATATTTTACTACTAAAGCTATCCACATAGTAGGCTTGGGCAGCTCATGTGCTACCCTTTTGGGCCCACATTCACATTTTGAGTCCTAACATCAACAATAATATAAACACAACCATTTGATCACTACTATGAAGAGAAAATATCTAATGAGTTTCTCCTATTAGGGTGTACAATCAAATGAAGAATGAGAACTTCTATTTCCTAGTGATAGGTTTTGCTTGCTACCCCACATATAAACGTTTCATTCACTTAATGTTGGATTACGGCCCTAAACACTAGACAGGAAACCAGACAGAACCCGTATGCAAAAAACAATAATTTTCAACTTTTAGCCGGTGTTGTCAATCGCATATTGCCAAACATAGCAGTTTGTTCAAATTAAAGCCTCTATTTGACAGTGCAACTTTTAGTTTATACATAATTTGATTAACGATTCATTACAATTATACATCAGAAAGAGACATACAAGATTATCATAAATCACAATAAATGAATTAATGAAGACAAAAACAAGTACTCCTATCTAAAAAATATACTAGAACAAGTTGCTCTGACATGTCCCACCAAGGCACCTACAGAAGCATGCCTAACATACATTATTGAAAAAAAACACTATGGGTTGGCAACCTAACACACAAAACCAACACAACATTATCTTCAAAACAATAAAGACTTTTGTAGCAGTCTAGCTTACAATTATTAACAAATCAATAATTGAATCACTTAAAAGCGTAACCAATTAATATTTCTAGCAACATTTGGATCAATAAAGGTCACCCTTTTAAGCTGTGTTTAAAATTTAAATCATCAAGAACTGAAACAGCGATTACTCATTCAATAAAATTGTAAAACACAAATAAATTAAAAATTAAAAAGAAATAAAAGACAACCCAGATCGGTTAATTCAATGCCATAACATAACATAACCTAACAGCAAGTGAACGAAAAATAGAGTAATTTCTAAGAACCCAATAGCCAAAATTCAATTTTTTTTTTTTTGTTCGCATGGAAAAAGATTATGATGAAGAAAAAGGGAAGAAAAGAAACCTTGCAAATGGGGCAGGTAAGTTTGAGACCAACGGCTCTGGCTTCAAGCTGAGATCCCTTTGATTTCTGATTCTTCTCTGAGTTTCGTTTCTGCGCTTCGATCTTCTGCTTTCCTCGCGTCATCTTGTTGAATGTGTACCGTTCGATTGATCAAACTTCAAACTCGACCACCCACAGGAAAGAAGAAGAACAAGAAGAAGAATTATGAAAAGAAAATACCGATTATATATATGGCAAATTCTATGGTTGCATTTGCACGAATGCTTTCCACAATTACATTTATATAAATAAATAAAAAACGGTTACATCGAGATTTATTGATCTTACCGTAAAAATATAAATGGTATTTATATTTTATTAATTCATCTTTATTTTAAAATTTTAAATTTTGATAGTTGATTTTTTTTCTGATGATTTTTAAATTAAAAAAATAACGTAACATATTTTGAATGATTAGGATATGATTTGGTGATGTAAAATTATATAAATACATCAATTTATTTATAAAATTAAATAATATTTTAAGTTAAAATTTAAATTTTTATATTATTTCATTAAAATTTTATGAATAATAATAATATATATCATATCATTTATAGATTAGATAGATGAGTTAATTGAATTTTAAAACTGTTATACATTTAAAATAATTAGATTTTTAAAATGAATGAACCAAATTTAAGAATTAATGAAAATATAAGAATTAAAACTTAAGTTATTTTAATAACTGTTTTAATTCTTTGTATTTTAAATGTTTTTAGATTAGTCTATGTCGACAATTTGGTGTTGAATAGGATAACAAAAGTTTGATTGAGATTTCAGACATGCTACGTGGAATTTTTAAGTAACGTTGCATGGGACAATTAACTCCATTTTAATGATTTATTTAATTATTTAATAAAATATTCTAAATTTGATTTAAAAAATAACTTCTCTTGAATATTTTATAGATAAAAATGTGAATAAAGTCAAAATATATTATTCACAATTTATTATACAAACTATACAAAAGGCAAATATTTATTATTTATATAAAAAAATATTTTATAGATAAAAATGGGAATAAAGTCAAAATACACTATTCACAATTTATCATATAAACTATACAAAAGGCAAATATATATTTATCATTTATATATAAAATATGACTTTTTTATTTAAATTTTTAGTAAAAACAAAACAATATTAATAGTGATTACCACATTTAATACACATAATTATATTGATAATATATTTATTATTTTATGTATTTATTTATTAGTTAATTAATTAGATGGTTTTGAATATTACTTCAACCATTATATCAATGATATTTTAAATTTTGTCTTAAACTTTGAAATTAAATTTATATTATGAATTATATGTATATTGTTTACCTTCACGTTACGTAGTAATCAATCTCACGAGACCCACTCACATGATTCGTATAGAAGCACATGTATTTTTTTTTTTTTATAGTATCCTTCATTTTTTATTATTCAATTTATTTATTTATTTATTTATTTGTAATAAATAATTACAAATAATTCAGACAAAACAATAATTAACGTCATTATGAACTTTAAAAATAACTAATAAAAAAATCAAATATTTGTAAGATCTTGTTAACAAGTATTCTAAAAGCCTTAGTTAAGAAAGTCAAAAATAATTTTTTTCCATTGAAAAAACAATTTTTTAAGTTCTAAAAAGTTAAATACACCATTTTCCAACACAAGTATTTTTATATTTATTCCATTAACCAATTCCCTAAGAACCTATATTAATATTTTTCTAAAACCAGCTTCTATAAAGTAACAAATGGTAACTCCATAATTTTTTTGAGGCAATAACTCCATGTTATTGCAAATAGATAATGTGTTAGTAAGTGTATCTTACATAGTGTATTGTTATCATTTATCGTCATGCAAATAAGAACCGTGAACTTCATTAATTGAAAAACCAAAACCCATATTCACACAAGTTACAATCATTATTTCACATTTTGCCGTTTAAAATTATTATTTTACTCAAAAGCATATATCAAATAATAATTAACGGACTCACACATCTAAAGGGAGTTTTTAATAAATAATTATATTAGTAACTATTGAACATTTATGTGAGACACATAACGGTGGGAAATATTTCATAGCTGCAAACGACATGTAACATAACATTAAAAAAACAATATATAGAAGCAAGCGTGAATCAAGTGTGTTAATTAAAACTAATAGAAGGGATAATGGGATTGTGGTTCTATATAGTAGCATCTATTTCTCTATACATTTTTCTTCAAGCCATTCTCAATGTAATCCGCAACAAGAAATTACCACCAAGCCCTCCAACTATACCCTTCGTAGGTAACCTTTTTTGGCTCCTAAAGTCATCAAAAAATTTTGCTGACATTGAACCTTTCCTTCGTTCATTACGTTCCAAATATGGTGACATAGTTACCATTCACATAGGTTCTCGACCTTCAATTTTCATAACATCACATGAAGTTGCTCATAGAGCACTAGTTAAAAATGGTACAATTTTTGCTAATCGTCCTATAGCACTTGAAACAATCAAAATTTTCTTCCCTAAACAACGTTCCGTAAGCACTTCTTCTTATGGTCCTATGTGGAGATTATTGCGCCAAAATTTAATGCAAGTGACTCAACCTTCTCGATTACATTCATATGCTCATTGTCGTAAATGGGCACTTAATGTTCTCAAAAAACATATTTTAGTTGATATCGAATTAGGCAATACAGCCATACCGGTTGATGATTATTTTAATTTTACATTGTATACTTTATTCTCGCACATGTGTTTGGGGGAGAAATTTGATAAAGAAATTGTTGAGAATATACAAAAGGCACAACATCGTTTGATCCACAATTTCATTAGATTCAATGTGTTGAATTTTGTACCAATGTTGTCTAAGTTTGTGTTTAGAGGATTATACAAAGAAATCTTAGAAATTCGTCGGAATCAAATAAATTTGTTGCTTCCTTTAATTAAAGCCCGCCAAGAGAAAATAAAAAACAAGATTCATGTTGTGGATGGAGATAAGGATGATTTTGAAGCTTATATTGATACCCTTTTTGAATTAAGACTTCCCGACAATAACAATAAGTTAAACGATGAAGAGTTAGTTAGTTTGATTTCTGAATTTTTGTTAGGTGGGACCGACACAACGGCTACCACATTATTATGGGCTATGGCTAATTTAGTAAAGTATCCAAACATTCAAGAGAAAATTTATAATGAAATTAAGGAAGTTGTGAAACATGGTGAAGAAATTGAAGAGGAACAATTAAAAAGAATGCCTTATTTAAAGGCTGTTGTGTTAGAGACATTTAGGAGACACCCACCTGGTCATTTTATAATTCCAAGAGCTGTTATACATGATGCTATTTTGGATGGTCATAAGATACCAAAAAATGCAATGGTGAATTTTCCTGTGGCTGAATTGGGGTGGGACCCAAATGTATGGGAAAATCCAATGGAATTTAAGCCTGAAAGATTTTATAGGGAAGTTGAAAAAGATGCTGAATTTGATCTAAAAGGGTTCAAAGAGATTAAAATGATGCCTTTTGGTGCAGGGAGGAGAGTTTGCCCTGCAATTAGTGTTGCAATGCTTCATCTTGAATACTTTTTGGCCAATTTGGTGAGAGATTTTAAATGGACAATTGAAGAAGGGTGTGAGGTTGACATGAGTGAGAAGCAGGCCTTCACCATTGTCATGAAGAATCCATTGAAGCCATGTGTGACTCCAAGAACCACTTGAAACAAATCTTTCAATTGTCTCATTCAACCAAAAACAAAAAATTAAAATTGAAGATAATAGAAAACATAATGCAAAGTGTTTTTCATATTTGGTTATTTTTTAATTTTTAGTATTATTTTGAATGTACTTCCTCCATCAACAACTAATGTCAAATTTGAAAGAAAAAAAAATTATTTCAAAATTGAATATCACTTTCAATTTTTCTTCTTCTAAATGTAGCTTCAAGTTAATAATACTCTCAGTGTCACTCATAAATCATTATATTTCGCTTTTAATTTATGATAATGGGTAATACATTAATACATATTAAAAATAGTTTGGTAAATTATTGTTATATTTCTTTTATCTATAATTATATTTTCTTAATGGTTAAATAAGTGTTTGATTCATATAAAATTTTAACGATTTGTTTTTAGTTTGTTTAAAAAAAAATACAACTTTTATTCTTTACAAAATGATCATGTAAATAATTTTAATTCTTTACAAAACTATTTGTATTCATTTTTTTTAATTCTTATAAAAAGAGGGACAAATATATTTCAATCTTGTTAACAATGCTTAGTTGTTAAAAATAAAAGATGGAATTTAGCATGAAAAACAACAAATTTTAAACTTTTAAAAAGTTAAAAATAACTTTCAATATATTTTTAATTAAATATTTATATTTTTGTTTCTTCAATAAATCTCTGGACATTTGTTAGCTTTTCTTAATATATATATTTTTTGGGTGAATTTGTATTAATATTTTTTATTTGGAGTGTGGGTTGGTTTGTATATTGATAGATGATAGGTGATAGGTGATAAGTGATAGTTGATAGGTGATAGATGATAGGGGATAGAGAATAATTGATAAATGGTAGGTGATAGGTGATAGGTGATAGGTGATAAGTGATAGGAGATAGAGGATAATTGATAATTGATAAGTGGTAGCTAATAATTGATAAGTGGTAGCTAATTGAAAAGTGGTAGTTGATAAGTGATAGCTCATATGAGATAGGTGATAAGTGATAGGGGACAAGGGACAGGGGATAGGGGATGAAGAATAGGTGATAGGTGAAACGGGATAAGGGATTGGTGATAAGGGATAAAGGATAGGGGATAGGATATAGGGAATATGGGATATGGGATATGAGATATGTGATATGGGATAGGGGATATAGGGGATATAAGGGATATAGGGGATAGGGAATATAGGGGATATAGGATATAGAATATAACGGATATAAGGGATAGGGGTTATAGGGGATAAGGGGGATAAGGGATAGGGGATATAAAGAATGTGGGATATGGGATATAAGATATGGGACAGGGAATAGGGGATATAGGAGATATAGGGGATACGTGATATAAGGGATAAATGATAGGGGATAGGGGATAGGGGATGGGATATAGGGGATAAGGAATATAGGGGATATAGGGGATAAGGGATACAAGATATGGGATAAGGGATATGAGATAAGGGATAAGGGATAGGGGATATGGGATAAGGGATAGAGAATATGGGATAAGGGATAGGGAATATGTGATAAGTGATAGAGAATATGAGATGTAGGGGATATAAGGGATATAAGGGATATAGGGGATAGGGGATACGGGATATAGGGGATATAAGGGATATAGGGGATATAGGGGATAGGGGATAGGGATATATGGTATATAGGGGATAGGGATATATGGGATATAAGGGATAGGGATATAGGGAATAAGAGATATGGGATATAAGGGATAGGGGATACAGGGGAGAGGGGATACAGGGGATATGGGATAGGGTATAGGGGATAAGGGATAGAGTATAAGGGATATGGGATATAGGGGGTAGGGGATACAGGGGACATGGGATATATGGGATATAGGGGATATGAGATACAGGGGACATGGGATATAGGGGATATGGGATAGGGTATATAGGGGATAGGGATAAGAGATACAGGGGATAGTGGATATAGGGGATAGAGGATAGGGGACAGGGGATATAGGGGAT
>JBBPBR010000002.1:7917989-7930578 GCA_037974775.1 Cicer pinnatifidum
GGGATAGGAGATACAGGGGACAAGGGATATAAGGGATAGAGGATAGGGGACAGGGGATAGGGGATAGGGGATAGGGGATAGGGGATAGGTGATAGGGGATAAGGGATATAGGGGATATAGGGAATAGTAGATATGGGATATAGGGGATAGGGGATATAGGGGATAGGGGATATAGGGGATAAGAGATAGGGGATACAGGGGAAAGGGGATATAGAGGATAGGGATAGGAGATACATGGGACAGGGGATATAGGGAATAGATGATAGGGGACAGGAGATATAGGGGATATGGGATAGGGGATAGGGGATAGAGGATAGAGGATAGGGGATTACAATGGGTAGGGTTTGGGTAGGGTACTATAGTACCCGTACCCACAATTTTATAAAATACCCGTACTCGTGCCCGTACCCTCTTGGTATCAACTTTAATACCCGTATTCTTATCCTCTAGGTACCTAAGTGTCCGTACCCATACCCATTACCCACACTTTAACTCAAATAAATCGATCAATAAATATTATTTTGGGATTAAATTCAAAAGTTATCTAAATATCATAAATTTAATTATAAAGTATTATAAACTAAAATATTTTCTAACTCAAAATATTTTAAATGAATACTCGTTACAATACACATTCAAATATCTATAATAATATTTTTTGAAGTTTCAAGTCTTACGACAATATTATTTGAGATCAATAAAAACAATTGATAAGAAGTTGTAAATATAATTATAAAGACACGATTAATAAGATATAACTCTTAGTTATAAAGTCACAATTATTAACTATTCATCATAATTAAATTCTTAAAAAGTTTGCAAACGTTTATTTTTTGATTTGATTATAAATATTGTAATGGTAAAATAATATTAATAAATATTAAAACATAAAGAAAAACAATTAATTAAATTAAATATTAATATAATAAATAAATAAATAAATAATAAATTTATATAAGTGCGGGTGCGGGACGGGGTGGGTACTATAGTACCTGTACTCGCACCCATACTCGTCCCCGTGCCCATATCGATTAAGCGGATTTTTATCTAATTTATTGTAAGATTTTTTTGCGCGTACCAATTAAATCTGAGTCTAATTGCCATCCCTATTTGTATTTGGTTTAAAATTATTAACGTATTAATGTTTTATGGAGTGGAAGGTGGTGTAATTTTTTGTTCTACGATTACTCTTGATATTTATCTATTACTTATTATGTTTTTGTTTTTCTTTAATATCTTGCAAAGTTTTAAAAAGTTATCATCTTTGTAAATTAAGATAAACTAAACATAAACTTAGTGAGTGAATGAACGGCAAAGCATATTTATTTTTACAAAAACGGCAAAACATATAAAAGTACCAATTACGTATTATCCTTATATATTTTCCCTAACATGATTCTATTCAATTACATTACTATAACTTATTTATGCATAGAAAGAAACAAAAATGGTAAAAATGATATAAATACAAAATTATATATATAGATACTTCAGAAAATAAATGAACAAGAGAAAAAGGAATAGGGAGAAGAAGTAATGTAAGCTTCAAGGCGTCAATTTTATGAGCTGTGATAAAAAAAAAATAAAAAAAAAAGGCGTCGGTTGCACGTGCGAAACATCTTAACTCTTAATCTGATTAGTTTCACTTTAATTAATTTCCAAAAAAGAGCATCTTACTCTCACTTCAAAGTTCACACACGCTCACACACTCGCACTCACTGTTTGGAATCACACACACAAATCTCAGGCACAAACACAAAGCAGTGGGTGAGAGAGTGATAACGGTGGTTTTAACGTTTTTCGTTATTATTCCTTTACAACTCAACTTGCATTTTTCTCTCACTTTCGCATCTCAGATCGAAATCAAGGTGAACTCTGCGTTTCTGCATTCTTTCTCTCTCTTCAAGCTTCTTCGATTTTGCTAAATTCACTGTCGCTGTTACTCAAATTAAAGTTGATAATTAATTAATCTGGATTTCATGTTTTTGCATTTTTTGCTTTTGATTTGAAATGCTGAATTTCTTTATAGTATACTTTATGTGAAGCTCTTCTACTAGTTTACCTAGGTTCAGTTTGGATTAGCTTCTCTAGCTTACTAGTTACTGGAGTTTTTTAATTAATTTTTTGCGTTACTTTTTTACATTACTTTCTTCTTTAGGTAAAAAGTGTTTGTGCGTTTCAGCTGAAATTTTTGGGAAATAAGTATTGTATTGATGACAAAATTCTTGAAGATTCGATTATAGAGAGTGGTTGATTGTGCATTCTTAATCATTGTCTTAGGGTCTTAGTTTCTGCTTGGATTGACTTATTTACTAGCATAAGCACTTTTGAAACTGTTTCAACTTATTTCTATATAGCTTCCTAAAGCACTTAGAGTGCATAAGGAAACAATATGACTTTATTTTATCTTTTGTTATGGAAATAACTTATATACAAACACTTATTAAATAAAAGCTTAATTAAGTTGTTTAGCCATTCAGAGCCTTAATAAACTACAATATATAAAACTTTTCTCGTGTTTTTATTTACTTGGTGAGGTTATGTTTGTAACTGTTTTTTAAGTGCCATTGAGATCACTGATATGCATAACTGTTAGAATAACTTTTGGTTCTTATCTGGTGTATTTTTTACTTTGATAAATTTGTTATAATGATGGTTTTTTGTATGCTTTAATTTTAGTTTAATTGCTTTGATGTTGCAGGCAGTGTCTAAGTTCATCTGCACTGCTGATGTATATACCAACCAGATAACTGCATGGTGGAGAGAGACATTTCGGATACTTTTGTCTCAGATGAATTTTAGTAGTTCTACTATTCTTGAACAGTGTTGCTATGGGCATTTGTCTGATTAAAGGGCAGTGGCCGTGGCTTCTATATGTCTTGCTGATAGATTTTGTAATTAATAACACTGAAGCAATCAGTCCTGATGGTATATATATTTCTTATGCTTGTTACTTTTGAAACTATTGTTAGTTTGGATATAAGTCTGATTTTGCTAATTTTTTATTTATCATTATGCCTTTATAACAAATGTGTTGAACGAAGTCAAAATTCATGAATTCTAGTACTATTATTCCTACTTGTGTTAGTTCACTCATGGGACTTAGTTGAAAATAACAGCTAACTAATTTCATGAAGTAGAGTCCTTTTATGTTGTATAATCATATTGATTGTTATATTCTCTTACATTTATAGGTGAGGCACTTGTCAACTTCAGGACAGCCATTATTAGCTCTGATGGTATCCTGTTACAATGGAGGCCCGAGGATCCCGACCCATGTAAATGGAAAGGAGTTAAATGTGATAAAAAAACTAAGAGAGTGACACATTTGTGAGTTTTCACACTTGACATATCTTCTCTTTCACTTGCTATAAGACTCATTTTTTTTTAGATGAAGGCATTTCATACATCGTCTTGTTTTGATTCACTGGTGTAATTTTCCAAATGTATTATGTTGTGGGTTGACGAAATATATCATATTAGTCTTGTATTTATTAAGTGGTCCAAAGCATACTTTTATGAATGTTCACGGGAATGTTTTCAACCATGTCTGGAACATTTAGGTTCTGAGTTTGACTTAAAAGTTCTGTAAACAAATGCTATCTAATTCTTGGAGCTAGTACTGATTGTAAATTTCACATAATACAATTTTCCTTCTCGTTTTCTTCTACCCTAGTGAGCCCACCTTTTAAATCTCTGTTCAAGGGATCCCCTCTTTTCTTTTCTTTTATGGGTTTCGTGTTGCAGTGGTGTTTTCAATAATGCCGGAGAGGAGAGAACACTTTTTTCTATATGTAAATCTCATTGCATCTGAGCAATAATTTGGATACAAGACTGCTGAATTGTAGAAAAAAGTAATTTATCCAGATATTACAGGAGACTTACTGGCAATTATATCCAGAATTCTTTATCTAACTTTTCATTGGTGATATTGTAGGAGTCTATCTCACCATAAGTTAAGTGGCTCTTTATCACCTGACCTTGGGAAGTTAGATCGGCTGAAAGTTCTGTATGTATTTTAAATTTTTTGATAACATATACTTGTCTGTTAATTATTAGATACTATTCCTTAATCCCTTATGTAATGACAATGTTAATGTATCTGTTGTAGTGCTCTTCATAACAACAACCTCTATGGGATAATTCCACCAGAATTGGGAAATTGCACTGAATTGCAGGGAATGTACGTAATAACTTTGGTCCACCTGCTCAGTTTTGTTCCATATTTGTTTTTCTATTTACTTTAGAAATTTGGTTTGTCCAGCTTTTTACAGGGTAATTACCTCAGTGGAATGATTCCAAGTGAAATAGGAAACCTCTCACAGCTTCAAAATTTGTGAGTTTATATTTTAGTTTATACATATCTTATTAATTGTATTTAATTATTGGGTTATGTTTTTGGTCTCTATAAATATACCATATTTCGAATTTAGTCCCTCTAAAATTTTTCTTCAAACAATAGTCTCTCAAATGTTTTCTATCAACAATTTTGGTCCCTACTTTTAAGTCAGCTCATGTGTGTCAATCGAATTTTTGAATGATTTTTTTCAGGAATGTTTAGAACATTATAAGGCCTCCCCTAATTTTTAAAAATTTTCAACAAAATATAAATTTTTATGCACTAAAAACTTAAAAAAATCATATTTAATTCATCATTTATTAAAAAATTCTAAATTTTCGTGGGAGATATTTTTATAATGTTTTTAACATGCATGCAAAAGTTCATTTAAAAATCCAGACGATACATATGAATTGTTTTAAAATCAGGGACCAAAATTATTGACGTAAAATATTTGAGGGACCATTGCTTGAAGAAAAATTGTAGAGGGAGTAAAAATAAAATATGATATATTTATTGGGACCAAAAACTTATTTAACCCTTAATTATTTGTGTTTGGGTCAAACATTATAAATATTGTAGTACTAGTATGGGCTCATTCTGTTTTCATTTCAAGAAGAAACGGCTTACGAGAAAATGAGGAAAGAAAAACAAATTTATGAGATAGTTTTCTGATATTTATGCATGGGTGGTGGGTATATTCATGAAAGCACGAATGTCCTTCAATTTATGAAATAGTTTTCTGATGTTCAGTAATTTGGTTATTTAGTTAAGTATGCAATCTTCTTTTAACAAAAAAAATCAAATTAGGTAGTTCTAGTGTTACGGAGATCATATTATTATTCATCAACATGTCTGATGTCTCCCTATTTTACAGGGATATATCAAGCAATTCCCTTGGTGGGAATATTCCAGCATCAATCGGAAAGTTGTATAATCTAAAAAACTTGTATGTAGACTTCTTTTCTGCTGTGGTTGTACTTTCTTTATGCCCATTTTTATTAATTTTCCATTTTTCTAATTTTTTTAGATTTTTATTAATTTGCTATTTTTTTTTATTCTTTTGAATATATCTTTTTAATATTATGGTCATATTGGGTACTTTGCAGCAACGTATCAACCAATTTTCTGGTTGGACCAATACCTTCTGATGGTGTCCTTGCAACCTTTACTGGAAGCTCGTAAGTATGGCTTTTCTGTTTTCTGCAGGTTAAGTGCTGCTAGTAATCTGACTGATTGTATTATGTTTATACTTCTGTCCTTGCTGATCAACGGTATTAGACTGTCCTGATGTAGTAGTTTACCTCTTAGGAATTGAATATATTTTTCCTATGTTGAGACAAATATGTTCTGTTGTAGGTATGTTGGAAATCGTGGTTTGTGTGGGGTACAAATCAGTTCAACTTGTAAAGATGATGGTTCACCTGGGAGAAATGGTCAATCTACTTCAGGTAGAGCTGAATGATTTTCCTTAATCCTTGTTCATTTAGCCTCATACCAAGATTGCTCTCTTTCTTTGTTCCTGTTTTTGTGTTTAATGATGTATTGGCTTTTCATAGAAATTACTTTTTTTAAAGAGTCTTCAGCTCTATGCATATTATGATAAGGCCATATAAAGCTCTATAGCTTTGTGCATGATTGGTTTCACTTTTGGAGGGGCTAAAATTTATTCTAGAGGTGCATAATTGATTGACTTGTTTGATTCTCCTTGAGTAGAATTGGTTTTGCATTAAGAATTGATTCTAACTTGAAGCCAGATTCATAGCTTTTACCTCCATAATTGAATTTTAGTCTTGAATCTTTTATTTACTCTCTTTTACAAGATTATATCCAAACATAAATAATTTTACCTTCAACTCACTTTTAGCTAGAATCAAGTTTACTAAATCAATTTCTTCAAAATTAATTTTTGCTACCTCAGAACCAAACACGCATTCATTTTAGATGAAACTTTTCTTTCCAAGGCTGTAATGGTAGTACCATGAGGCATGTTAGTAATACCTCTATCCTGGACCTATATTGTTATCTAATAAGATGAAGCTAAAGTTTTTCTTTTAAGGGTGAAATGGTGGTACCATGAGGAATTTTAGTAACACTGTCGATCCTGAACCTATATTGTCTTCTAATAAAATGATGCTAAATCTTTTCTTTTCGAGGGTGTAGTGGTGGTGCCGTGAGGTTTTTTAGATTATATCTACTGTTTCCCTAATGAGTATAAGGTAGAGTCACAGCAAGGTACTGATGGAATTTTGCACCTAATTTAGACTGCAAATAATGGGAAATATGATAAATTTTGGGTATTTGGTTCTTTGGGTGTATGTATATGAATACAAAATGTCCGAGTAGAGAAACAAAATGAATGGGTGTAAGCAAGTTTGGTTCAAAATAGATTAAAAAAGTTAGAAACAATTCTATGTAAATAATGAGTGATCCAAACCTTTTTATTTAACCAAAATGAATCCAAACCAATATTTATTTTAACTGAATTTGACATTGCATTAGGCATTGGCTTATGGTTTTTTTCAAAAGTGACTGATTCCCTAAGAGCTGTCAAGTTTTATTTTGTATGATCCAGATGTATTATTTTTCCAAGTGAGCTGGCGTGACTGTGTATGTTAGGTCATATTTGTGTAATATTTTTTAGGCGCGGGGAGAGAGGACTAGGGCATGTTAATTGATGTTAAGAGTGCACCAAAGTTATAAAAATTAACACACACACTTCCTCTTCCCCCGGAAAGAAATCAAGGATACTGTTACCTTTTCAAATAACCAAAATAACCAATTAAGTACGATTGCACATTTGATATTGATGTGAATACAGTGCTTAGCATGTGTTTTGTGTAACAAATAGTGAAGTGCATCCTTCAGTTTGTAACTAAAGGAAGTGCTTCAAATTCCATTAGATTACTTATTTGTTACCTATATTATGCACGATTAACTTGATAAAAAGAAGACAGTTTACTAATCTGTTAGAAGAGCTAAGGAAGATACTATATCCTATAAAGGTTATGGTATTTGTCTGATTTTTTATTTGTTGGCACATTCCCTGTTTGGACTTAAATAACTTTTTGTTTTCTCAACTATAGTTTTGATAGTGTAGTATATAGTATAGTTTGTCAGATGATGTTGTTATCAATTCCATTTTGACTTCTATTGTTTTATTCTTTATAGACCAAAGTCAAAATGGAAAGAAGAAATATTCTGGCCGACTTCTCATCAGTGCATCAGCAACTGTGGGTGCACTCCTTTTGGTGGCACTTATGTGCTTCTGGGGTTGTTTTCTTTATAAAAAGTTTGGTAAAAATGATAGAATAAGTCTTGCAATGGATGTTGGTGCAGGTACGCTCCGTATCTTTCTGTGACTTGCTTGTATACATGTTTGAGCTAGCCTTTCTACTTTATGCATTGAAAAGCCCATGAAATTTAATATCTCCATATAATGTCTTGTAGGTGCCTCAATAGTGATGTTTCATGGAGACCTTCCATATTCTTCAAAAGACATTATTAAGAAACTAGAGACTTTGAATGAGGAACACATAATAGGAGTAGGGGGATTTGGAACTGTTTACAAGCTTGCAATGGATGATGGGAATGTATTTGCTTTGAAAAGGATTGTAAAGATGAATGAGGGCTTTGATCGTTTTTTTGAGAGGGAGCTTGCAATTCTTGGTAGCATCAAACACCGTTATTTAGTTAACTTACGAGGATATTGCAATTCGCCTACATCAAAGTTGTTAATATATGACTACCTACCTGGTGGCAGTCTTGATGAAGTTCTTCATGGTATGATCTTTATTTGAACACTTACAATATATATTTCCATCATCATATTAATATATGAAACATCTAATAAATCTTTATTATCAAGTACAACCGTACAAGTGTTAAGACTTTTGGGAGGGCGTGTGGGGATTAGAAGGTCAAATGCTTACATGTGGTAATCATCACGTACTTCTTATAAGAAACCAAACCTCTGATTAAGAACCCTTGGTAGCTCTCTCAAAATAAATCACGACATAAATATCTATGTGTTATGTTGTGTGCATTTAATATAAAACATGTAATAGCAACCTTTTCTTTGCCGTAGCAGCTGAGCATATGAATCTTTTATGCTTTTTGGATATGTGATGCTAATTCAACTGTGAATTGTTTTCTGTGAACATTTTGATGTTTGAAGATTAGGTTATATTAACATCTATCTGTTTGGGCTCTGATGCTATTATGCTTTAGTTATTTGATTGTTAAAGATGGCATTTTTATTTATTCTGCACTGTTTGATACAAATTCAATTAACATGGAAGCTAGTATAGTATCTCTACTTAAATCTTCTTTGAGGATAATGGCGTTTGTGATGCATTGCACAGAAAGATCTGAGCAACTAGACTGGGATGCACGGTTGAATATAATCATGGGAGCTGCAAAAGGGCTTGCCTACTTGCACCACGATTGTTCTCCTAGGATCATACACCGAGACATAAAATCAAGCAACATTTTGCTCGATGGAAAATTGGATGCTCGGGTTTCTGATTTTGGACTTGCCAAACTTCTAGAGGATGAAGAGTCTCACATCACTACTATTGTTGCTGGAACATTTGGTTATCTAGCTCCAGGTAAGCAATAATGGATATGATATTCACTGGATAGATAGTTGTCTGGAGCATGAATGATGGTATTTACCAAATGAACTATTAATGAGGGTCTCTTGTTGTTGAGGGTGTCTAATATTGCATGGGTGTTTATCTGCTTGTCTCATGTTTTGATGTGTTCACATGAAATATCTCTTTGGTGTAAGTGCTTGTGAATGAAATTATACTAGATTGACTTTTGAAAGAGTAAATGCAAAAGTGTCAAGAGTCTTTTTAGCTCTGGCATTTATAGTGAAGGAGAAACAGAGGACCGCTGTTGCCAAACCAACCAAACGATATCTATGATTAATACCTTTAATATTTTTCTCTTTAAGTAAAGTAACTACCAATAATCAGCACGTGTTAAGAGTCACAATTGTGACATCGAAAAGGCAGATATGATAATTGTTTGGGGTGCACTAAAATGAGATTTTTGTTAGACTATTAGTTTCGTTATTTAACTTTATATTCTTTGAACAATTCTCCGTACTCCATTACAGAGTATATGCAAAGTGGCAGAGCAACCGAGAAGACCGATGTTTATAGTTTTGGGGTGTTGACACTTGAAGTGCTTAGTGGAAAGCGGCCAACAGATGCATCCTTCATTGAAAAGGGTCTCAATATTGTTGGTTGGGTATGTCATGCACCTAAATATTAGATACACGTGCATATATATTTAATTTTTATCTAAACATATATCTTTAGTTTAATTTGTGGTACATGTGCATATATATTTAATTGCATTTTTTGTTAGACAAATGTTAGTTGTTAGTATGCTATGTTTATGTTAGTAGCCAGAGTTTGAATCCTAGACCTTCTTCTCAAACTCCTTCAAGTGTTCTATTTCAATCACTCGAGCTACGCCTTGGGGACTATTTAATTCCAATGCTAATCAACAATCACGGAACATTTTACTCCTTAAAGTGTATCTCACAATGTAGTTTAGAGGAGCTACAGTGTTGATTATCATTTAGTACATTTACCTTATTATGCGATTACAAAGTGGGGGTACAGTTTAGTTTGAAAGAGCTAAATCCTTAAGATAAATGATAAACTGGGCCTCCTTATGGTTACCACTACAATTAGCTTGAAATGAGCGTGTTGATTATATTATGGGTGTGATTGAGAGTGTTGATTATATTATTCAAGTAGCTGAATTAACAGAAACTTGTTATCATCTTCTACATGTTCTTTGTTATGCATTACAAAGTGAAGATAATCTTAGTTACTATTTTAATAGGGAATGGATGCCCATTATAATGCCATAATTTGCTTTCGTTCCAGTTGAATTTCCTTATTACCGAAAATAGGCCGAGAGATATTGTCGATCCACTATGTGACGGGGTTCAGGTTGAGAGCCTTGATGCCTTACTCTCTGTGGCTATTCAGTGTGTTTCCTCAAGTCCAGAGGATCGACCCACTATGCACCGAGTGGTCCAGTTGCTTGAATCAGAGGTTCTAACTCCATGCCCAAGTGACTTCTATGACTCGAACTCCGACTAGAAAGTTTGTGAAGACAATTTAATGGTACTTGTTAGTGCAAATTACTTGTGAGTCAGAAGTGATGAAAGAGGCTGAGAATCTGCGCAAAACTTTTCATCTCAATTGCATTCATTCTTAAAGTATGTTTGTAATGGAAGGTGTCCTTCGTTACATCACTTCACAACAGAAGGTGTCGTTCTTCGTGCTATATCGTCATTGGACATTTTCATGCATTTCATTGTCTTCGTGATGAGTTGCATGTTATATTTGATGGTGGTTCTCCCTTCCACTTTTGTGTTTCCCCTCCTTTTGTTAGCATTTGTAATCTTAGTCCATTGTTCACTCCAATTTAAGTGTATATGAATATGTATAATTTCAGAAAGTCCACTTTTGCAAGTAATTCTTGTTATTTGTTCTTGTAATATATGTTTCCATAAAAGAAGGATTATTGAGAAGGTCAGGGGTTTGATCCCTGTTACTAACATTCCCCCCTCCCCATTAACAAACTAATTAACAAACTAACCACTAGTATTTCCCTATATAAAAAAAAAAAAAACTACAGTAGAAAACACTCCATAACCCTCAAAGATATTTAATATCATTCACCATTAGAAAACATATAAATACCTTTGAGGTTTATGGTTTATGGTCTCCGACCATAGAAAACACTAAATCTCTTTATCCTTGTCTTTATAAAACCCTAAGTAATCTGCACTTGAAAGATCATTTCCTGACCTTCAACTCATTTTTGTTCAAGATACAAATTTCGTCAAAACAGTGGAAACACCACACTTCGCATCAAGTACGTTCCTGTTACACGCCTCATCATATTGTTAAAGGTCATATGGGAATGACATTGGCTTTTTTTTAGGCACAGTTAGAAACTTGTTAGCAGGGTATAAAGTAAAGAAAAATGCCAACAAGGATTTTAACGAAATTTGTTAAAAAAATCAAATATAGAAATAGTGTCCTGTAATTTGTGTATTTAATTTTTCAAAAGTTAAAAGACTGTTGTTTTTCACACAAAATTTCAATTTTTTTGATTCCTTAATATAAATGACATTCATTAGCCAGACCCGTAATTAAAATAGGTGATATCATAGTTTGCATCGCCAAAGAATTTATGGACTTTTTAGATTTGATGAAAACTTTATTCTTAATCTTTTACTACGTGGTTTTTGTGATTTTTGTTTTTCTTAATAACAATTTCGTATGGATTGTTGCAAGACAATGGCGGATTTTAAAAAAAAATTCCCCCAATGTTTGTGTATTATGGAGGACTAACTATCATAATTTGTGAAATCCGTTAAGGATGAGCAAAAATTTAAGCTTGGTGATGGTAGGCATGAGCATCAAACACTGATCCAACTGAACCTAACTAACCATTTGAAGTTTAGGGCGTCACAAGTCATGGGTAATTAAAACAGTAATTAAAACAAGTTAGAGATGGGTTTTAGCAATCAAACTCAAATTCCATAAAAAACCACTCGATAATACCTGGAGTGGATTTAAAATGTTAATAAAAGAACCCTAGGTAGTATACAAGGTTTTTAATATATTTAAAAAATGACAATAAATTTATAAGAAGGGACAAATATAATTAGGGAACTAGTAAAAAAAATATAGTTACGGGTGTAAATTGTAATAGACCAATTTGCTTTGGTTTTGACGAGAAAATATATCTGAGATTCTGAATTAATGAAAAATAGTCGATTTTGTTTGACTCAAAATTTTGTTGTTTAGAGATTGCATTAATAAAGTGCAACTTTCCTATTTTTTCTTTCTTTCTTTTTCTACATAAAAATTGCACTTGTTGGAGAATCTTACTTTTTTTAAAATAATTTATTAGTTTAAAAATAATTAAATTAATTTTATGATAGACTTTTGACAGTTAATTAAGTTAATTGTAGTGATGATTAAGTGGTGAAAATAACAAAAGAAATTATAAAATACTAATTTAAATTAAGAAAAGAACAAGCTAGAGGGCGAGCCATTGCCAATCTCATAAATCTCAAGAGATTAATCTCCAAAATTGAACTTGAAAGATTAGTTGGTTTACAAACAAAATCATAATTATTTATAAATTTTTTATTATAATAAAACGAGGACATTTTTTTAAACAACATGAAGACACTTATTTACG
>JBBPBR010000002.1:7930596-7941253 GCA_037974775.1 Cicer pinnatifidum
TTATGCTATTAACCTATTTGATGTGAGTTTATTCGTAAATTCATTACTTTTGATATTAGTGAATTTTTATTTAATTGTTCTCAATTGATATACTCTTTTAATTTGAATAGATGAATATCAATTTTAATAAAAAAATAATCTAAAAATACTAATATTTTATAAAAAATATGTATAAATTTAATAGTACTTTGAAAAATTATAAACATAATTTTATAATAATTAGTTAACTTATGAGAATTTGTAAACAATGCATTTATAACACTAGTTAAGAATTGTTTTATTTATAATGTTCTCCTCCATAATAACAAAATATAAATAAATTTTAAACATTTAAAGGATAATAAATATAAATAAAAGTTGACTCTTTTCAATCTATTTATAGTATATAACGCTCACTTTCTAAAATTCAATATCCACGTTTTTATACAGTTATATAAATAAAAGATAATTTAAATAATAAAACAAAACTTAAATGAGATTTTTTAATGGAAATGTGATTATTAATAAATAAATAAAATATTTAAATAATTTAGGAAAACGCTATTGATACGCGAAAATGAAGCGCGTGTGGTGTCCGGTACGAGTGTTCTTAAAAGACGCTTTTTCCCCTAACATCAACATTCACATATACTAATGCTACTGCAGTTTTCACTTTCACTCTTCATTATTAACAACGCATTCATTCCATTATTATTATTATTATTAATATTATACCCTTCTCTTCTAACTGTTACTAAATCTCTCTCTCTCTCTCTCTGGAAAGTCCGAGATACTCATAACAATAATAATTCATCAATCCTTATTATTCTGTTCATCACCATGCCTTCTTTTTCTCCTTCAACTAACTTCAAACACAAACACTAACTTTTTCTGATCATTCCCTTTTTCTACTGCAAAAAGTTACTCTTTTTATTGTCAAATTAAAATGGATGCTATACGGAAGCAAGCTAGCAGATTGAGAGAGCAAGTTGCTAAGCAACAACAGGTGATCATCATTCCTATCAGATACATGGATGGGATGCTTCCCAATTTTACTGTGCTTTCTGTGCTACTGTTTATAATTTAGGTTAAAATTGGTTTTGTAGCATGGGGGTTTATTGTGTAATAATGTTAATTTTACTTTAATTTTGAAGTTGGGTTTTGCTGTTAAGCCTTGTTTTTTTGCTTCTGGATTGAACCATGATGTTGGTTTGGTATACTTAAACAGAAAGTTTTGATTTTGTTTGTAAACTATTCACTTTACTGTGTTTGAAGCTATGTAGCACCAACACTTCAGAATAAAAGTGTGCCTATGTCGGGTCAGTGGCACGACTGACACAACACCGATATAATATGATTGACTTATGTCTTATATCATGTTGTTGTTTTGCAGGCTATACTTAGACAATTGGGGCAACTTAGCAATGAACCACTCATGGCTGATGAATCTGAAGTTGAATGTCACCAGAAACTTCAAAAGTTATATACTTCTACAAAGACTGCTAAGGTGTATTTGTATTTATCAGTTGGGGGCTGACATTTAGGCCCTGTTTGGACAACAACATAATTAAAAGCTTATTGTATAAGTGATTATGTATAAATTATTTCAATGATGAAAGATAAACTAAAGTCAAACTGTTTTCATAAGTTATCTTGGAGAGTTTATGAAAATTAGCCGAAAGCAGCTTATAACACGTCATAAGCTGTTTTCAAAAGCTTTCTCGAACAATCTTACAAGTACTTGTGCCTGTAGATTAGCTCAAATAAGCCAATCAAAACAAGCCCTAAAGTTTAGAGAGGTTTGTTTGCTTAAGTTTTTAACCAATGTTATGCTTACAGCATTTTCAGCGGCATATTGTACGTGGTATTGAAGGATTCATCTCTGTTAGTTCCAAGCAGATGGATATAGGTGACTTTTGCTTTTGGTCTTTACCAATGAATTGATTTGATTTATGCCTCAAGGCTGATAACTGATAGAATTTTTGTTATGTATGTTTCAGTGAGGAAGTTGGCTAAGGACTGTTACAAGTATGGAACTGAAAATGAGAATCGAGGTAGTGATTATCCCCTTGCAAGGCCTTCTCTTCAATTCAGTAACTCATATGATATATTGGAAAATGAGAGGGAGACTTTGCTTGGGATCTTAGGTGATCAGGTAATTTTTCGGGATATTTTAATATTCTTTAGTGTAGTCTTAAGGAGTTAATTTTGTGAAATATTTCCTTAGATAACCATAAGGCATTTGATGTTATCAATGTACAAATTGATGTTATTTTGTACAACATTATGCCTATCTGATTTACTGGTAATTTTGCTGCTATAATTATAGACTATCACTTGCACAATAGTTTTGTATAAATCAATAATAACATTCACATGATGCTTCATATACCTGCATATTAGTTCCTTTTGCTTGATAGGAAATAAGAAGTGCATGTTTGGATTGAGAATGAGTACCGTAAAATCACGGTGGCACCATGATTTTGTTGAAGTTCCAAAGTGTAGCTTTTTTCAAATCCGTGGTGGCACCATGATTTTGTCAAAGTTCCAAAGTGTAGCTTTTTCCAAAATTGTGGTGGCACATTGTGATTCTGCCAAATTCACTGTTAATCTAAATATACATGAAGTCCTAGTTCTATGGATCTTTTTCACTTAGACAACTTAAGGAGACTATTCACTCCTTAGTGTAACTTAATTGAAGTCTAGTTCTTGGTAACTAGTAGTAATTTTTATTTTTGACTTAAGATTTTTTCGACTTTTACTGTCAGTTGTATTGTATGTCATATTTTGATCTTCCGTTGTGTCCCAAACAAAAAATGGTGCTTTTAATTATGCTTTAGGTTTTGTATAGATCTCTGAGCCACTGCGGGCACAAATAACAGGAGCTCCTTTGGAGGATGCACGCCACCTCACTCACAACTATGACAAACTTCGTCAAGAAGTAGAAGCCCAGGTAATAATTTACTGCCACAATAGCATGCATATGGTGGTGTGCTATGCGTTATATTTATCTTAGATACCTTCTTATCAGGCTGCTGAAGTTTTGAGGCGTCGATCGAAGTTGAGGGATTCTTCTCTTTCTGCAGACGGTTCCATGAGGCTTCAGAATGCAGAAAAAAGGCTGAAAGAACTTAAATCTTCCTTGGTGGCACTTGGTAGAGAAGCAACCTCTGCTATGTTGTCAGTTGAAGAACAACAGCAACATATAACTCTCCAGAGCCTTTCTACAATGGTATTGCTACGTTCTTTATAGAAGTCATTTCTTGCTGTATGATTAAGGTCTGTGGCACTAGCACCTGGCTGCAAGACTAATCCCCAGTTCAATTGATTGCGTAGAGTTTTACCTTTGGTTCTCAGCCTCTCAATAGGTGTCTGTGACTCAATAGGGATTGGAACCCAGATTCGCCGGGGTTCTTCTCTGTATGAGCATGAGGGCAAGTTGCTTCAATTGGACCAACACCCCATTGGTTGCTGATTTGACTTTTATGTGCCATTTTACTTTGTTAATATATTGCTAACAACTGAATTGATGTTACCTATTGAAATTTGGAGATGTAAGTATTTGTTACTCACACAAGAAGAGATGCAGTTACACTTACCTAAAGTTATTTGTCACCACCTACATCATGATTGCTTTTTTTTTTTTTTGGTTGGTTTTCACCATGCATAATGAGATATCTTGTCTAATGTTTGTTTCACTTATGCATTGGTTGCATTATTTTCTAGTTAATCTTCGTATGGTTTTTGAACCTTAAGCCAATTGTTCCAAACCCTTTACTTTGGCAGGTGGATGCTGAGAGAGCCTTTCATCGGCATGCCCTTGTTATTCTAGATAAATTATATGCTGAGGTTAGCTTTCATGTAGCCGACATTTCTTTCAAATTGTAAAAATAATTCCTACTTCCTATGTCTATTGTACACATTGGCTTCTGGCATAATATTCTATACATAACATTTAATATTCTGATCAAATTTGTAACCTGTATTGGATGTTGTTGGAGTTAGATGATTGATGAGAGACAACCAAACGACTCCACATCATTTCCACCGGCAAAAGATGGACATACTCAACCTGCAGATGAGAAAGCTAATTTAAATGGTTTTCATTATAAACACAACACCGAAACGGGCACATACTTTTTTGGAAAGGTAAGTCCAATATAAAGAAATAATAAATTTGTCTTTAAAGATTCTACATTACATGCAGCCACATTCCTGCAGTTGACTGTTGTTCAAGGTGAAGCCTATACAAATAATTAATATCACATCTTGATCTTTGTTCTGTTCTGTTTTGTTTTATTGACACAAACTAACAGAAAAAGGACAAATCTTGGTGCGAAAAACGAAAAGAAAAAGAATAAGAAATTGTATTAATGATTTAGAATCATTCAAAATTTGTTACATCTCAGTCCAGTGCAATGTTTTATTTACATTCTGAAATTGATTCATGATTATCATCATTTGTTTTATAGGTCATACATCCATTTGACGCTCAAGCTGAAGGGGAGTTAAGTTTGTCCGTTGATGATTATGTTGTAGTACGTCAGGTATTTCTTCAAACTCTTTTGAGTCAGTATTGTTGAACTTCTTAAGAAGTATTTTTGAACAAAATAGGAGTATTACTAGCCATTAACATATTCGTATGGTTAAGCATTTCCACCTATTGTCAATTTAGTCATTACAAAAATAACTTCCAATAATAATAGTAATATTTGTGAAAGTAGTTATCAATCTTTATTGACAATGAAACCGGTGCAATTGTTTTGACTTGCATTCTTATTTTCCTTTTGGTGGTTGAATTTCCAGGTTGCTGCCAATGGATGGTCTGAAGGAGAATGCAACGGCAATGCCGGATGGTTTCCCTCTGCATATGTACAGAGACAGGACATAGTACAAGCGAACAAGATAACGGAATAACAACCAAGTTATGCCAACATCGGTATTTTGGATAGGTGTGGCAATAACTGTATATTCTCATAATCACGGGATAAATACATTTGAAAAGCCATAGCATAGCACGTTCTTGCAATTTTCTTTTTGGTTGGTTCTGTCATCTGTGCAGTATGTAATACATGTAAGCATAAATTGTAACAGTATATATAGCAGTTAAAATATGTAGATTGATATATGATTTGCATTTGCTTAAGCCCTTAGGGTCATTTATTCTATAGGTTGGTCTGTAATTCTAAATGAAAACATGACCAGAAACATTTTATCAACAAATTTTTCAATGTATTATTATGTATAATAAAGTAATTTTTATTTTTAAATATAGTTTCTATAACTGGGTCCCAGGGATTTGAATGGTTATTGAAAACAAAATGAATATTCAATTAAGACTCACATGTCCAAAGCAAAACAAAATTGCTAACCAGCTTGACAGTCTTTTGTAACAAACACTCTTCAAAACTTATACTGCAACCAAAACCATTTTTCCTTTCTAAACATTTTCTTGTTACTTTAGCCTTCCGAAAAAATGTGGCTGAAAAAGGAAAAGAAAAAAAGGCAGACTTGTCACTCAAGAAACTAAGCATCAAATAATATGGCTCTAAATTAGTTCACACAATTATATGTGTTGCAACACTAGTTACACATTAAAGCCAATTCAGTTAAATTGCAATGTTTATAACAAGGCTTATTACTAATAGTTCAAAAATACATTAAAGCATAAAGTTTTATTAGTGATTTCTGGCATATCTCACGAAAGAAGATTTCCATTGTATTATTTGTTTGCTCGATATACATGATGATCCAAATTTAAGGGAAATCTTTGAGTTGAAATCAGGATAATAGGATCAGTGGAAAAAAAAGATAATAAGATCAAACTTAAAATGTTTTTGGTCCACATCCATTCATGGTATCTTGAGTGCACGAGTATAAGATATTAAAACACAAGATGCAATGGAACATAAAATTTTCTTGATGAGTTGTATAAAATACTAAAGTAACTACCTACACATGGGAACAGGATACCATATATAAGTTGGTATAGTGGACTAATTAATTCCAACAGTTCATCACATCATCAGAATTTTTTACTCTTGAGTACTTTACACTAGCATCCAGCTATATTATCCTATTTTCTCTTTTTCTTGCTTGCTCGATTAAATGCTACAAAGTACAAACAACATATAGATGATATATTAAACAGCTCAGGGCTTTTTCTAAGATCTTTGACCAACTTAGATAATTGTAAATGAAGGATGTATATCAGTTTGTATAGGTCTTCTCCCTGCTGAAATTATGAATCAGATTCTCCTTTCTTTGCTTTTCACATGCATACAATGTACCTGCAAAGTTGAGTGCTAGATAAAGTTTTAAAAAAATTGTCTAACTTTCTTGCTTACGAACATCAACAGGTAATCACATGCACTTCAAAGAATTTGACTTGTGTCCAATGTGTTTCGAGAGATTCATGCCAGAGTTTCATGAAGCAACACAATATGCAAACATAATAGGAAAGACTAATAAATATTGCAGTTTCATATAGCAAGAATCGAAGGAAAGTAGACCTTGAGGCAGATGCATTAATTTAATAGTTTCCTATTTCATTATGTTAACTTTTAATCTAATGCACCATGCTAAACAAGCATATATGTTATATAACTTCCTTACTAGTATTATTTAACAAGCAAATCCCAAAAATGCTTGATGTGTCAAAATCATAATAATTACTAGAAACCGCATATTTGAAAATGAGATTGAATAAATTTCAACCATGATAACAGATGAATCAGACAAAATCGAAAACAAACTCCAAATTTGAACAAAGCAGACTACAGGTTACAAGAAATTGTAATGCTACAACAAGTTCTTTACATTGCAATTGAATATATATAGTAAAAGGTGAAAACACTATGGAGACCATCAAACCAAAATAAACTCGCAGAAATATCTTTTCCCAATCCATTGTATAACAGAAACATAATATAGACGACAATCACCAAATTCTATAAGAACATTTGTATAGATGTTAACATCAATATGTATAGAAATACAAGCTCCCTCCAAAGATGCAACTTTACAAGACAATTTGGAACATTAACAACACTTCTGCAACAACTAATAAAGCAATTTGGAACTAGAAGAGATCCAAAATGTATTCTAATCATCACTGAACTCATCCTCAATGTCAGAAACATTCATCCTAGCAGATACATGTTTAGCCCATTCAACAATCTTCTCAGCCTCGCGGTTAATCTTCTGTTCTTCCATCTTCAATGCCTTGTCAATCATTTCCAGCCGTTTCTTGCTCGACAAACTTCCAACTCCAGACAATAACTCATCACTTGCATATTCCATTTCCCACCCAACACCATTCTCCTTGCTTTTCTTCTTCTCCTTCTTCTTAGGAGAGCACCAAAAACAACCCCACTTTCGAGGAGGCGATGAATTCGGAGACGGAGACTTCTTCAGCTCGGAACATTTCTCTTCATCTTTCTTCATAGGCAATGGCATGAACAGTGAAGACATTGAACTTTCTTCCGAGGAATGAGAAGAATCTGAAACATACCCATATTTTTGTTTTGGTTTAGGTTTCAGACCCTTTTTCTTTTGTGAAGAATTTGAGGGAGAAGAGTCATACCCAGTATCAGAATCTGGATTCTTCATGGAGTTGTTGTCTTTGGAAGGTGAAAAAATGAAACTTTTTTTGTGGTTACTATCGATAGGGTAATGGGGGTTTGTTGAATCTGAATTTTTTTCTTTTGATATTGGTTTCAGACCCTTTTTCCCATGTGAAGAATTTGAAGGAGAAGAGACAAACCCAGTATCAGAATCTGGATTATTTGCGGAAGTGTTGTGTTTTGGGGGGTTTGAAAAGGTGCGAGCTTTGGCAAGATAAGGTGGTGGGGTGGTGTGATTAGCAGGAAAAGATTTGAGCTTTTGAAAACGGCATTCGAGGTGGGTGGGAAGATCGGAATGGGAAAAAGAAGAACAATTGATGGCGGAGATTTGTTGTAGAAGAATAGCATCTTGTGCTTGATTGATGATTTCATCGATTGTGGAATCGTCGGTGTCAGAAGGATCAGATAATCCTCCAACCATATTTGGGAGTGTGAAGGAGCGTGTTGTGTTGTGTTGTTGTGTTGTTGTGTTCTGTTTTTGTTTTGTTTGTTGAATGAAGTGTGTGTGTGAGTGATAGAGAGAGAGAGTGTGTGAAAATGCAGAATGTGTGCAAGTTTTCTACAACGGCTAACTGGTAAGTAGTATTGAAGTGTGTGTGTGTGGGTCCACTTGCTCGTTTGTGTGAAATCCTATGTTCACCTGAGGATTTGGAATTGCACGCATTTCATATGTATCATTAAGATTGAACTACTTTGAATTTTTGTTTAAGAATAAAATCAAAATTTGCTTTAAAATTTGGTTAAGATTGAATAGCTGCGATCGTGTGATTGTAGGCTTTCATTGACATACGAACTCACGCATTTTAGTACTACATAACAATTTGATTGAGATTAAATAAGTTTATAGTTGTTATAACTTTTATTATTCTGTTTTTTTAATATTTATTATAAAATTCGTAACTTTTAGTTTTATGAAAATTTTTGTTTTTATTTTAGATTTTTATTTTTAAATTAAATATCGTGTATCTTTTTTCTTAATACTTTTTTTTATATAAATATTTAAGATATTATAAGAAGTTTTTATATTACATCCTAATTTTGAATTCATATCTCACATTTGTGTGCAATTTATTATTTTATTTATAAATTAAAAAATTCTAAAGTTTTATAAAAAAATATGTTAAATATATCATAAATATTATAGGAAAAAATATTTTAAAATTCAAAAATATATATATATATATATATATATATATATATATATATAAGTTGATTTGAAATCAGAGATAAAAATTAAAACAAAATTTTTTAAAATAATAAAATTGACAAAAAAATTTACAGTGATTAAAAACTTATTTAATTTTTTAAGTTTAAAATCAAACGATCATAAAATCACCTATGGCATGAATACGTATTATCACTCAAGGAACATGGATGATAGAAATAGACAACTACAAGAAGGACCTATTGCTTGACATCTTAAGTTGAATGAAGATATGACCAACAACACAAGTGTTTCGTTTGGGTCTCTCTCCCATTGGAGGAAGTTGATGGAATAGATTAATAATATATTGAATTATATATGTCGTTCTCTATGTTTGATCATTTATTTTTTCATTGATCATTTAAGTTTTTTTTTAATTGGTGATCATTTAAGTTATATTTAATTTATATTATTAACTTTTAAATTATATTAAATTACACATATAATTTTTTAAGTAGAGATGTTTAATAGCTCGGACAAAATCGAATCAAACTGCTCTATTTAAACGCACCTTCTTTATTTAGGCTAAAATCTGAACCAATCCATTGAAAGCCGAATAATTTCAATTCGAAGAACAAATTTGAAAATATAAAATTGTGAGTTTGTATGTTTGATTTGTAGACTTAGTTGCACTTTATTGATTTGCTTATTAATACTATTAAGTTATACATGTTTTTAAATTTATATACTTAATTGTAATTTTAATCTCTTTATATTTATTGAATTGTAAAATTGGTCCATCTATTTTAAAATATGTCATTTTTTTTAGTCCGTCTAATATTTTTTAACTAAAATAATAGTAATTTGATATATTTAAATGACGTGACATATTATCTCATGATGTAGATCAATCTAGATACATTGATTATTTATATATTGTTAATTAAATTAAAAAAAAAATAGAAGTTGAAATTAAAGCTCTAAGATGATTTTATTATATTTTCATGAATATTAATCATTCAACATCATCAAATCATATCGCACTTCGTTTATAATATATAACATCATAATTTTTTAATTAAAAAATATAAAGAAAGGACAATTTTCTCAAAATACTATCATAAAATATTAAAATCTTATATAAATAACACATTAAATTAATTGTCAAATAATAGTTATATGAAAATACCTTTATTACCAAGTGTATAGATGCCACATACATATTTACATGCTGATAGAGAAAATCAAGAAATGTGATAGTTTATAAGGTTTGATAGATGTATTATGAAAGAATGGTATGGAGATATATTGTTGTAGGCTTATACCAAAATGCTTGAACAGTGAACTGAAATGAAAAAAAAAGTAAAAAAGTTCAACTAGCAGCCGACCAAAATAAATAATCTCTTCAACAACTAAAATAATGAACAAACTTTCAAAGAAATATCCTAAAATGGGTCCCAATATATATAGAGAGAGAAACCATAAAATAGTGGTCCATAAATGATTTAATATTTGATGGAAGCAAATTCATGTTGCTTTTGGTTCTCTACCAAGTCAAAGAAGGGTGTTGCAAAGAATGACAAAAACAATGAAGATTCAAGTTCAGGAAACGTTGAATGGGGAAAGAATGATGAAATATTATCTGATATGAGCACTTTTTCGGTGAAAGAACAAGAAAGGAGGCTCAAGAAAGCGTTGGAAGAAGAAAAGAAGGTAACTATTGAAGCAGATAGGGTTCTACAATTAGTGAAACGTGAATCATCATCTACAATCAAATCAATTCTTAGTCACAACAACGACAAAGAGGTGTTGGTTAATTAGGGATCTATATCTTGTGATTTTAAGAAATTTTTGTAAACTGTATAAATATTATTTGCTCTAAAAAAAAAATATAGTGTTTTTTTTTTTT
>JBBPBR010000002.1:7941538-7962447 GCA_037974775.1 Cicer pinnatifidum
ACTTTTGAAAAAAATATGAGAGGTTGATGAGTCATCCTCAATTAATAATAAGTTAAAGTTTTTAGTTCGTATTTATAAAAATCTATTAAAGCAACGTGAAATAAAAAAAAATAAAAAAGTTGTTCGTTTTATTTATAATTGTTTATTTATTTTTGTATATACTATCAAAAATTATGATTTAGTAGTGTATTTTACTTAATTTTATATTATCGAAAATTATATTCATAAAAAGGTAGAAATATAAACAAATATGAAGACAAATAGTAATTATAAGATGAATTTATTCATCTATCGTCAATATTTATTTACAAATGCGACTAGAATCACATTTTTGACAATGTTTTTTTCATCCAATTTTTGACTATCGAAATATGGCTTGTGAAAATTTTCCGTCCTTTGAAGGATTAGGTGTTTGAATCCAGAGCCAGTTAGGCCCAACCGGCCCATCCTATCGATCTACTACAAATTGAGATCCAAATTCAGATTTTTTATTTTTAATTTTATAAAAATATCATCTTAATAACGAAATACAAAACGAGTCAGATAATCAAAGACATAAGAGGGTGATTAAGTCACGTTTCTTTTGTGAAAATATTTTTTTTTTAATTTTTAAAAATTTGTGTTTATTTTATATCTGAATAAAAAACTCTTTAAATTAATAATTATCTTTAAAAGAAGATGAAATATTAGTTAATTGAGATATATATTTGGTTATTTTTAAAAATATAGATAATTATTTACTTGAAATTTTTCTTACTTTTTTGTTAACAAATTAAACTAAAACAAAATATAAGAAATAAAATAGAAAATAAATATGAAATTGCCAATAGATCTCAACATTAAACAGAGCATTAAATAAATATGGTAAATATTAGTCAAATCCCAATTTATAGTACTAGAAATATCACCCATGTTAGCACAATAGTCTGAAAATTTGAAATTCATGCTTTGTTTTTATTTTCTTGAATTTTTATTTTTTCTTTAATAATGGTTATTTTTGGACTATACTGTTCCATACGTTATGCAGCACTTTCAACTTGTAACTGCTCCTCTTTCAACTTCTCAATAAAGACACCAATTGATGCTATCATTCCCTTCGTCACTGTTGTTTTTTTTTATACGTTTCTTAGGTTACCAAATCATTAGCAAACATATATTTATTCTAATTAACAGATGAATTAATGAAGTTTGGATAAACATCGTTAATATTATTACAACAATGCACAATCATGGATCAGATAAGATTCCAACCAATTGCACATTTAACAAGTTTAAATTATTTGTTGTGCCAATAATTATTACCAATACAATTTTCTTTTTTTGGATTCCACTTCGCTACGGTGATAAAACACTTTTTAGAGAATATATTGCAGAAATAATTCAATGTTACATTATAATGAAATATACCCAATTGAATTACAAATTGACAATTACTTTAGTTACACGTTACCATCCTTTTTGGTTTTAATCAATAATAAATATAATGATTTTTTTTTTAAGTAGGAGTAATAACTATTTTACGGAGGATTTAAACATTGTTGAAGTTACAAAGACAAAATCTTACTGTTGAGTTGACATTATTGACATATAAATATGATGATATTTTTCATGCACCAATTTGATTTGAAATATACAATTTTCGGGAATAATTTAAAATGATGGATAATAAATTATAATTTCAATAACTTTTCTGTCTATTTTTTAATTTTAAAGATAAACTGGCCGGTGCCCTATAACTTCAAAGATAGAATTGAAAATTCACTCAATCTATAGTTTCTTACCTTCAAATTTGAGAAAAACATATGATAATATTAGTTGTTATGTAAATTACATTAAAAAATATATTTATCTTTCTTTTTTCTTTTATAAATTTAAAATAAGTTGGTTCGAGTATTATAAGTATATTTATCTTTATTTTATTTTTATATATTGATATCTTGATTTAAAATAAGTTGATTCGAGTATTAAGAGATTCATACTCTTTAAACAAGTAATCAAATATTTGATCTCTACTCTTGCATATAAAGAAAATCAATTTAACAAATGAAAACATACTTGAAATTAGTCTCTTACATGGTAATTGATAGTACTTATCACATCGATAAAAAAAAATTAATAAATAAATATTGATGTATTTAGTTCAAAATTTTAACTACATATATACTCATTTTTAATTTTGAGACAAAATAATACATCAATTAATTAATCATAAAAAAATAAGTCAAAATGGAAGATCAATAAAACAGTTTAGACTCATCCTCATTACATTCCCATCTCCATTTGATGGAGTAATTAAGGCAAGACAATAAGCATCTCCCTTGTGACCACCTAAAATAGAAGTGGAGTAGTCAATCCTCCCAAAAGACATAAAGATATTAGCATATTTTGCATGAAAACACTACAATACAACACTACATAGCTAGGTGTCAAATTAAACAACAAGATAACTTACATAAACAAAATAAAACATGACAACATTATTTCCTCCAAATGTATACTAGAGTGGTTAGAGAGCAGTTGAAGAAAGAAAGAAAAATAAATAAAGAATATATCATCTTCCTCTGCCCAATTCCTCTGTCTCTTTCACTTATTAAAAAAAAAGATTCAAAGTATATTATATAATCTTTTGGTATATTTATTTGGCACCACAACACAATTAATTTCACTACCAAATTCACTTCCAATAACCATTCTCTTCATTTGTTTTCTTTTTTTGCAATGAAAGAACCATCATCAAAACCATGGAGACCATTCACATCAAATTGTTGCACAACTGAAAACCAAACAATTCTTAAAAACTTCAGTAGGTGCAAACCATCACGTTCAGATTATTCTAAGAACATTGCACCTTTACCATCTTTTAGAAGACTATCTTTTTCCGATCTTAGCCGTTCGTCTTCGACACGAATTAATGAAGATCTTGCACTTTCTTTTGGTTCTGATTTGTTTGATTTTCAGCTGAGTGAACTTCGCGCCGTTACGCAGAATTTTTCGAGTAATTTCTTGCTTGGTGAAGGTGGTTTTGGAACTGTTCATAAAGGTTATTTTGATGATAATTTTAGACAAGGTTTGAAGGCACAACCTGTTGCTGTTAAGCTTTTGGATATTGAAGGTTTACAAGGACATCGTGAATGGCTTGTAAGTATATATATTATATGATTCATGACACATTTTTTTTACTATTTTAAAAAAATTGAATTAGCAACGGAAAATTTAGTATAGAAAAATATGAAATCCGTCGCTAATTCTAATATTGATTTTCAGGTGTCTGATAATTCAATTTTTGTTAGTAGTACTTTTGGATTACATTTTGTATGTTGATGACTCAAAAGGTTAAGCAAAATTTCAATAGAATTGTAGTGGTGATAAGTTATCTTAGAATTTCTTATGTTGAGTTTTG
Organism: Cicer pinnatifidum; assembly: GCA_037974775.1. Taxonomy (NCBI): domain Eukaryota; kingdom Viridiplantae; phylum Streptophyta; class Magnoliopsida; order Fabales; family Fabaceae; genus Cicer; species Cicer pinnatifidum. The sequence continues at coordinate 7,944,939 of JBBPBR010000002.1, forward strand.
GTTATAGTTTAATTGGTTCCGACACTTTGTAACAAAATTGGAAATTGAGGGAAGGCCACATATATGGAATATAATTTATTTAGTATGAAAAAATTAAACAAGTGATTGCAAGAAAAAGGAGGCAAAAGTGTGAGTGAATTAAGAATGGTTGTTACTAGAGTTGTTTACTTTTGTCATATAGTTCTCATAAGAATCTTAAAAAAATTTGTCAAATAGATAAGATTTTTTTTTAAAATACGTTGAAAATATGTGTTAGAGTCTATTATTAAGTTGTTCTTATGTCACAAGAATTTGGACACTTTGAATACACATAAAAGAACAAAGTAGAAAAAATAATGATTTAATAATGTATAATTTTAAAATAATTAAAAGATTTTTTTTGTGTGTGCACAAATAGTATGTTTAAATTCTTGTGTCAATGAAAGAACCGTTCGTTTTTTTATGACTTGCTGATTTAAGAAAATAAATTGCTACTTTTGTTGCAACGGATATATATCATTACGCATAATCACTAACCAAGTCCAAAAATTCTATAGACATAGTGTAAAAGACTATGTAGTAGCATGTGAAGTCATAAATTGTGATATGTGGCTTTGTAGTTTATATATTTCTTTATATAAGAAGGCTCATATAAGAAGATATCATAGAGAAGAGATATAGAACAAAATTAGAAGTTATATTGATATTGGATGGGTTGCTTTGCAGGCAGAAGTGATTTTTCTTGGTCAGCTAAGACACCACAATTTGGTGAAGTTGATTGGATATTGTTGTGAGGATGAAGAAAGACTACTTGTCTATGAATTCATGCCAAGGGGAAGCTTAGAGAATCACTTGTTCAGAAGTATGTATCATAATCACCCTTTATTTTGTTTGATACATGAAAGACGCATACCTTGTTGAGTTTAATGAAGATACACAATCAATATAAACTAATTTTACAATGAGAACTCATCATATTGTTACATAAAGTTATTTTATAAGTGTGTTTCAAAATAATATATTTTCATTGAACGTTAGTGTAAAATTAATTATGTCTTGTTTTCTGTATCACATGTAATTAAAGTTTATGTGAGAACTATTTGGCTGGTGTCTCTTTATGTTACTAAGTTAATTAACCACTACTTGTAATTTCAGGATTAACATCACTACCATGGGCAACAAGGTTAAAAATTGCAATAGGTGCTGCTAAAGGCCTTTCTTTCTTGCATGGAGCTGAGAAACCTGTCATTTATAGAGATTTCAAGACTTCCAATGTCTTACTTGATTCAGTATGTACTAATTTATTCTCTTTTTTTTTATTGATTAAATAAAATGGTGAAATAACATAGGACATTTATGCACAAGAAAGTATACTCACTTAGTTTTTTAATGCATTATTTGGTTCTGTTTGAAATAGGATTTCACAGCAAAATTATCAGATTTTGGACTTGCAAAAATGGGGCCAGAGGGATCAAAGTCACATGTTACAACAAGAGTTATGGGTACTTATGGATATGCAGCTCCAGAATACATCTCAACAGGTAACTTTTCATACAATTGGGTGAATGAAGAGATCTCTATGAAGCACTGACACAAATACATACACCAAACATGACACTATCACTGAGACATAGACATTAGTAGTAATTTCAAAAAAAATGAAAGTGATTGAATGTAACCACATGTCAAGAAGATTATTATGCTACCCTCACCTTCTAGCCCATTTTTCAGTGTGCTACCCTCACTTTGGAAAATTATTATGACTCAATTTGGAGTAGCTTTCTTATATAAGTTTTTTCACTAGTATTTATTCAAACTGACTTTAAATGTACGAGCTTCAGTGAAGATTGAACCATTCGGAAACACCTGAATTTGAACCCTAACTAGAAAAATCTTTGACCAGATATTTTACTTATCTTTCGGCAGAACTTCAGATTACCAAAACACTTTTCCTCAGTGAACCGGAAGGTTAATATAAAATATATTACTTTAAATATGTAATTGCTTGTCTCTAATGCAAGATATGAATGTATACATTGCAGGGCACTTGACTACAAAAAGTGATGTCTACAGCTTTGGAGTAGTCCTGCTAGAACTGCTAACAGGAAGGAGAGCAACAGATAAAACAAAGCCAAAGACTGAGCAAAACCTTGTGGATTGGTCAAAGCCTTATTTGAGTAGCAGTAGGAGATTGAGGTACATTATGGATCCTAGGCTTGCAGGCCAATATTCTGTGAAGGGTTCAAAAGAGATTGCACATTTGGCATTACAATGCATAAGTTTGCATCCTAAAGATAGACCAAGAATGGCAATGATTGTTGAAACACTTGAAAGTTTGGAACAGTTCAAGGATATGGCAGTTACTAGTGGACATTGGCCTATATCATCAAAATCTACTAGAAATGGAGGCTCTATTAATAATAAGTTGAAAACTAGAGTAAGTGCAAATCAGAAGCAGATGGTTCCAGTTAAGAGCATAAAAACTTGATTAGTATCAATTATTAGAAGTGTGCTTTTTTTTTTTTTTTCTTTTTAATTAAGTGGAAAGTATCACATGTGGTATGGCTAGAGTGATTCTGAAGCCACCCTATATTGTGAAAATGTATAAAATATATATAATGTATATGTGCTGTATGCATGCAGTGTAAACTGTATATTATATAATAAAATCTTCCTTTCCTTTGACAAGTGAGGTCTCCTCTTTAATCCATGATCAAACATGAGTATTGGTACACATATCTACAACAGTAAACACAGGTAATAATTTATAAAATAAAAATAATTAAATGTAAATATATGTGTTAGTGTCCTGTTGGTATTTGACACTCTCACATATCGAATACTAGACCCTCTTTCAATTTAAAGTGTCGGTACTATACAAAAACCATCTAGAGTTTGAAAATATGTAGGTATCTGTCAACTTAACCCGAGTTGGAGATAATGACATCTAAAACAAACTTAAAAAAAAAAAAACTATTTTGTTATGCTTTTTGCCTTATAAAAACTAACAAATAAAAAAGCTAACTATCATTAAGACGTCTCCAAAGAAAAAAGTTACTAACATGGTTTAGCATGAGAATCACTCATTTCTTCAAGTTGAAGCCATTCCATGTGATTCACAAATCAATGACATTTTCATTAGCACAAGTAAATGGTATGTATTCAAAAACTAGGAAGTAGAGTAAAATTTTCCAACTGCTTTAGGACTTTGCAAACCTTACAACTACGTCACATAATTTGACTACAACTATGTATTCCGAAAATGTTGACAAAATTGAATTGTAAAGATTTCAGAACATGTAAGCAAATTGCGTTCACCCAAACGTGTTGAGCAACCTTTTAAGGTGTGAATCTTTTATTTGCTTTAAAATCAACTGTCCTCATTGACTTTTATTAAATAGCCTTCTTAATAGAGTTGGTTGAGTGACATAGTTAGTTTAACCTTTTACTTTCTGCAGACAAAAAACTTCTTAAAAATTAATAATAATAAGCCTAAGTTTAAGTGTGCATATATAAAATAAAAAGAAAATAGCCCTCTATAGAAAATTGGGCAAATAATTAAAATAACAAAATGAAGAAAAAAACGGATTGTTTATTAATTTTTTGATTTCGTAGATATCTTCGGTGAACAATTACATAGACTAATCTCTTTAAATGTCAAAAATACATTTAAGAGTTGTTACTTAGTAAAGTATTTACACCATTTTTTCCATAGAGTATTGATTTCATTTAGGGTCCAATTTATAATACAAACCTAACATGCAAGTTTTAAATTACAAGAAAAACTATGTCAAAATTTGCAAATGTTTGACTTTAGATTCCTAATTCTTTCTAACATAACTAAAGAGAAAACTTTACCAGGAATTCAGGACATTTAATAATGAATATCAATTTCTCTAAGTCCATTATGCGTGAATGTTGAGGGTGTGCATGTTAAATAAAAAACTTAAGAAACCTTTATCACATGGATCCACTTTTTTCTCTCAAAGGGATGTGACAAATGCACTCAAAGAAAAATCCAACCCAACAAACACACATTGCTGAGTTTGTTCAGTTCATGCCTCCCTTACTTGTCACCATATAGATCACAAAATTAACATATATGTCAAAAATTTCATAACCCTTTCAAAAAAATGGCCTTCCACAACAAATCCAAGAAGTCTAATTCACCTTCTCATTGCAACTTCTGCATCACCCTTCTATTCATCACCCTCTTCACTATACCATCTTTTTTCTTCCTCAACAACTTCACCACCAACTCCAAATGCACCAACTTCACCAAAATTTGGTCAGGTAATCTTCTTTCAGCTGAATTTGCATGGAACAGCCTTGCATTTTCACAACACAACAACCCTTCACCTATAGTTCTAAAAGTTGCAGTCTTTTCAAGAAAATGGCCTATTGGAACCACTCCTGGTGGCATGGAACGCCATGCTCACACACTTCACACTGCTTTATCTCATTTTGGACATCAAGTTCATATTTTTACTTCACCCCCAGAAGATAAAACAATTTCAATCTCATCAAAAAGTGCAGCACCTTACATTCATTTTCATGAAGGCGAGCCGGGTAAATGGCGTTACAATAAAGCATTTGAACTGTTTCTTGAGGAACATGCAAGACAACCTTTTGATGTTGTTCATTCAGAAAGTGTAGCACTTCCTCACTGGCTTGCAAAAGACCTTCCAAACCTTGTAGTATCATGGCATGGCATAGCTTTGGAAAGCTTGCAATCAAGCATTTTTCAGGACTTGGCTCGTAGACCTGACGAGCCTAGATCACAAGATTTCGATAAAGGATTACAAGGGGTTGTTCCTAAGGTTCTCAATGAGATAAGATTCTTCAACAAGTATGCACATCATGTTGCTATTAGTGATAGTTGTGGTGAGATGTTAAGGGATGTTTACCAAATTCCAAGTAGAAGAGTTCATGTAATTCTCAATGGTGTTGATGATGAGGATTTTAGAGAAGATGTTGAATTAGGAAAAGAATTTAGAACCAAAATTGGGATACCAAGTAATGCTAGTTTAGTTTTTGGAGTAGCAGGAAGATTGGTGAAGGATAAAGGTCATCCACTACTTCATGAAGCATTTTCAAGGCTAATAACAAAACACACCAATGTGTATTTGATTGTAGCTGGTTCTGGACCATGGGGGAATAGGTACAAAGATATAGGGAGACAAGTTTTAGTTCTTGGATCAATGAGTCCTTCTATGTTAAGAGCATTTTATAATGCTATTGATATTTTTGTTAATCCTACATTAAGACCACAAGGGCTTGATCTTACATTAATGGAGGCTATGATGATTGGGAAGCCACTTTTGGCATCTAGGTTTCCAAGCATTAAAGGTAGTATTGTTGTTAATGATGAATTTGGTTATATGTTCTCTCCAAATGTGGAGTCACTTTTGGAAGCACTTGAAAAAGTGGTGAAGGATGGTAAAGAGAGGCTTGCAAGGAGGGGAAATTCTTGCCGTGAATATGCAAATTCTATGTTTACTGCTAGAAAGATGGCATTAGCATATGAGAGACTTTTCCTATGCATAAAAAGAGATACATTTTGTACCTATCCTTGAGGTTAATTTAGGCTAGATGATATTGTTCTTTTTTCTTTCTGGAATTGTTTTTTGCTGTTTCTTTTATTCAATATATGACATGATTATACTGTAATTTTACAAAAAATATCATTTTGTTATTCTTTAGACAATAAATAATGAAGAGGTTCGAGTTATGATTATTGTAAAATATGGGGTTTATAAGTTGCAATAACCAAGGAAATAAACAATATTTGTTTTTCTTTCTGAGATTAAAGACTATACACTGTTGGTGTAAAGTTACAATCAATCACAACTTGCCAACACATCATACAAAACTTCCTTTTTCAGTTTTTTATTTGAAGTGTTCAAAAATTGTGATGGGTTGTCAATGTAAAGTAACTTTACTCTGATGGTGGAGGTGTTTTAATCTCTGTTTTTTTCTCAGTTGATATGTTTTGTCAACAATTAAAAATATAACACATCATATACATGTTTTTACAAATGAAGAATTGAAAAACTAAAATGCTAAATTGGAAAACTGAGCTGTCAAATACTAGTTTTGCATTTTTTTGGCCCACTGAAAAAAGATACCTCGGAGACCTTGCCTTGTGAAAAAATATATCATCAAAAGCTTTGTCTCAAGTCATAGTCTCAAAATTTCATGAAGATCCAGACTTCATTGACACATATTTCCTCAAACCTCATGCATCCAAAGCTTCCATCCATTTTTCTCCTCCAAAATCATGTCATATACATGTCAACCTTCTCTGTTATCATCATTAGTCATGTATGATATTCACATTCTTGCATGGTCAAAAGTTAAGAAACAATTGATTGTGCCGAAATACGGTGTGTCTCGAAACGATCGTAAGCATGTTTTGTTCTTAAAAACAATATCAAACTAGAAGCTAATCCCAAGACAGATATACATCCCCACCATACAAATGTCAAGAAATAGCACTTCCTTCCCATGCAGACTAATGAGTTAGACATTATTGTGTTTCCATGTAATGGGATAGCATTAGCATCATAAACTAGTGCAGCAAGAAAACCATAAAGAAGGGACCCAATTGGAATGTTTGTTATAAGAATGTTGTGATTGACACTTAAACTGTTGGGTCCAAATAGTTCAGATGTAACTGCCACTGCAGCTGCAAATATGAAACCTGAGCTCAAACCAATTAGTGCAGTGCCTATATTAAGTGCCATGACACTTTCTGATGAAGCTAGCAAAATGAATGCAATTGGGGTTGGTATAAGTGCAATTGTTAGCCATCCTGTCCTTGCAAAGTAGAATTTGCTGCAATGTAGAAAAGTTTACTGTCAGTGTCATATTAAATATATGTACAACTTAATTTTAAAGATTCATTTCTAGGCCTGGATTGGCTTATTTGACCTTATTTACTGACACAAACACTTGAGAGACTGTTTAGAAGAACTTATAGAAACTGTTTATGACCCCAAGCTGTTTTTAGGTTATTTTCATAAACTTTTCAGGATAGCTTATGAAAACAGTTTACAGCTTCTATGAAAACAGTTTGACTCATATAATAAGCTGTTATAGCATAAGCGCTTAGTTAAGTTGTTTATCCAAACATGACCTAAATCCAGAACCAAACTCTTTCACTACATGGGATTAGCTACATGAATCAAATCATACCATCAAGTTAATTCTTATGTCATGAATCTAATGACAGACCATGAAAAAATTACTTTCCTCCAAAGTATACTCTTAAATCATTATATAGGTGAGGCTTGGATAAAAAAACTCAATTAAACAGTTATATCCAATAAAAGCTTAGTATATGAGAGCTTATGTTCTAAAATGAAAGTAAACTCCTTGTATGAAAGTAAGCTATATGGTGTGGATCATAAGAAAGTAAGAACTTTCAGACATAAGTAGTTTTATAAATTCTTTGAAACAGTTAAATAAGTAATTATATTGGAAGATAAGTCTGTAGAAAGCTTACTTTCGAATATAGTCTGGTGTAGCTGAAAGCAAGCGGCCAAAGAAGGAGAACGATGAGTAAAGCGTGACAAGGGTCGACGTTCTTGAACTGTGACCTAAAGATTGAGCTATCTGTCCAAGATTGTTGCTGTAAACAAGACCAATTGTACCTCCACAAAAGTATGCAACATAGTAAAGCCAAAAATCCAATCTTTTAACAAGAACAGAAGCAGAATGCTCTTCTCCCAGCATTTCCAATTGATCCTGTCCAAAAAATTTCTCACAGTTCACATCACCACTTTTTTCTCTCTGACTTTCATACAAAAATCCATTATTTTCACCAAGCAGGCTATGACCCTCTCCATTTCCGAGGCTGCGAGTGCTGTTTTGACGTGTAAGTAGTTCTTTATGAAGCTCAAGATCATCAACATGGACAAGAATGAAACCAGTGCCTTCAACTCGAAGACTCGAATGAAAAGCACGGCGAAACCAATCTCTAGCATATATGACGCCAGGAATACATAGCGGTGAAATCAACAGTACAACAGCACCACCAAAGTAAAGCCTTGATGTAGCTTCATCAGAAGTTGATGAACCAAAGAGAAGGAGATAAAGGCCAGTGAAAACTGCTAAAATGTTTAGTGTTAGAAATATAACCGAGTTGTGACGAGCAGCGTGTGGAGAATGAGTATCTGATAAAGGCGGTTGGCGAAGAATCGGAGGTAATGCTGCAAGGGAAGTGAGAAGAGGGACAAGGGCATTCAAGAGAAGATAGAGTTGATCTGATGAAGGGTTAATTGAATTTGCAGCTAAAGTGTAGAGTGCTGCACTTACACCATTGAAACTTACAGTGAGAGATAGAGCAAGGGGTCTGTTAACTGGGAAATTTTTTATGCAGAGAACAAAACATACTGTGTTGAACCAACAGATGCTGCAGCCACTCAACAGACATAGAAGAAAAACCTGCCACATAAAATGTTCTGTTAGAGATTAATGCATTAGTTGAAGTGGAATTGAAATTATGATTTAATTTATATACACAGTCAGCGTAAATTTTTTTTACACAATTAGTCAATCACAACCGTTAGATCATTAAAGATGTTTAACTTTTATCAAAACTACCTCTAAAGTCATCTCCATAGATGATTGTGATGGGCTAACAGTGTAAAACTTTTTACACTGACAATGCATAACAATTAAATTCTTAAAATTAACAGAAAAAGTCTAAGTTGTGGGTGTTTATGCGAATAAGTAATTTATTACTCCTCCCCTCTATCTCATAATGAATGATACATTTACAAAAAAAATTGTTCTAAAATGAACTAACTATTTAAATTTTTAATGTAACGTTAATTACATTTTTTTTCAATTGTATCCTCTAATTTATGCATGCATCCTTCTGAATTCACTATCTTCCATTTTGCATTGATTATTCGGATGAACACACCAATAGTTAATAAGGATAACTTAGTAAAAGTAATATTTTCTCTCTTTCATTTATACATTCTTTTTAACATGGTAATGCACTTTAATTAAGGTCAAATTATTTCCACAGAATCTAAACTTTTATAAACAAATGTTAGTGGCAATTTTTTCAAGAGAGAGATATTATTAGTAGAAATTGAATCCTTAACCTAATTTGTTTGGCTTATGATAAAAAAAAAAATACTACTTGTATTGATAGTTGTAACGTGTGAAGGTGAGTTAGGTTATGGAAGCAGCATTTGTTGTAGCATGGGAGTTGGGACCACAAGAATGTACAAATTAAATATATAGTTGAAATGAAAGGGACGTGTGAGACTTTTAAAGTAAGGAGGCAAATTATCGCTTCCTAATGTTATTCTTATTCAGAAAATATGTCGTCCATTCAAAACAAGCGAAAAATATGATATGATTTTATAGGTCACGTCTTTGGAATCTTGGCTACAAAACAAAAAAGATAGAAAGAAAAAAATAAAACAAAGAAAGAAAGATGTTTGAAAAACCCTTTTCTATTTTGCTAAGTAAACACTATTAGTGGGGAATCAAAGCTAACTCGCGATAGAGTCCAATTATTCCCATAGCATGAGTCCACAAATTCATAGGAACACATTATTGCTATAAGTATATATATACTCTTGGAATAAAGGGAATTGGAGTTTGCGTCACACAATTACAATTCTTAGTCACTTGATTTAAATCCACGGTTGAGATTATTTGATGTTGTAAAACCAAATTTATAATTTAAATTGTTTTATCTAAAACCAATAGTCGAGATTAATAATTGTGAGAATACTAATTGATATATAATATCATCTATCGAACCATTTCACATAGATTAAAAAATATATAAGTAAAAGAAAAGAATGATAAATTTATTAAATTATTCTTATTATTATTTGTGTATTCTATTTATAATTATGCAAAGTAAAATAATAATTTGAATGTCATTCACATAATATTTGTTAGATTGTACAATTAAAAAAAAACCAATTAGATTACATTAGAATTTATACATGGCTGTCTTTTTGAAGAAGAAAAAATATGACTTTTTTAAATTTAATTCAATTTTTATTTTTATTTTAAAAATATTACAAAAATATGTTTGTTTTTATTTCTCTAAAAGCAAAATAGAAACTAAAATAAAATTGAACAAATTTATATTAAAATAAAATTTAAAATATAGTGAATTTCATTAGAATTAAAAACATATTTAATTTTAAAAAAATTGTAGCATAAAAGTATAGTTAGATATTATTGGACACATCCGCTACAACAACCACCATTCGCAACCGCCGGTCAAGGAAATAACATTTAAAAATAGCATAGCATGTTGTTGTTTCCTTAAAAACTGCTGAAAACACACACTCCGATAGTAGTTGCTTAACTTAAATTAAAGGATAATTGGTTTTTAGGGATTTGATAAGAGAAAATTCTGTACCAAAAAGAATAAAATTTAAATTTAAAAAAAATAAAATGGAAAAGAGGGGTAGGGAAGTAAACTCACAAGAAAATAAGGCAAAGTGATGATGTTGTTGATGAGAAGAAATTGAAGGCCATAACCAATGAGACCCATTGAAGCAGCAATGAACATAACAAGAGAGAGTGGAAGATACATAAGAGCAAGACCAGAAGACCAACCAAATACTTTACCCATGTCACTTGCGGTTGCTAGGTAGTTAAGTTCAACTTGTGATATTTTTAGTACCGATTTCATTGTTGATGAGTATGATGAGAAATCGAAATTTGTGCCTGTGAATGCTTGAATCCATATTGTTGCTATCAATATCATCCATTTCCGTGACTGTCCTGCCATCTCTCTCTCTCTCTCTCTCTCTCTCTCTCTTCCAAACTAGGAGGAGGAGAAAAGTGGTTGTTGTGTCTTGTGTGTTTTAGTGTCTCTCTACGTGGCTTCTTCTCTTACATCGTGTGTGTGGATTTAGATTTTTTCCTTTTATTTCTTTTTTTATTTACTTCTTTATTATTATATTTATAAAAATTATAAACAACCCCACCACAGATTCTCGATCTGAAAAAAGAAAAAAAGAACGAATAAACATAAAAAAGCTTTCAAATAATCATAGAAAATAGTCATTTTATTCTCTATTGATGATCTTTGTAAGACAAAAGTGGATTTTGTTCCGACCAGACTCGGACACAATGTGTAGTAGTTATTGGGCCTTAGCCCAAATTCATGCACGGTCTATTAGGACCGTTGATCGATCATCAAGCGGTTATCTATATTTACATTTTATGTTGAATTTTCCGTAATGGAATAACCAAATCTCTATAAGAGAGAGTCTTGTATCAAAATTTAGTTATAAATTATTTTTACAAAAGAGTAGTTATTGTTTAAATGAATTATATGCTGTTAAGAAAATTATTGAATTCTTTGTGAATAGAGTACAACCGTTAATAACCACCCACGACCCTTTTTTTAATTGAAAGGAAAAAAAATAATTAACTAACAATGCTATTGAAACAAACTTCGATCATTCAACGCTAACGTAAGAGCATCTACAACGGTGAACTCAAAATGAGTTCTTTAGATGGGGTCCACTGTTTTTTGAGTTCTTTAGATGGGGTCCACTGTGCCACATCATCTTGAAGGAACCGTTCCTTTTTTACTCCAACGGTGAACTCCATTTAAATAGATTCTACTAGGCCACATCACCCTTAATCAATTCATTCCTTCTGTAGGGTTTAACTTTTAAAAAACCATATTATATCTCATAACTTTAATTTATACATTAATATTTTATTTATATTTAATTTTATTATAACTTAAAACATTAATTTAAATATTCTAATTAATATTATTATACATTATTTTAATTTAAAATTAAAATTAAATTTAATTTAAAATTAAAATAAAATTTAATTTAAAATTAAAATAAAATTTAATTTAAAATTAAAATAAAAAGTATGAGTAACAAATTATTCCTATTAATGAGCTAACAATCGTAATTAAAGAGAAAAAAAGTATGAGTAACAAATTGTTCCTATTAATAAGCTAACAATAGTAATTAAAGGAAAAAAAAAGGCTAACGATGGTATAATAACTAAAAAAAAAAGGTAATGGTTACAAAATTATTATTATTTAATAAATTAAAAAGAAGTTAACGGCTATAAATTAATAAAAAATAATAAATTTATTATTGTTAATAAATTAATAAAAGTTAACTGCTACGAAGCACCGTTGCTTCTTGACAGTACCGTGATGACACCTTGGCACAACTCCAACGGTGAACCCACAAAAAACTAGAAGATAAGTAATTACACGCTGGCGGACGAACTCATTTTACCTCCCATTGGAGATGCTCTAAGTGTCTAATAACAGAAAAGAGGAATCTAAAATTATTATATGAAAAATACTATGATGCGCTCTTGCTACAAGCAAGTCGACACATACAAGCTGAACAAAATCAACTGCTAGTTGCAGAATTGAACAATATTTAGGGGTGTTGGAATTTTTAAAATTTTAACTGAAAAGTTAAATATAGTATTTTATTGTATATTACAATTTTAGATTGTAATTTATAATGTAAACACTAAAATTTTTGTTTAAATAAAACTATAAAAATGGATAAATTGAACTGAAAGTTGCATATATTTAGAAGAGACGGAGTTATCAGTATAACACGTTGTTTTGGTTATTAGGAGAGGAAAATATTTAAATAAATAAAAAAATTAGTTTGATTTACAATTTTTCTCACAAAAGTAAACTCAAACTGATTAACATGTTGATTTAGTTATGTTCAATAAAGTTAATAAAAATTAAGATATTTATTTTAAAAATATAAAATTTTCTTTTTTAGAACATTAAATTTTTTATATTATTGAAACAATTATATAAATATTTTGTAAACTACAATGAAAAAATAATATGTAAATAATTAAAAAAAATCTTTTAATACAATACGTATTTAAAATAACATTATTCATATAGTCTAATGATTTTATTTAGATATCGATGCTCAATTTTAAATAAAGTAAAATCATACTTAAATCTACATAGATTGAGTCTATTTAGTTCGATTCAAATTGAACTCGAACATAAAAGAAAAAAATCAATTTAATTAATTTCAAATTTATTTTTTTTAGTTTATCAAATCATTAGTTTGATTTTTATATCTCTAAACGAAATTTAAAACACTCACATTTGAAATTTAAGTTAAAAGATGTAGTATATATTTTTTTAATTAGTATTTTTTATAATTATTTTATAAACTATTTTTATTAAAATAATTATTAGAAACGTTGGGTTGACCATAGTCACCTTATGTTCCCACAAAGTTCCGCTTATTCTCTATCCAAAACTATTTGCTTTAACTATTTTTTATTTAATATTTTTTATTCATTTCATTTTTTATCTATTTTCTTTTTCTGTTTTTATTTAATATTCATTTCATCCTTAATGATATATTTGTATAATTTTACAAAATAAATAATTAAAATAAAAGTTAAGAGAATAAAATGAATATTAGATAAAAATAATATAAAAAACAAAACTATATTTTTGGTAAATAATTCAGCTTGATATTTGCCAAAAAGAAAATACAATTTATAACTATTGCACTTTTTAGCCAGGCTTGAAAAACCCATCATGAATTTGGGCTAGCTTGCAGAACGGCCGGTAGTCTACAAAATGAAAAATGGAAAGATGGCTTTTCTACCCCTGAATTAACTTTATACACCCCCAAATTTGTTAAAAATATAAAATTATTCTTAAAAATTTATTGATTGAATGATAAAAAAAAATTACTTCAAAATCTCACCCTCTCAACTAAATTTTTGGTACGCAAAATTTTTCTATTAAAATCTAGTACACAAATAGCCACCAAATTTTCAATAAAATATTTATAATATCGGAAATTTGTGCCATGAAATTTTCGGTACTCACGTTTACCTTACCGAAAATTTGAAATTTTTGGTAGTTACATTTTACTTATCGGAAAATTCAAATTTTTGAAATATCCAATAGTTACATTTATCTTACCATAAATTTTAATTTTTTGAAAAATCTAGTAGTTATTATACTTAACTGGAAATTTCACAAGTTTGGTATGTTATTTTTTTTTTTTTTTTGTGTTCATTATCCTTAAGGACAGAAAGATAATAAGGATCTCTAGGAAATATAGGTTCTTTATGTTGGGAAAAACAGCACAAGTTTAAAAAATAAGACACAATCACAACACAAGAATATAACGTGGAAACTCCAAAACCGGAGAAAAACCACGGTCGCTGCCTAAACCGGCAACCAGAGAATTAACACTATGTGAAAATTGTTACAACACATAGACTTCTCTCACCCACACCCAACACCCCAGTACAACCACACTCTTACAAAGCAAATATTGAAACTAAGTCAGATACAAGCTTAAAATGCTATTACTGACTAATGCTGGTGTATTTGAAAACAAAGGACTAAAACTCAATATATAGCCTTGGTCTTCTCCTCATTCTCCCACACTAAGCGATGTGGGACTTGCAATCAACCCCAACAATCTCCACCTTGATTGTAAGAGTTACACCGCTTTCATTGTCTTACCGACAATCATACTCCACCATAAAGAGTACACTTCACTTGGAACTAAACCATCCCAAGAATTTTCTCCACTTGGAACTAAACCATTCCAAGAATTTTCTCCACTTGGAACTAAACCATTCCAAGAATTTTCTCATGTCGAAACCTCGCTGAAATTTATGGTGCAACTCCCATGTTGGCTTCCAGGAAGTTCTTCAGCCATCGACACATCACCACACACCTTGCATCAATGCCAACCAATGCCCGTGTGCTGTTCTGAATCCGCTAGCAATAACATGTCCTTTTCCATGGTAAAGCGGAAATACCATAAGGACAAACTTTATCTTCTAGATGAGATCACCATCATCTCCCAAAACAAGGGAGACCTTGCCAGCACTTGTCTCAGAGTCTTTTTCAGATACTGCTCCACCTGGACAATTTCTCTTCACATGCCCAGACTTTCCACACTCCCAGCACACCAAATTCTTTGCATGTATCTTCTTCCCATTGGCTCCACTTCTAGTTAGCAACATTGAGCTTGATGAAGTGTTTTCATCATTTTTCATTCTCCTTTCTTCAGAAATAATTTTAGTTGCAACTTCTTCAAAACTCAAACTTTCCTTCCCATACATCAGAACAGGTTTAAGATGAACATAGGAAGGTGGAAGGGACAAAATGAGCCTTAACGCTTTATCTTCATCATCAATCTCAACTTTGATAGATTCCAACTCAGAGACAATATTATTCAAAGTACTAAGATGATCAGAGATTTTCGTACCCTCATCCATGCGCAGATTGTGGAATTGCTCTTTCAACAACAACCGATTTGAGATGCCCTTAGCCTGATATAACCCTTCAAGCCTCTCCCAGAGTTGCTTGGCTGATGACAGATTCTGCACATTCGCAAGAACATTCTTTGCCAAACACAAACGGATTGCACTTGCAGCTCTCAAATCTAGTTCCTCCCACTTGTCGGTCTCCATGTTGGAAGTGTTTCCTTTCAACGCCTTGTGTAATCCTGATTGTATAAGCACATCATTGACTTGTACTTTCCACAAGCCAAAGTTGATTCTTCCATCAAACTTCTCTATGTCAAACTTCATAACGCTTGAATAAGACATAGCAGCTGCACGCATACTGTAAACTGTGCACCAGGTAAGTTCCCAGGAAAGAGATGTGGGTCACAACGGACACGCTTAAATACCAAGTCTTTCCTTAGCCAGAACCTCCCTAAACAGCACTTTCACAGTATCACCTTTCCCCTAACAATACCAAGGATAATTCTTTTCTGATGTGGAAGATCAGACAAAGCTGCAACCACAGAGCATACTAAGAAAAATTACCCCACCGAACCTCCGAACCTGGCTCTTGATACCAGTTGTTGGGAAAAACAGCACAAGTTTAAAAAATAAGACACAATCACAACACAAGAATATAACGTGGAAACTCCAAAACCGGAGAAAAACCACGGCCGCTGCCTAAACCGGCAACCAGAGAATTAACACTATGTGAAAATTGTTACAACACATAGACTTCTCTCACCCACACCCAACACCCCAGTACAACCACACTCTTACAAAGCAAATATTGAAACTAAGTCAGATACAAGCTTAAAATGCTATTACTGACTAATGCTGGTGTATTTGAAAACAAAGGACTAAAACTCAATATATAGCCTTGGTCTTCTCCTCATTCTCCCACACTAAGCGATGTGGGACTTGCAATCAACCCCAACACTTTAGGTGGTTGATGATGCTCATGTTCAAATTGGTGTTGTTGATCCCAGTCATCATCAAACACGCGATCTTGTTCATCAACAAATGCATGATCTTGCTGGTGCTGGTGTTGTTGATCCTATTCTTCATCAAACGCAGAATCTTGCACAAACTCATGTTGAATATTATAGTCATGCGTCTGCATTTTGTCGTTCCTCTTTCTTCTTTTCTCAACTGCAACTCTCCTATTTGACTGTGTAGGAGGTCGAACTCGAGAATGTTCAACGTTTGTTTTTGCTCCTCTAGTCCTCACCAGAAAGATAGAATGAAAAAAAATATAATTTTTTTTTACAAATAATGTGAAAAAAGAAAGAAAAAAAATTGTTCCGAAAATTTGAAATTTTCAGTAGTTATGAATCAATACTGCAAATTTCATTTTTGAAATTTCTGGAGTGTCATGCGGATATTTAAAATTTCCGATATTGAAAACAAATATCTCATTTTTCAAATTTTTGGGTAGAACTACCATAAATTTCAAAAACTAAATTTCGAATATTGAATTTGACTACTGGAAATCTGATTCCTCCTAAAATTTCTGGTAACTAAATGTTTAGAACAAAATTCACTTTTCTGAAAAAAGACAAATAGTGAACATATGAGACAAATTTTTTATTTTCACAGTTTTGTTAAGAATATTTTAGACATTTCAAACATAAAATTTTTAAATAAGAGAGTATAGGGTTAATTGGAGGGTAGAAAAGTCATTTTTTGAAAAATGTCTCTTCTACCTCTTAAATGAGAAATCTATCCGACACTTCAACATTTATTCTGTCCATCCCTACAATCTTTTAAAATTCCAATTCTGCCCTTGCTGATTTCATAAATTTTTTTGAATTCTTTTATAAACCAATAGGATGTTTTACTCATTAAAGTGCCGGAATTTAATTATTTATGCATCGGTTTTTTCTCATAAAAAAATGAAGTGCTGATTTTTTTTATTTTTCTTTTGACATTTTAGGCTTCCTACTATTTTTACGTGTTAAACTGTCAGAAGTATTTTTTTTTAAGAAATATATTTATTAATTTAAATTATAGAATACATTAATATAATAAAAATTCAAATTGTAGAATATATCAATTTAATAAAAATTAAAAATTATTAAAAATTCTGAAAATTTAAATTTGCTAATAATATAAAAAATATATTTAAAAATTTCAATTATAAAATTTGGATGCATAAAAAATATTTGTTTTTTTTTTCTTCAAAAGTTCTGAATCTTTTATATAATGAAGAAAAATAATATTTTTGTTAGCTTTTAAGCAC
>JBBPBR010000002.1:7967460-7984235 GCA_037974775.1 Cicer pinnatifidum
AAAAAAAAAAAAACTTAATTAGTAATGATTCTCATTTCATCTCTCACAAAAAAATGGTTTTATATACATATACAAACGTTTTTTTAAAAAAAAAGAATAACCATTATAGTCTACATTTAAATATATATTCTAAAAATCTTACTTTTTTTTACTTTCTCACATTCGTGAAATGCTACCAATTATTTTTTACTCTGCATTAGAAAGTCAACGGATTTTCTTGGGAGCTGAGACATCGTATATTTTTTTAATTTCTTATATATATATATATATATATATATATATATATATATATATATATATATATATATATATATATTAATAATAATAATAACTAACGGTATATTATCAAAATAATAGTGATAAATTATTAAAATATTATAATTTTTAGTAATTTTCGTCTCTCTCCTTTCCACTTATGTACCTATGTTATATTTGCTCTGTATTGTTTATTAGAATTATACTACTAAAATATAATAAAATTAATACAACAATCTCTTTAAATACATAAATTTTTTCATGTTAATCATTGATATATGATATAATATGATACTATTTTTTAATTGTGAATTGTTTTAGTTAATATATGTATTTTTTTTAGGAGTGACACGATATTTAAATATAAAAAATTGATGCATTTTTTCAAGAAGAAATTTTTTTGACAAAGATGAAAATTATAAAATGGATATATTTTATTTGATTGAATTATGTTAATGAAAATTGTGTGACTTGTGAAAATTGAAATTCTAATTTTTTTCAACTTGTCTACTATGTATGAATTGTGTGATACTCTAAAAAAATTATATGACTTTTAAAAAATTCAATTATAATATTTAAATTTTAATTATAATATTTCAGTTAATATTTGTCGCTCTTCGGCTCCCCCAAATGTTTTGTGCAAAATCCGCCACTGAGGTCATGCATAAACTTTAAAAAAAAATATTTTTTTTATTAGGATGTAGCATACCGAGATCTGACCATCTATAAACTTTAACTTTTTTATTTTTAAGTAGATGGTTGGTATAAAAAAGTAGATGGTTGGTCGCATATCAGGAATACAACCTATTGAAAGAAAAAAAAAATCATCTTTCGTGTGATCGCATGACGATGATACGACCTCCTAAAATAGAAAAAAAAAAAAAGACATTTTTTATATATTTTTCAATGTGAATATATTTTAGTAATTTTTTAAAAAATATATATTTAAATAAATCATTCCAAAAAAACACCTTGAGATTTTTTTTTAAAAAGGGTACAACTGCTATAGTACGAAAATTAAAATAAAATGTCGATAGAAAGAGCAAGACCATATGCTACTTTATTGTGAAACAGACATATCAAGTATGGTTGAGCTGAGAGTACTGATTATTGTTTGTTGTCTTCAATCACACACCACTAATTCTCTATACAGTACACTGTACAGTACTATAGACTTGCAATCAAATTCATGGTCATTAAAGATTCATCCAAATATGTGTTACTGTTTTATTCCCGAGGAAACAAGTCATTTATCTGTACACATTTAAATTAGACCAGAAGATTCTACCTCACTTTCAAGTTTCAACTTAATTACAATAATTTGTACCATGTAAGGTGGTTTTTGGGATTGAGAAGTGTTTTATATGATCTATAGTGGATAATGTTTAGATTTTTTTGTTAGAAACTTTGAATAATTTTTCCATTCAAATCTCATACTCAGTGTTGTTAGAAACTTTGAATAATTTTTCTATTTTAGTTTTTAGTGACTTTTCTTATTAGGAGTATAATTTTTAGAATTAGAATAAAGTCTAAAAAAATGGAGTCTAGAGTTTAAAACATGTTTTGAATGGTATCGATAAGAGGCTTAAATAGCCAATAAAAAATAAATATTTGTTTTCGGATTTAGTTTGAAGTGCACCAAATCTAAATTTAGTTCGAAACAACAATTAACGATTAGTGTTGCTTTACATAAATAAAATATTATATTCACTATTGATATCCAAATGAAATAATTATATTTCTTAAATATTATATTAATATTATTAAAATTTCAACAAAATTAACAATTGTTGCAAAGATTTGGGTGAAAAACACTCATGTCGTCAATGACCACATTTGCCAACACTTATCAAGTAGCAAAAATATAAGTCATTTGCAAAGTCAACCAAAATTTGCTTATGATTAGTTTTTCTTGGATAAAAATGACTTCAATTTTTTGAATTGTACTTCGTTTTTTTTCTCAGTTTTTTACGGTGTGACCTATATTAAAAAGTTAGTTAAATAAACTGAGTTATTTTAGTTCAAATCATATAGCAAGAATTATTATTGATCAGATTTTTTATCATTCCAAATTATCAAATATCATTCCTCTAAAAATCTGAAAGATTAAGACAAAAAAATAAATGCTTCAATAAATTGTGAGACAAATTTTTTTTGCTTTTTTTATTTTATACACAAAAATAACCTCATATTTCTTTGAAATCAAAATTAAAGAAATTTATAAACAACACTTAGAGCATCTCCAACTGTAATCAAAATGAGTCGCTAGGTGTAATTACGTAATTTTTAGTTTTTGGCGAGTTTACCATTGGAGATGTGTCAAGTTGTCATCACCGTCTTCTCAAGAAGGAACGGTACTTTGATATAGTTACTTTTTTTGTATTAATTTATGAATAATAATAAATAAATGATTTGTTAGTGGTAAACCCTTTTTAATAGACATGCGAGTTCACTGTTTTCTCGCCTTTGAAATAAAAAATGAATAGGTTTAGCACAGTGTACCCCACTTAATGAATTCATATTGAGTTCACCGTTGGAGATGCTATTACACTCATTTACCTACCGAAACCTATGTCGGTTTTTCTTTTCTCTCCCTCACTTCTCAACACCTATTATTCATTTGTCATATTTGTCTCTCTAGTAAGTTCATCATCGAACCCAAGCTTAGAAACATAACACAGCCATAATTATTCCGTTAATTTTCCCTTTCAACTCAATTTTTATTTCCAAATTTAGATTCATATATATGTCTTTTTGTTGTTTTCCTTTCAGTTCGGTAAACTAAATTAATCTATAAAAAACGATTAGGGGAAAAGAAAAAAAATCAATCCTTATACATAGTTTCTTTTGTGTCATAATCTCTATATACATAATTGAAATAATGAAAGTTATAACAATATTTAAACATTTTTATAAAATAATAGTTATGTGTATGTGAATGTCATTCCTAAACTTTTTTTTATCTAAAATTTGAAATTATATACTAAATTGAATATAAATTAATTTATATTTTAAATTATTAGATTGATTGTTGACTGCGTTGAAATTTTAAAAACTATATTAAATAGAAACATCTTTTCTTTTTATCTTGTGTGAGATTTTGTGTATATTTGAGCTAATCGTGTATTTTTAAATATATGAATCATTTTATTTATATATTGTTTAATATTCATTTTTCATTTAATATGAGATTTTTAATTTACACTTGCAACAACAACAAATAGTTCCATCAATTAAGTAAATGTATTTGTCAAATATCTGCCAGATATATTTTGTTATATTTCATAATAAGATTCAAATCTAGAGAAACTACAATTAAAATTGAACCACTTAATTTCCATTCCTCTTTCTAAAATGAAACTTTGATTCGAGAAAGAAACCTTCGACAAGCAAGTTGTGAGCTATTATGTTTCCTTACCATGCAATTACGTGATCCAACCCAACTTGCATGTCACTGAAATTGAATGAAAATGACAATACTACCCTGCTTGTCCTAATTGGTCCTACCCTTCACGTGCCTTGTACTCATTCGTAATTTAGGGGACCCCATTTTCATTTTCATGATATTTTGCAGCCCTTGCTAGTAACCAATCACATTAGCTCTTGCTAATAATTATACCTTATTGATCAAAATTCCGTCTACACTTAGACTAAATTCCGTCTACATTTAAATTCTATGCTCACCTAGATTCTATGCTGTCGGAGTATTCGTGTAATTTTGTAATTTTCAACTGTCTAATCTTAATTAAACAATTCTTATTTCAATTTTTAAGATAAATCTAGAACACAAAAATAGATTATGAATTGTTCAACCGTAATTACACAATCCAAATATATTATATATTTTATCAATCAAAAGGTTTAAAACATAAAAAATAGCCATAAATTTATTAGAAAAAATTCAAATCTCACGTTTAAAAGAATTGAGGTTTGAAAATAATTTCTAAAGAAAGACATTTTTTACCTTATACGTTGATTTTGTAGAGAATAATTCAATCTAATATAAAAAAAAATTAGATTAGTATCGAAATATTTTTATAAAAAGAAACATCACACATTATAAACTGATTTCGTAAGAATTCATACTTCAACATGATAAAATAAATCTAAAACACGAAATTAGATCATGAACTATCCGATCATGATCAAACGATATAAATATACAATTGTATGATTGTAAGACCACACACAATCTCCTTCCCTCCATATTGACCTTCTCTATATAAAGCCACCAATCCTCACAAACATCAATTAGAATTCAAAAAGAGAAAGAGTGAGTGAGAGGTCTAGAACACTCCTTAAAATCTCCACACATCACATACTCTCTCTTACACCCTTTTCTAAGCACAAATAACCAAACATGTCTTCACAACTTGTTAGTGATGTAAGATGCAACACACTAATGCACTATGCAGCTTCTTATGGTGAAAGAGGGAGCAACAATTACAAACTAACTCATCGCCAAACATATGAATATCATAGAATAGAGAAGAATAGCATCTCCCCTGAAGAAAGAAACTTCAAAGAACACAACAATAATGAAAAGAGTGCAAAACGTAGCACAAATTATCAAGCTAGACAACAAGCACAAAAGCTACACAGGTTGGGATTCTCATACCTTGCATCATCTTTTATTTACATAGTAATTAAGGTTAAAGCATTGTACAATGGTTTCCTTGGAGATGTTGCTAGTGAATCAAGAATTGTGGGAATTGAAGCACCAATGGCAGAGCCTTATTTCTCTGTTCCAGTTATTCCAAATTAATAATAGGGTCAATATGATTGATTATGTTTGTAATGTCTAGTATTAGTCCAAAAGTATATATTATACTATAAATATATTTAGTTATAATGTTTATATATATATTGTTCATGAGTTGTGAGTTTAGTGATAAGAATTTTATGTGTGTTTATATATATTAGTATCAAATTTGAGCTAAAGTTTGCTAAAATGTTGCCTACTTATTTTGCAGTAAAATTATATTTATGTGAATTGAGAAGTGATTATTTTTATCTAATGAGGTAATGAATAAAATTTAAGCAACATACTATAATTAATTTCGTGCTATAGTACATTGATAAATTTTTTTTGCCAAAAGCTGGCCAACCTCAATATTGTGTGTTGTGACAAACACACATTATGCTGAAGTGTTAATTATTTAATATTAATCATCATTATTTGGTAAGACTAATTACCAAATTCAACTACTAATTTTTTTTTTTTGTTGAAGTGTTCTACGTTATGCAATGGCATTAGGTTCGGCTAAGTAGCTATGTCAATCCTTTGAGAATTAAGGTACCTTTTGGTTTTGATGAGTCGAGACAAAATTTATCTAAAACCAATTATATATAAAATGGACATTTTCGATTTTACAAATTATATTTCCATGTAAACTTGGATATCTAACAAAATTGTCATAAATCTCACTACTAAAATTTCTCTTTTTGATGCTCAAAGACTATACACATATTAGGAGAGTCAATAAAATATAAGATAATCCATTTAATCTTGAATATAAAAGACAATAAGATCAACAAAATTAATATTTTGAGTTTAAAATTTGAATTCAATACATTTATTTTTGTTGATTTACTTTCTTTTATATTTGAGATTAGAGATAGTAGTTTAACGTAAATTATTGAATTAATGTCATGTTGAATGTGATATTTTAGGCCACATATATTACATTTCTTTGTCAAAATGGAATTGGTTGGATGCAAAAACTCGGAACTTAAATCAACAAATATGTGCCAAAGTGCTCATTATGGGACGAGTCATGAATTGTCTCCACTCACGTATATGGATTTGTTGGCTTCTACTTAGTTGTGTAGTTTTTCAAAGACAGGGGACTTTCCTAACAAAAATAGTTTATATGAGAATGGAACTCCCAAATTAAGGAAAATGATTAGACACATAACCACAACAAAAGATTAAATTGAAATGTTTAAATTATTAGTTGAAGGGAATTTCAATTAAATATTAGCACACTAATATTAAATAATATTAACTATATTAGTATGTGTTTTGAATTTCTCTACTAATTATAATAACTAGAAATTTTCCCAAAAGAAGAATCTGGAACCAATCAGCTCAAAATATTTTTCTCATTCTTTTACTTACAAAATATTCAAAACACATACTAATAATCAAATATAATGATGAATTTATACTTTTCAATACATTTCAGATTATTTTCATATCCTGAACACAAGCATTATTTAATCAAACTTCGTCAAAAATAAATGTCAGCACACTAGTATAAAAATTAAAAATACATCATTTTTTGAACATTTATTATGGCCACATGAGGAATTTAATTCAAGCACTACCCTTGATTGTACTCTTAAAAAAATTAGTTGAAATGTCAAATATTTGATGGGCCTCACAAAGCACTCCATTTAAAGTTTCTGATACTGACCCTTGTGATAAGGGTACCTGTAATATTTCCTAGGGCATGAGGGAAAAAGGATGTTTACCTTCCATCTAAAGACTAATTTATATGCAAGGATCTTCACTAGGGCAGAGAAGATATTGTTATTCAGGAGTAAATCCTCTATTGATTTTTCTCTCCACTGCAATAATTTTAAAGTGTAAAAAAGATATTTAGACCACATTTAATGTCAAATTATCATGTTTATACTTTCAAAACAATTGTACATGAGAAAATGAAAATAATGACAATTGGAGAGGATCCATTTCACTATTACTATTAACATTTACCTAGATTAATGCTCGAGAGCCATGTGATGTGATAGCTTAATGTTTCAAAATCATATCAAGATGATAATATAAAAGCATTTTCAAGATATGAACATTGAACATTGATAGAGAATTTTCTGTTCTCGAGATAAAAAATTTATAAGATGTTGTTTTTGTAAGATTTGTCTAACATTCCAACAACTTCTACACACTTCTTCAGAGACTTTACTACTTGTTAACGTTATTGACTGAAGAAGCAACAGAATGGTTAAGTTAACCAATTTTGAAAACGTTAAACTTAAACAAACCCCATACAACATGGCAACATGCAACTTGCAGTATTTAGTGGTCCCAAACTTGAAACAAAAGGCTCCAATAACTGTGCATGAATTCGCCAAGGACCCCACTTCAATTTAATGAAATGACATGATAGTGACAAGACCTAAGAACCACTTAAATAGACAAGGACGAGAGCCGTCCAACTTTGAGATAATGCAGTACAAATTAAGCTATGGAACAACCTTCATTTCCAGATACTAGCTTATCAAGTGTGTTTGAAATTAAAAACACAAAAATCACAGTTTTGCACTGCTAAATATATGCTTCTGCGCAATAAATGCTTGCCATGGACTACCAGGCATTTGGTCTCTCTCAACTGCAAATCTAAACACACTAGAAAGCATTGTTGCACTAACTCTATACATAATATGTTATGACTCAAAAAGAATAGATTTATGCCGAAATTCATTAGGAAATTTAGATTATGAGTCTTCAAATTCTAAAAGGATCTAGATAGATTCTGTATGGTGAGTCATCGGTATATTTGTTAGAACATATCATTTATGTTTTGCTATAAATAGTAATCATTACCAAGAAAATGCACGAAGCAAGTAGTTATTTTAGAATACTTTAGCCTTAGTCTTTAGTCTCTTTTAAAATATTCCATCCTCCATTAATGTAATCTTATCAGGATACATTACATAATAGTAATTCCAGACTGTATTATGTTATCACGGTTCTACATAATAAAGTAGTACTTGGAATTTGATAGCATATAGTATTACAAGGGCAAAAGGAAAAAAAATACAGTGAATAGTGTGATGCATATAATCTGACCAGAATTGGCAATAGAAATTGATTTCTTGAATCGGTTGAATGCTGTTAAACCACCAGTCGTTATCTAAGAGCCGTCAAATATGATCAATATTACGATCATCATTCTTTGGCTGAACTGTCATATTTAAGAACGTGGCCCACATAACAAAAAATTAATAACAAAGATACAAGATTTATTGATGGGCCTGGTAAGCGTGATAATTGCCTGGAAGAACATATATCTGATAAACAGTTGATAATGTTAGTTTTAAGATCAGCAGAAAAAATGTAATGATTTATTTTCCCCCATTTTTGCTTTGAAATTAAAAAGAGCATTTGTTTACTCCTAAAATAGTACATAAGATAGTATATTGCCTAAAACCAATGAGATATATGTCACATAAATCAGAAGAAAACAATGAAATTTCCATCATGGAACAAAATATCCTACGCCTGTTTGCTTTTTGGTGACTTTTTCCATTCTAGCCAAGAGGCTGTATTGATTTCATGATTATGATAATACTCATTGTAAACTTGATCCTCCCATAGACTTGCCCTCACATCTAATTTGAAGATTGACAAAGGGGAAAGGATATGGAACATGAAAAATTGAGCTCAAATAGAACTTGCCATACCATATCTAATCCTTGATGATTTCAAATTCAGCACCAATTGGTAGATGATCACTTGGATGACTAAAGTTTGGCAGTCCACCAACAATATCAGCTGCTTCAGAGTCTGGAAGCTCAAGATAACTAATTGGTTTAATGTGGTCTGAGGGGGAAAATAATATATAATCGAGTGTTCCAGTGAAGCCAGGTGTATAGTTTGTAAATGGCGGCTCTCCTCTTGTAGAAGCATAGACACTACTTAGAGGAATGGGAGGCTCCTCTATACAGTCGGTCATCTGTTTTGATGAAGGGTTGCCTGATATGAGGTATTGATAAACCTGTGAAACATGAGAGACCAAACAAATTAGTAAAATGTTGTAGGAAACAGGGTTCAAAATTTGAAAGCTATGAATAAGTGTTCAAGCATGACTCATAGCAATGTGAATGAACCATTTGAAACAACAAAAGAGAAAGGGGACTTCTATGTAACATTTGAAAATCAACATGCTTTGGTACTATCAAATTAAATCACCAATAATTAAATGACACGTCATCTATGAATGAGTTTAACCATATTTCAAATTTAACACCACCAAAGTTTTAAGTTTTATCTTTTGAGGCTATTTTGAAATGACGTTTTTGTTATGATTTTAATTAAAATTTTAATTTCAATTATGGAAACAATTTATTTAATTACTAGCCTCAAAATTGAATACATAATTGTACCAAAACTCTTAATGTAGTCAACTTCAATAGATGTTGTAGTAATAGCCACGTGGACATGTCAAAATGTTCATAGTACAGATACACACTCCTTTTTTTTATAGTACCGTAGAACTTTTCAAAGACAAATGGTAATACAACTTCCTCATAATATTGTATTGTTTAATCTTGTTCTTATTAAAGATTCCCCACAAGCTGCTCTACTACAAACTCTACAATGTATATTGATGGGTTGAATTGGTTTAGCCAATGGCACAAAGATTATTAGTTCTCAAAATTAGAGTAAAATTATATTTATTGAATTGAATTATGTTGGCAATACATCAGGTATATTATATATATACTAGATTATTAAAGAGCTAAATCCTATTAGTACTCATATATAACTAAGTCCCTAATAGCTAGTACTCATATATAACTAAATCTACTCTTATTCAACTGAATCTCTATACTTGAGGGATATTAAATAGAAACAGATTTTGACATTAGTGTACATGGTGATTTTATATGATTTAAAATCAAAAGATTATTGGTTCATTTTGCTATCAATTAAAATAGATATCGGTATGTCTGCCATTTTTACAAGAAAGGGGTAAAAGTGTACAACATTCAACTATGAGATCTGTGGCCACTTTTTTTTATTTCCCATTCCCAAACACTATATTCACCTCAATATTCCTCTTTTTTTAGAGTCTATGGATTAATACACAGGTTGATAGTAGGTTCATGCAGCATGAAAGATTTCATGGCAACAAAACTAAGTTCTGAAATAGGAATAGCACCAAACATGAAAACAAGAGTCGACCAAGATATGAACATCACCACAGTACAGGGACAAGAGAATCTAAACAAAAATAAGAAATAAGCATTAGCAACTTAAGATTTTAGAAATGCTAGGTACCATATCTCCTGGCATAGAGTTGAAGTCACCAGCCACCATCACTTCAGGTATGCATTCATATCTATCAGATATCAGTGTTTTAAATTGTGACAGGCGAGATAGAAGATATTTGGCTTGTGCAAGTTTGACATCAGCCCACTCAGGATCCCTGGTACAGAAATTTGTATAATAATTTATAAATTATATCACTAAAGTTACGCAAACCCATATTTTACATTACTTGATTCACATTAAATCAAAAATTCATTTGAAGTCAACAAATGAGAAAAACAAATATGCATACACGGAAGTCACTTCATTACCAATAAATATGTGTGTTGGCTACAATAAGAAATTGTTGAGAGGGACCCTTGAATTTGAACGCAGCCAGAATTCCAACACAATCACGCTTTAGTCTCACACGAGGATCATTTGGATCTCCACGATCTTCTGTACCTGTTTTAGGTCCTGCATCAGAAAACTAGTTAATGAAGAAGCAGAATGCTCTGAAGTCTATACAAGTAATAGAAACTTCTCATCTTCTGAGCAAAAACAATTAATGCAGCATAAGATAATACAAAGAAATAAAAACAACAGAAGAAAATACATCCAAGGAAGGATAGCAAGAGAACAGCAGCAACATCAATGAAGTAGTACAAAGTTTTGCTTCCACAAGTTTAGCAGTAAATATGTAATACCAAAACAATACAAGCTCAAAAGTCAAGATACTTGTAATTAAGAATAAAATTATATATATATATATCCTTTTTGGATTTACCATTTTTGGTCGCAACATCCTTTTGTTTATCTGGCTGGGTTGTCTGGACATTGCTGTGTTCATCATCATTTGAAGAGTTCCCATCTTGAATTGACTTTACAAGATCATTATATTCAATTTTTTCCTCCAAGACCAGCTCTGCACTAAAGAGCACAAGGTAAGCATAAATTTTAATAAAGATTATAGGTAACATAAAGCAAAAGAGCATCAATGAAGATATAACAACATCCATTCCATTGTTTTTCAGAAAATGAAAAAACCCAAAAGATGAGAAGGGAAAGAAACAGGACAGATAAAGAGAACCATAGTTTCCTGAATACCAATTAACTACCAAGAGTGCCGTAATTGCTTAATTCAATTACCACACAATTACATTTGGATTTTTGTTGTGCCTCTATCAGTTTATCTATTAACCAAATTTCTCGTAGGAACAATATCAAATAAGTGCTCGTGAGATTACTAGAATAATGTTCAAATCCTTCCAAGCTTAAAACTTACACTCAACTAATATGCTAACATAACATGAGAGAAAAAGCGTTTTCAATTTTAAAAATCATCATAACACAATCATCGGTCCCTTGGATTAGCAAATTTATTGTAGTTACTCTATCCAAAAAGCATACATCCAGGTACAATATCCTAGCTAATGTTTTTCTTAGATTTTGGGTTTTAGGTCTAACTCAACACCCCAAAATTGGACTCTAAGGTGACGACTGCCCAAACCTTATAAGCACTACTTAGATCATACCCCTAGTCGGCGTGGAACTCTTAACATACCCCTTCATGCTCTGGATTGGACATCCAAAGTATGGATTAATTGGGGTGAAATGACAAGGGTCTGAACACGTCCCTTCAAGTCCAAGACTGGACATCTAAAGCATGGCCAAAAACTGGGGGAATACTAGAGATCTTGGCCAAATAACAAATCAATGATAGGCTTTGATACCATCTACGAATTTGGGTTTTAGACTTAACTTAATAACCCCACAAAAGCAGCTTATAAGATGAGAACTGCTCAAGTCTTATAAATACTACTTAGACCATAACACTAGAGGATGAGGGATTCTCAACAACTTTAAATCGCAGTAGCAAATGCATTGCATTGCTTGATATTGCGGAAAATTGATACTAGGTTCCTAGATACTCACCAGTTATAATTCTTGCAACTCTAGGCGAAAACCTACTTAATAAACCACACTAAGTAAAACTACAAGCGTGTTGAATTTTCCAAAAAAAAGTTGTGCATACCAGTCATGCTTGTAAAATAACCCACACCCATCACGCTTTTTCTCTCCACTTCTCTTCATATAAATAGAAGAATATCCCAGCTCCTGCATCCTTCCTTTGTAAAAGCTATCAAACTCATCAACTTCCTGAAATAAATTAGGATAACAAAAAACATTAATCAAAAGAAAGTAATCAAATAACTGAAACTCAAGGCAAAAGCATGGAATCAAAACAAAAGAAAAAACCTGTAGGCAGAAAAAATCAGCTCCCAGATTCTTGAGTACTTCTAAAATCGAGTTTGAACGATTTTTCCATCTGCAGAAAGCAAAATCAATTATTACAGCTAAAATTCAATTTACACATGCAAAAAAATTGTTATGAATATTCAAAACATAAGATGAAAAAAAGCATATTACTTCAGAGACGAAGGAGGAGAGTGTGGGAAGAAGGAGCCCTTCACATAAACCTACATTACATTTACAATGTATTAAATTAAATTAAAATAAAATGTATCTAGTATCTATGTAGATGCTTCCCAATTTATTTATTTATAGTTTATAAACAATAATCACAGTATTATAAAATTATATGAAAAATTAGCATACCTGAGCCAATATGTTATACGAGACAAGGCTGAATCTAAAGCCTGAAATAAAATAAAATAAAATAAAAAGATAAATAAATCACAGACATAAAGTGTAGAAATTAATCTGATTGAATTATATTGTGATAGAAAGATAAGAGAGGAATGCGTTACCGTCAGATTTAGTTCTGGAATGTATATCAGAACCTTCTACTGAAATGAATTTGGGATGTGTTAATGTGCTCATTTTCCTCAAAATTACACTACACGCCGTCGAAGTAATTGAGTTAGGAAGATATAACACCACGAATATTATTAATTAGTTAATTGAAATTTAATGTATGAAAATAAATAAAGACCTAGTTTTGGAGATCGAAGGTGGAAACGCAGCAAGAGCTTTGAGCATATTTGTATACTATTTTTTTATAGATTTGCAGTTGCAGGAGCAACTGACAAATAACGCCGTTTTTTTTTTTCAAACTTCAAATTTTGTTTCTTCTTTTGTTAATTTCGTTGACCCTTACTACTTTTACATTGGGCCAGATCCAGAATTGTTGGGCGACTTCAATTCGTGCCCAGATGGGCCGGCCCAAAACTATACCAACCCAAACATCCACCAAAGTTGCTTACTTCACTTAGACTTTTAAAGACAAGCTAGCAGAAGGAATTTCAAAAAAAAAAAAAAAAAAAACTAGTAGACGATGCACACGGGTCCCACAATATAGGTGTGTTAGTGGGGCGGGTCGTATGTCAGGCTCAGGCCTTTCAAAGTCTGGCCTGACCTATTCCCACCCCACCTTTAAACTAGTTTATTGGGTGATAGAAGAGTGTCAATGTAGTTTATAAACTAATTTTACTTTTGTCTGTCATGATTCTCGTGTAATTTGAGTCTTGGGATATTGAAATTGTAATTCTCAATCAAGGCTAAGACATTAAAGAGTTTGTAAGACTCTTGTTTTTGACTTAGGCCCATGTTTCCTACAAACAAAGTCATTGTTCCAACCACATTAATTAGGTATTATTTGTTTTTGGATGTTGTGCGTAAGACAACACGGTTTTATTATTAGTACAAAATATTTAAATGAATAGAGGAGTGTGATTATTGTTTATGAATTAACTTCAAATATTTTTTTTTATACCGAAATATAACTTTTACATTGTCTTTTCTCAACCTTAGCTCATGATTCAGATATCTCCTTTGCGACGACTTGGTTTGTTTCTTTCTCGTTTTCTTTTTTCTTTACTCATGCAACTAAATAAAAGAGAAAAATGCAAGTTCCAACCAATACAAGCAGAAACAATCTCTATATAGAATGTAAAGCTCACACTTCTCAAGCCCAAGTCAATTTACCCAAAAAAGTCCAACTCGACTTTTTTATCATAGTTACAAACGGGCTTGACCTTAGTAGAAAAATTCAAAAAAGAAACAAATATAGAGCAAAACAATGCAAATGAAGTCATTTAAAATTGCAATAAAAAGAATAATTAAACATTTTTTACTATGATGTTTTATTTTTGTGATATAAACTAAGGGTCTTGACATTCAAACAAATCCCAAAAATAAAATAGAAAATTACTCAAAACTGATTTTTATTAGATATTTTTAAATCATCTTTTATAAAAACTACTTGAATTAGAGCGAATTTTGGATATATTTTTTAAAATTGAAGCAAACCGAATTGTATCTATAAATTTAAATATTTATTTATTTTATTAATATTATTCGATTATAAGTTTGTATATTATTATTTTTACCAGTTAATATATTATTTGTTGGTATTTTTTTTATTTAGTTTAATGTCATATTTTCTTTTTACTATTTTATATGTTTGTAACGTAATTGATATTTGTTATTTTAATATGTTATATACAGCAATGTTAATCAACTTATAATATATTTCTTGAAATGTCCATGTAAAAGTCACAGTCGCGTAAATCAAATAAAGTAATTCAAACTAAACTAAATTACACGTTTTAATTTTCAAAAGAGTTTGGTCACGAATTTCAAACACACTATTATTGATTTAAACTTAGGTTTTTACATTTCAAATATTATAGCAGTATTTTATTATCCGAGTTACACTTATATGATAAACCATACACTCTTTTAATCTTTCATTTTAATTATTCTTGTCATAAAACTTATCTAAATTGAAAGAAAATCGCATAGGAATGTCAATAAGGCCAATCAATGAATTGATAAGCATCTCTCTAATTCACACAAATAAAATAAAAAATAAAAATAGAAGTGCCTATCACCCATAATGTTTCAATTTCAACGCTGAAATGATGATGATAGATGTAAACCATGAACACTACATTTTGGATTGATGTGAGAGGGTGAGCCATTCACACCATATCCTCGTAAACTATATTGCTCTTGCGGGGCCAATTAAGCCACAATGCCACTAGCCCCATTTTCAAACAACAATTTTAAATCCATCAACCAACTCTCAATTTTCAATTATATATAACGTTATTATCGTTTCATTTCCTAAGAAATTATATAATAAAAAATAATTTAAAATTACTAAAGTCTCGTTCACCTAAAAATTATATAAAGTTGGTTCTAACTTCCACTTGCGTATCAAATAAGTGATGGAAAATAGTATTATTCTTTTTCTAGTGCAATAAAAAAATAATTGTAGTGATCATCATTTTCAAACATTAATTAAAGGGAATGCATATATCAAAGAGTTTTATTTCTATACGATATATGTTGATTGGTTGAAGTGTCATTGTTTTTTGCATTAAAGGGTTATATCCAGAAACAGTTTATGTTTCTAGGCGGCTTCTAATGCAATCAAGTTGCAATGTGCAATATTCATCCACTTACCAATCGTTCAATACCCCATTGAGATAAGATTGCACAAACAATGACTAGTTTTATTAGGCACCTGTCAAAATAAGGACTAATTTATTATTTTATTGATTTTTTTAAAATTAATTATTTGATCTCTATATAGTTTTCCAGAATAAATCAGTGATTTATTTGTTAAATTAAATAAAAAAATTAGGAGAAAATAAGAAAAACTAAAGTTAAAATATTGTCTCCTCTTCAGAAAAATATATAAGAGAAACCAACTACACTTGTCAACCTCATATTTGAAAATATTATTTATGATAAATGATAACTTGTGCCTTAAGGATGTATTTTAAGTATTATTTATGATAAATTCATTGAAAGTTTAAAAAGTGTTTTTCTTTTTAAATATATTTTTGAATATTTAATATGTATCCTAACCTTTAGGATAGTGTTTGGAACATTATTCATTTTAATATATTAAAAAAAATTATGTTGTATAGAAATTGAGGCTAAAGATAATTTATAAATAATATTTATATTTTTAGATCTATTAAAACGTCTTTTATAAAAAAAAATCGCGAGACCTACGCACGAGAGGTTAAAACGGACAATATCTAAATATGGTTTTAGGTCGAAATAATATTTATATATGTAAGACTATTAATTTTTTTTTCTAATACAAATTATTTAGTGTGTATTTAGTTCTGTGAAGACAAAAATTTAATTATTTGGAATTAATTTTATAAAATAAATTTATTTTAAAATAAATTAAATATAAAAGTTATTTATATTTAGATATATTTACATAAAAGTGAATTAAACATTTATAGAGATAAAATCAATTTTATTTGATAGCAACAAAACATATCAAAATTAATTTTACACTTTATAAATAATTTTAGCTTCTTTAAAAATGAAACCAAACATGAAATTAGTATGTGGTTGAATTAATGTTTGTAAATATACTTTTGAGTAAACTTTATTTTGTAAACGTACTTTTAGTTAAAATTGAGTTTTCTTTAATCTAATTCATATTTAGATATTTTTGCTACAAAATTTATTTTATAAAATGAAATTTATTTGAATTATATAATTAAATATAATTTTAAATGTGTAT
>JBBPBR010000002.1:7990436-8016900 GCA_037974775.1 Cicer pinnatifidum
ATATAAATACTTAAGATGTATTTTTGTCATTAATTAATAACATTATAAAAGATTGTTTGAAAAAAATAATAAATACATTTAATAAGTGTTTATATTAAGAGACAATTTTTTTCTTCAAAATATATTTATATTCATCAACAAAGATAATATAGTATTGAACGAGTTTAAATAATATATTCTCTACCTTTCTTTTTCTGTAATGAGTCTAAATAATATTCTCTGTAGTACACTACCAAAAGGCTTTAGAATCCTATAGTAATAAAGAGTAGAAATTAATGGAGAGTTATGACCCAAATAATGCAATACGATTTCATTGGTTATAATTGATAATTCATTGAAGAATGCTCTCTTTGTTTTTATTCAATCATTGAAGAATACTCTTACATTTAAAGATTTCCACCTATATTTTGTTAGGACTAAAATAAAGAAAAAAACGAGCTTAGGAATGCAAGAAAAGGATCACCCTCACGAGATCATGGCTCCAAAGTTTTAATTTATTTATTTAGTCGGCGCTAAAAATTAAGAATGTACTTAAATCCTTTAAATAAAAAATAAAAAATAAAAAATAAAAATTTAAGATTGCACATTTGAACCACTCATTAGTCTGGTGTGGAAGGACATAGGTAAACGCAACAAGCTTAAGGACATTTCCTTTATTTTGTCAACGACACTCCACTCGGATCCTACCCTACAATTCGAATCCATAAAACATCAATAATATTTTACAAATTAATTTTAATACATTATTATTGTAATATATATATTTTTGATCTTATGTTACTGTAAATATTTTATCATCAATTATATTTTAATATTTTAAAAAAGTGATTCATCTTAAAATTTGCTTAAAAAAGAAGATGCCAAAACTTATAAAAATAGTTTTTTGAATATTATATCTTTTAAAAATATGCTCCAACCATGCTTTATAAATAAAATAACGCTGCTGTTATATGATCTGTCACTGTTGCAGTCCAACCTTACTGAAAGAAAAAAAAAAGTATACATATAAATAATAAATTAGACATAATATTTTGGGTATGGTTTCTGTGCAAAATACGAGTGTCGGTTCTTGGGTTCTCTGCACAAACTGAAAAACCTTTGTACTCTTTCTTCTCTCGACATCACACACAATTCTTTAACACAAAAAAAGAGGAATAAAATTAACATCTACTTCTCAATTCTCATTCCAATCATTTTCTTTAAATCTTAACCAATTGAATCTCAACTTTTTGGTCACATAAAATAGACTTATCATCAACCATTGTTCATTTTGTTAGTTACATTCTGTTTCTCCATTTTACAAGCCATCACATTCACCTCAACAAACTTCATTTAAAACTACCATTACCTGATTTCATACCTTATTCTTCAATTCAGGTACACTTTGTTTGTGGGGTTGGAATAAAGTTTCTGTTTTTAGCTTTAGAATCTTGGATATGTTTTTCGGTCTGAATTGGATTAATCATTCATTTTGTCTACTTATGGCTCATACTATGTAAAATGCATGTTTGTGGATTTGGTTTTTTTTCATTGTGGAAATTGGAAACCAATGAAGCATTGGGGTTGGATTAGTTCCATTGGTTTAAACCATTAAAGTTTCGTTTTTTTTTTGGAATTAATAGTAGTTTTGTATTTATTGAATTGGATTGAGTTTTCAGGCACCCTTTTGATGAAGTAATTCACTGGTCCTAAGATCATGATGATATAATAAAGTTGCAATATTCCATATTGCTTTTTGATAAGGATATTGAATTTCTTATTTTTTTTCTTCATGTTCTCTTTTTCTCCTTTCTTTTTTATCTGCTTATCTTTCAATGCAAGACTACAAAATGGATATTCTTTTTCTCTCCCTTACAAAGGTTTCCTGGAAGAAGATAACAGAAGGGAATATCATAGGTTAATTGCTTCATATTTATTGGATTTTTGCAGAATGAAGAGCACAAGATTAAGCCAATGGTTAAAGTTAAACCTTCTGGTGTTTGTACTTGTATTGTTGAAGGCAGAAGCTGCTTATGTACCAATCAGTTATGTCCACAATGCAGTAACAAAAGGAGCTGGTTAGGATTTTTTCTTTCTATGGTTTTTTTTTTCTGTGTGTGTTTGTTCATAGTTAGCTTTATTGATTGTGCTATTAATTTCATGCTTACTATTTTGATTGATGTTTATGGTAATTTGGAAAATTGAAATTTTAAATTTTTGTGCAGTTTGTTTGGATGGAAGTCCACCAGCTTACCATTTTGATAAAGGATTTGGAACTGGAATTAACAGTTGGTTAGTTCAATTTGAGGTATACCCCTTTCTAAAAAAATTTCTTCAATAATGGAAGCTTCTCTTTTATTGTTGATGAATCGAGTTGTTAAATAGCAACTATAGAGGCGTTATAGCGTAGTGGAATTTAAACAAATCTTTATTGTTTTGTGATATGCTATTTAGTACAAAATGTTTCCAAATAGGGGCTATAGTGGCGTTATAGCGCTGTTGCGTGGAGAAATTTGAACAAACCGTTATTTTTTCCTATCATTGCTTGACAACACTAGACAAACTTCAATTTCAAATTTTGTTTCTGTTAGGGAGGAGGATGGTGCAACAATATCACAACTTGCCTTGCACGCAAGACGAATCGTCTAGGTTCATCGAAGCAAATGGCTAATCAAATTGCCTTTTCAGGAATTTTAAATAACAGGAGACTGTTTAATCCAGGTATTTCATTTTCTTACTAGTAAATCGATCTTGTTTCTCTTCATGAATTTCATGTTTTGTTCTAATGAATGTTGTGAATTGCAGATTTCTACAATTGGAACAGAATCAAGGTTAGATATTGTGATGGTTCATCGTTTACTGGTGATGTGGAAATAGTCAATCCAGTAAGTTTTACAAAATTAGAAACCTAAATTTCCAAGAAAATGTTAGATTTTAGTATAAAGTTTTTCCTATTTTTATAAGATGAAATTTTAATAATGTGATATGTAAATCAGGTAACTAAGTTGCACTTCAGAGGAGCAAGAGTTTTTAATGCTGTCATGGAAGATTTGCTAGCAAAAGGAATGAAAAATGCTCAAAATGTATGACACAATTACGATTCTCCACTCTTTTTCTTCCTCTTCATTAGTATTTTTTTCATTCACTCATCACAACTTGTAACTACAGGCTATTATCTCAGGATGTTCAGCTGGAGGATTGACTTCAATACTGCATTGCGATCGATTTCGAGCTCTTTTACCGCAAGGCGCTAAAGTAAAATGCCTCTCAGATGCCGGTTACTTTATCAATGCGTAAGCATCGCCTATAACATGCTTCTTAATTAACATAATCCTAATTTTCTTGAAGTTGCTTAAATCATTTTATATGATTCAATATGTTACTGTCAACAGAAGGGATGTATCTGGAACACAGCATATTGAACAGTTCTTCAGTCAAGTTGTTACTACACATGTAACCTTCCTAACTCTGATTATTCCCCACATTAGATAATTTAATTTGAAATATACTTTCTGAAGCTTTATTTCAAGGGAGATTTAAAGTGTTTCTAGTCTGATAGTTCTTTCTTTTTTTTCTTCTTATTAATTAGGGGTCTGCAAATAATTTACCTAGATCATGCACTTCAAGACTCAATCCAAAGCTGGTTAGTTTGTGTACTATAGGTCTATCTTCCTGAATTTGCAATTCCTTCTTTGGTTTTGTTACTAATACTTCTGACTTCTGAACTATCTTGCAGTGCTTTTTCCCTCAATATGTTGTATCACAAATCACTACACCAATCTTCTTTGTCAATGCGGCATACGACTCGTGGCAGGTTAGATTATGACGATGCTCAACATAAATCAGTTTATTTGAGTAGTGATGCCTGCAAGTTGGATTACAGTTTGAACTAATGTAGTAGCATTCTTTCCAACATTGGAAAGTGTTACTCAGATGAAAAAAATTGTATATGAAAAATCACTATCGAAACATGCCATTTGATGTTTTTGCTATTAGCTCTTAACATGAGGTATACAACAAAGCTTTTGTTTGATCCACAAGATATTGATTTGATTCAGATTAAAAACATTTTGGCGCCGGGTGTTGCCGATCCTCATGGACACTGGCATAGCTGCAAAATGGATATAAACAACTGCTCTTCTAATCAGCTAGATCTAATGCAAGGTGAATCTTCTGTTCTTAATTATTTTGTCTCATGAAAATAATGCTACTAGCAATAGGTTGTCACATCCTTCTGAAATTTAGTCAAAGCTTTTTAGGGACTTATTGAGTTCCTAAGTCACAGCATTTATCTAACTTCTCTTTTACCGAAACATGATTTTCAGGCTTCAGAACAGAATTCCTAAGAGCATTGACTGTTCTAGGAAACTCTCCATCTAAAGGAATGTTCATAGACTCTTGCTATGCTCACTGCCAAACTGAAATGCAAGAAACATGGTTTAGAAGCGACTCTCCATTGTTGGCCAAGACAGTAAGAGACGCACTATTTTATTAACCTCCCTCCCTTTTCTCCATAAAATATAACATATCACGAGTTTTCAACTCAAATCTTTTGCAGCAGCTGCAGATTCGTTGGATCCAATACAAATCCAACGACTCTGCAGCCACCACAGAGAATCCTAACTTATCAGTTAATTTGTGTGGCTTTTGGTTTGCAGACCATAGCAAAGGCTGTAGCAGACTGGTTTTATGAAAGAAGGCTTTTCCATCAGATAGATTGTCCTTACCCTTGCAATCCAAGTTGTCACAACCGTGTTTTCGAACCACAAGACAACCCAGAAGTATAGATTCATTTCATCAAAATCAATCCATATACATAGCATATACATATTTCATCATTCTTATATAAAACCACAATTATTGGTTTTAACTAGTGATTGAATAAGAAAAAAAAAATATGATTTTTTACAAATTTATCAAGCTATCAATATAAGGAAATGCTGCCACTGCACTAAACTTGTGTGCTGGGCGGCCACCATC
Source organism: Cicer pinnatifidum (assembly GCA_037974775.1). Lineage (NCBI taxonomy): Eukaryota > Viridiplantae > Streptophyta > Magnoliopsida > Fabales > Fabaceae > Cicer > Cicer pinnatifidum. Next base: position 7,995,396 of record JBBPBR010000002.1, read on the forward strand.
ATTAATTGTTCAATGTCAGAGTTATCATATTCTTAATAAAAATATAAAGTATAGAATATTATTTTTCTATGCTGATGCTGCTATTTGATTTGTAAGAAATTTATTTACATGTTGTGTGAATGTTAGAAAAATGTCAGCACCAAAGGAACTTCAGGTGCATCAGCTATAAAGCCCAGTTTTCCAAAATTATCAAACAAGGTGAGCTTAATTGCAGTATTCTGCATACAATATAACCACTCCTTAGTCCTTTCCAATGTACTATAAATGTCACACAACTATTATTTCGACGAAGAATAATCATTAAATGCTGGTGAATACTTCAAAAAAAAAAATCTAATAATTTAATAAAATAAAGAATCTCATAAGCGATAAGTTAAGAATTCATCGTTAACACAAGATTCCTATAAATAAAAAATAAAAAATAATCATTAACACAAGATTAGTGCTATTTAATCACGCGCCTTTAGTGGTTACATTCTACTTCTTCTTCTTCTTCTTCTTCTTCTCTTGAACTCAAGTCTCGTTTATTGATTTACGATTCTCCGATCTGCGTCGTTACTCGCCGCCGCCGCCGCGACAGTTACCGCGAGCCGAACTCGGTTTATGTCTATCATTATTTCGTTTACTTTCGCTGCGAAACCTAAGTACGAACATGTATGTATCTGAATTTTGAAATTTCGTATTTTAAACCACACAAGAAAACTAAACGAACTTTGAAATTGAATCATATAAGCATCAGATATGTGTTGTGGCTTTCAATTGTGATTCATAGTGAAACAAAAATTTTGTTAGTAAAACCAAACCTAAAAATGTCTAGTTCTTGGAATTTATATAATTAATTTAATTATTTATATTTTCACTACAGCGATTCTAGCATAGGTTTGAACTTAAATTTTTCTTTTCTTGATTTTTAATTAATTATTATATCAGGCACAATGGATCGAGCTTTTGTGCATTAGAACCGGTGGGATTCTACTAACGTTGGTTATTCTGGTAAGCATATATCAATGTTAAAGCTGTTAAAGTGTTAATCTCTATTTTTAATTTGTAAATGATGTTTATTAATGATTATTATTTTTACTGTTCATGTTTTTGTAGGTCATCCTATAAAGCTGATATTTGCTGATTTAATTTTGACCCAACTGGACCATTCGCCTTACAAGTATGATTTATATGAGTTATTACTATAATTGATATGAACTTTGGTATTTATTCTTTGTTGAACAAATTATTGAAACTTTTCAAATTGAAGAACTTATATTGGTCTTTTGCATTTTTATTTGTTATTTTAGAACTAATGGAGTTGTCAAATGGGTGCTGACACTGCTGAGCAAGAAGGAATGAAAGCCAATTCCATTTATTTGAATCACTTTATGCTTCATACATGACTTGTATATACTCCAGATAGATAGCTTCATTGTTAGGTCCAATTAGCAGCAACTTCTCAATTCATGCATCAAACCTTTAACAACTTATAATATGAGACCAATGATAGTAATAATTGAATTAGTGCAAGGTGCACAAAATCTACTGGTGAAGGTGCAATTTAATGCTGACAGCAAAATGGCATACATCATGTTGCCATGTAAGCACATAATTCAAAAGTTTTAATTGAGCTTGTTGAAGTCTTCCTTTGTTGTCTTTAGCACAAAGAAAACAATTAGCAAGGATACTAGAATTTTCATGGACTATTAGCAAGGTATAAAGTTCCATGATTGGCCTGACATGTTATTGCAGCTGCTTGTCAATTTGTTTGGACTGGTGCATCTGAAGATCTATCTGTAATTCTGTATCATATACACCTAAGGGCTGATTTCTTTTTCTGGTGGCTAATTCCATTTGCTTTTTCTGTACTTCTTTATTTGTCAAGACATAGACCATTTTAACTGTTAGATTCAGACAGAGATAAATTTGTATGTCTCCCTTGCAATGTACCAATATACCTATAGACTATAGTTGTAATTGTTATCTTCATTAAGAGTATATTTGAATTGGTTTTATAAGGTGAAATTGAGTAGAACGGAATAGATTGAACTAATTAAACAAAATACGCTAAATTGCATGAATAAATTCTTATCTAGCAGTTCAAAGTTCAAACTAAGGATGTATTTGTGCACTTAATTGAAAAAAGAAGATACATTTTTAAAAGTTAGTTTATGTATTCTGAAATTTAAATTCCAGAAATAAAAAAACATGCAATTTTTTTAAGGTGGTATATTCCAAAAAGGAGAGGGCAATTTGGAGACTTCATTATAAACAGAGGGATATGGTGTATTTAGAAAAAAATGTCTGTGAACAGCAGAACCATACCTCAATTATAAGACTTTAATGAAAGGGCCACCCACTAACTACTCCTAATGGGTTCAAATTCAGTATCCTAAGTTCCTAACTCATAATCATTCATTGTTGACATTGCAGCAAGACTAATCTATTCAACACTATAATTACCACACTATAATCTTATTGTTTGAAATTGAGTTATTTCTTTTTTTTTTCTCCATATATTCCCTTCATTGGCGTTAATTTGTTCAAGGAAGTGTCTGACACTAAATATGAGAACTTCTTTTAATTGGAATCTAAACCGTAGTTCATCACATTATGGAGGACTAACTCCTTCCACTAAACTCAACTCCACATTTTGAACTAAAAAGTAAAAATTAGTGTTTCACAATACTCAATAAAGCAAAGTACTAACTCATACATAGATACATAATCATTGATTTTGACGCAATGCCGGAACGGGTACGATGATTTGAACACCAAAGAAAATTCATGCTGTCCATAAGCGTGCATTGGCTACACCAAATATGTTACTACCTTTGATGCTTTTTTTGTTATTCTTCTTTGCAACATGCACTATTGTTTAACTGTCATTGCTGGGTCTTTTTGCAACAATATTAAAGATTGCTATCATTTTAAATTGGATCATATTAATTAATGTTTCCTTTCATATTATATTAACTTAACATCTCTTTAAAGCTCATTTAACATCTCTTTTAAGTATTTAAAAGATCATCATACACATATTTTCAATACTAACTCTAAACATCTTTTAAGTAGGTAATGTTGTTCTTGTGACAGAAAACTGAGAGATTATTTGGGGCCTACGGATCACGGATTAGGTGGCAACAAACATGGTCACCAAAAGGTTTAATTAATTAAAGCAAACCGTTTTGTTTATAAATCAATCTCAATATTGAGTTTTGATCATTTTTATTATCTTATACAACTAATTGACTATTAATAAGAATTTTTATATTGTTGAACATCAGAGTCGACATTGGCAATCTAAAATATACCTGTGAAAAGGATCAATATGGATGAGAGAAGACTTGGTAACACTATGAGTATTTGAGAAAAGATAATTTAATGGAATTTGCTCTAGAAACACATCATGACAAGAGACATAAAGTTTTTATTTTTTTGATGCATTAAACACCACTATTTTAATTTATTTTAACTTTAAACATTCTCAATCGAGTAGACAAGCTAAATGGTCTAAGGACAAGTATGAGATTCTCTAATTTGTTCTTAAAATTATGAATATTTCAAATATTTTTTGAGTTCATCAAACATTACTCCTACCCATTCTTGTGTCAATGCACGTTCCAATAGCTTACGTGTTACTTAAATGTCGAGTTGGGAGTTCATTCAAATAAGGAAAAGAGCAATTAACCACTAAAATTGTCATTGATTTTGTGGATCGTTTTAGTCATTAAGAATATGAATATTTTAAATTAGTCTCTTATTTTATAAAACGTTTTTTATATTTATCTTTTTTTTAAAGATTGTGATTAAATGTTGTGAAACTTAATGAAATGACGATGATATATAAAATTGACTTGATGACTATGGTGTATGAGAATTAAATGATAAAGAGATCACGAATTCAATTTCTACCATCAATAAAATACTAACAATATTAATAATACAAATTAGTAATATTGGTTGTTGCAAAAAATAAAAATAAACATTTGATGAAAGTATAATATGAGAAACATTTTACATAAATAAATGATTAATTTGAAATATTCATTATATCGTATGATTGTACTTTAAGTTTGTGATTTAACAAACACATCACCTATTAATCAATAGTCAATAATAATAATGATGAATAACTTTGACAAACTCATGTATATTTAATTTCACTTTGAAATACGGTCAAAATTAATTCTATAAATATAAAATTAATTTTAATATATTTATAATTTTTGTAAATAAAATTGATTTTTCATTTAGAATTGATTTTAATGCTCACTAATAGATTACCTTATACAGTAAAAAACCATTTTCAAACTCTTTTAACCCCTCTTTTTCTTTTTCATATTTTTACTTTTCTTCTGATAGTCTCCACCACATCCTTTTTCCCCCCTTTGAAATCTTTATTATATTTTTCCTTACAAAAGAAACTTGTTGTCCCGTTTACCTGCGAGTTGCTTTGTCTCACTCATCACACCAGCTACTCCCATCACCATCTCACACACGCTCCCCTCACTATATTCACTACTTACAAGTTACTACAACACACCCTCCAATTCTTTTACTTGCACCCTTCAACACACAATTCTCTTTACACTTTTAATCAATCAGCTCAAAAATGCACCAAAACACCACACAAAAATGCCACTTTACTTTACCACCACTACAGATCTGAAACTCATAGAATCTCCAAAACAACCAATTTTGATTTCTGGGTCTTGCTCTTTAACCTATTGGGTCATCGAAAAACCATTCATTTTTTTCAATTTGTAACGGAACCGTTGTTTCTAGAAAAATGGGGTCTAGTGGCAGCAAAGCCACTTCTTCGTGCAGTTCGTCATCTTCTTCTTCTTCGTGCAGTTTACGAAAACGTCGATCCAAACGGCATAGAGGTTTTCCTTCTTATTGTCTTGGAACAACTTCTGGATCTCGTGACAGTGATAATGATGACAAGGTAAAGTAAAAACTCACTTTCTTGTTTGAACAATTTACCAATGCCACTTTTTTTTTTCTTTCATCAAATCCATTTTTAATAAAATTTTATTTTTCTTTCTTTTAGTTCATCCTTGAAATTTTTTATGTTGCTGGTGACTTGGATTGTAAAATGAAGGTTGATACTAGGATCATACTGCTATGGATTCTGAAACTTCTTGTTTTGCTGTTAGATGAATTAGATTTTAAAGAACCACCTTCTTCAAGATTTTAATTTTGTTTTTTTTATTTAAAAAATTATATGAAATATGTAGGATTTTTTCTCCCTTCATCATAGCATTTGGTTTTACTATTATTTATATTCCATTTTCATGGTTGAGTTTCTACATGCTTTTAAATGTATTTGATTTGATTTAAAACATAATATTCAATGTGACTATTTCAACTATCCGAATTGCCTATTAGGCATTTATTTATTGCATTTTAGTTGTTGGTTCTGCTTTGGTCATCCTTTTACATTTACCACTTTTGTGGTTGTTTCTTGCCTTGCAATTTACGGCTGAAAGACTACCAAGAAATGGTTTCTTAATGGAGGAAATGACGTAATTTTGATAGGCTTCTAGATAGATGCAATATGTCAACAATGATTTTATACAATAATAAAGCTATACTAACTAAATATGTTGATCCTTTTACAATTCACTAGTTTTGGAAATTTTTTTGTATCATAATAACTTTTTTGGTACTATGTCTCTTTCCTAATGTTAGCCTCATTGTCCTATCTGGCCTTTTTTTTAATTATTATTAGTTTGGTTTTTTTTTCAAGTTATGAAACTACTGACTTTTTATAATGTTTTCATTTTTTTATTGTATAGCTAATAGCTATCATGTATTAGTAAGTTACAGTTTTGGTTATTGGTCAAAGTTTTGTGGTGTTAACTGTCAAATAATTCTAGTTTGCAACTCATACTTTAGGTTTCTGATCAGAATAAAGTAAATGGAAGTGATGCTACATACACTGGCAGCAATGACGTTGACTCAGAAGAAGTGAAATCAGAGTCTTTTCGAAAAGTTAAATCTGATGAAACACCTTGTGTGCCTTCTAACATTGATCTTGATGAGTGGAGTCACACTGCATCCAGAACCGCTAGTAGCTCTGCCAATGGTTCTTCAACTCAGTCCACAAACCCTACAAGTCGGTTCTTTTCTCGTTTTAGTCTCATTCCGGGTAATATAAGCTTCAGACTTAGCAGAACCACTAGTTTAGGGTCATCTCGGCCTTGTCCAGTTTCGATATTTAACAATGAAGACGAGCTTAATAGAAATGAAACTCAACAATGTAGTGACTTGCTTAATGCGTCTTTTGTTAATCGAGTCCCTATACAGTATCATCAAGATGATCCTAATAATTTAAGTTCAAATGCCCCAGCATTCGGTTTGGCTGGCAATTTGTCGAGCAGTCCTACGCTGTCACCTATTCAGGATATGGTTAGAGATGGATATGCTACACGAGAGATGCGTGAGATAAACCTTTTTTCTCCAAGAATTCATAATGAGACGGTAAATGTAGAGACTAGGCATATGGATAGACGAAATGGAGCTCGTGAACCTGTGGACCGCAATGTACGTTTCAGCCGAACTTTAAGTGTTGGAAGGCTTCGTGACAGAGTTCATCGCCGATCAGCATTGTCTGACTTCACCTTTTGCCCTCTGCAACAAGAGAGAGATGCTAATGAGGATGGTGGAAGACAAGTTGGGGAGACGGGTACAAGAGTCTCACCATCTGATCGTAACGCTTTAAATTTTCATACTTCATCCGGATATCCTCTACACAACATGCCTAGCTCCCCATTTAGCACCCAGGACTATGAGGTCGAGGCTTCACGGTCAAGAGAAACTAGGTATCAGGATCTGCTGGAACATAGGTCCAATTTCCTTGAACGGAGAAGAAGAATACGATCCCAGGTTTGTGTTTTTTCTGAATAATAACAGTGATTTTTTCTACACGCCGTCAATTTATTCGAAGTTAATGATCTCCATTTCGACTGTTTTAGGTCCGTGCTCTTCAGCGATTGGGTAGCCGGTTTGAAAATCTTTCTGGACATGACAGATCATGTATCTTGTCCGGTCAACATAGAAACGGTCGTTGTACATGCAGAACAAGTAGCCGCGATAACAATTCAAACGATGATACCAATGCTAGAGCTAGCATATCAAGAATTGTTATGCTAGCTGAAGCCTTATTTGAGGTAACTATAATACACACTCTTAGCTATTCTGGATTGCATTCATTATCTTTTTATACAAGTTGAATATTTTGTACATATGTTAATTAGGTTCTGGATGAAATTCACCAGCAATCTGTTGTTTTATCTTCCCGCCCTTCTGTATCTTCTATCGGATCTGTTCCTGCACCGGCTGAAGTTGTCGAATCCTTGCCTGTCAAATTATTCACAAAGTCGCACAAACATCAAGAAGAACCTGTACAGTAAGTATTCTGGCTTACTCATCACTTTGTGTCATTTCAACATTTTTTATTTAGTATGCAAATGTGCATTTTGATTTTTGAATTTATATAGTCCTATACAACTTAAAATAGTTTGTGCATTTTACTAAAATTGGTTTATGCTATTTGATTAGCTTTATGACTTTGGTAATCCTTTAATATCACAGATGCTATATATGCCTTGTGGAGTATGAAGATGGCGACAGCATGAGAGTACTGCCTTGTCATCATGAATTTCATACAACATGTATAGACAAATGGCTTAAGGAGATTCACAGGTATGTCAGATTAGGGATTTTGAATCTTCTTCTTATTATCAATACAGTTATAAACTTCAAATTTACATAAAAATATTGCTTCCAAGTGCCAACTAAGTGTATTATAATTATAATTTGCATACATGTGAAGGGCTAAAAATTTAAAAATGATAGAACTTATGTAACCCCCACGCTTCAGGTTGAAGGTGTATCTGGTATCCAGCATGATGTATTTGGTATCCAGCATGATACAAGTACATATGGTTACATTCAATTACTTTTCATTTTTTCAAACTATTATCGTTGTCTACGTGTAAGTGTCAATATCGTAACTGTCAATCTGATGTTTGTGTTGGTGCTTCATACGATAGAACACCAACAGAAATTGGAACCGGTATTAATTACAGAAATTTACAGAATCTATAGCAAGGATGCTGTTAAGGCTCCATCATGATAGGAGCTTTATAGCACTCCCATAAATCTTGGCAATTCATTTAATATGAACAACTTTAAGTGGTCCCTCCTATAATAAATGTTGAAATTCTTTTTCATCTTCAAATTCATCTTTACACGCTCTGATATTGCCATGCTACTATCATTTTTTGTGTGTAATAATTAATTATTATGTTAGCAGCTTTACATTAGATGTGGTAGAGATTTGTATTGGAAATGTGTGACTTTAACTTTTTGTATATTATGATTATTTCACAGGGTATGTCCACTATGTAGGGGGGACATTTGTATATCAGATTCACTGCCAACAGAGAACTAAAGTTGCAAATTGTTAATCAGCATATATTTTTTTCTGAGACCATAGCTCCTCCTCAGGGAAAGTATTATTGCACATACACTTATGTGACTATATTAAGCAGCTCAACCTTGTATTCTCATTGTTGTTGTCAATGATTATTTAATCCAATTTCTTAATAATACATATCAAACATTTGTAGAAATAGATTGGAACCAATTACTAGCTCCCTTTTTCTATCTATCCAAAGAAAAATCTTCTTCTAATGACACTCGTTATATACAATATTAGTCACAAACTTAGTTAGACTAATATAATATCTAATAGATGACTTTAGATTCACTTATGTAGTTGTGTGATGCAGTTACACATAATAAACAATTTCAATCATTAATTTGATATCAGACGGGATCAGATTACACAATCACGGTACTAACTTTAAATAATTTCATTTCATGACACATGGTAAAGATGGTTCTGATTCACTAATATAACTGTGTGATGCATTTCTAGCAATAAATAATTTCAGTCATTAATTTGATGCCAAACCATTGTTTAGTAAATTAACTTAAAATAATTTTTGTGATTGATGAATTTAAATTATATGTAGGAGATAATTGTGACGCAATTACCAAGTAAAATTTTATTCCCGAAAATCATGGAGTGGGGGCAACTGTTGCCAACATGTTTCTCTAGAAAAAGCTTATTATTTCCTTTTGTTTTTCTCAGTATTTGTTAAATTTACACGATTCCGCAAAAGGAGGGGGGAAATTGGGTCAAATAAGGGGTTTTTTGATGAGTAAGAAAATTGGTGATTTTAAGAAGCATCTTTGACTGAAGTGATTGAAAATAAGAAACGGTTGTGCACGCGTGTGACATCCTTTTCAGTATTTTCAGGGTAAAGGAACATTTGAAGTTTAGTGTGAGGTGTTAGATTAGAAAGTTGTCTAGTTTATTTGGGGGAAGGGGAACGGTAATTTGTTATCGTCTCCTAAAAAGAACAAGTCCACTGCACTTTGTACAATCTGCTCTGCCTCATCTGCTTTTCTGTTTATTTGATTTAGTATCACAATCACTATTCACTAGTCACCAACACCACCCTTTAAAAATAATAAAAATTATTTTGAACTTATTAATTATCATTCAATATTTTAGATCATTATTAGAGATTTTTAAATGTTAAAATCACTTTTTATAAGAAAATGTGTCGTTCAAAAATATTTTTTACAAAGAAGTTTTTAAAATAGTATTTTATTTTAATTATTTTTTGAAATTTTATTATCTAATACAAATTATGATAAATTGATGAAATATTTAGATAATATTTTAAGATAAATTATTTTAACTAATTTTTCATTTTTCATTTTTCATTTTATTTTTAAAATTCATATTTTAAAAAGTGATAACAGAAAATAAAATATTTATAAAAATCATTTTTAATTTTTTCTTGTTGTAACAAACGGCCCTAATATTTCACCAATTGAATTTTACTTCTGCAAGTAACTTAATTGATGAGATATTGAAATTTTATCAGAAAAAAATTAATATGAGCACACTAATTTATTAATATTTATCTATTGAAAAAAATACTATACGTCAAAATTTTAAAGTTTTTGTTCTTAAAATTCATTTTAATTTTTTTAGAAAATTATTGTCAATGATCTGACTTTTCTTTTCAAAATTTTTTTACCCGTTATTAAGTCAACACACAAATCATTAAAAAAAACATGTTTCTCAATAAAAAGTTTAGGCGGGAGAATCAAGAATTTCATTATAGTCTACCTCATTTTTATGGCTGGATGATAAGTTGGAAACAAATGTTTTGCTTGGTTAAGGACTGCACTTAATAACATGGGCATTGATTTTATTCACCTATACTAGCAATTGTGGCTTCGGATTCCATAGAACCAAGGTACAGAAACGAATAAAAATGGTGTAAATAACAATTCCTACTAGTTATGCAAACACTGAGGCCCAATAAGGCCCGTAATATGAGTAACCAGCCACTGTTAAACCGGCCCAGGCCTTTCTTCTCAGAATTCATTTCCAGAAAAAACATTGAATTGAATTTTGACTTGAGAATTGAACGAGAGTGGAATGTGTTTGATTGAAAGATAGTAGTAGAATAGAATGGTTGTAAAATTGTAAACTAGAAAGAAAAAAAAAATGAAGAGTATAAACGAAGATGCTTCCGTACTAGATCTCGACCCTCAGAGCGATCACAGTTCCGATTACTTAGCTCAGCCTCAACCCCGCCGTCCACGTGGCTTCGCTGCGGCGGCGATGGGGACCAATTCCACCGGAAAAGGAAAAAAAGAGAGAGAAAAAGAGAAGGAGCGAACGAAGCTCCGTGAACGACACCGTCGAGCTATTACCAGTCGAATGTTGGCTGGACTCCGTCAGTATGGTAATTTCCCTCTTCCGGCGCGTGCTGACATGAATGACGTACTCGCTGCTCTCGCGCGTGAGGCTGGTTGGATTGTTGACGCCGATGGAACTACTTACCGCCAGTGTCCCCCTGCTTCTAACATGGTTTACTTCCTTTGCTTTCAATTTCGTGATTGAGTTTGAATTAACTAAACTAACGATTCTCTTTTGCTTGTTGCATAATGTTCTAATTATTTCATAGGTTAGAACCTCTCGCCTAGAGAATTAACCAATTGTGACAATCACACTGAAATTAGTTAGTTTGTTGCTTAGATTTTCTCTTTTTTTGGGGACTAAGAGAGGGATACAAAGTTTGGATAAAAAACTTAATTAAGTGCTTATAGCATAAATATTTACTATATAAGTGCTTATATATGCTATTTCTATAATAAAAAATAAAATAAAAGCATTTTTGGAAACTATCCTGAATAGCTTATGGAAATAACATGAAAAAAATTGACAGACATTTCATAAGCTCTCTTAAGTAGATAAACTCAAATAAGTCAATCCAAATAGGCTCCAAGTTTGTCCAAAAATTTTTCTGTTGGAAACACTGCTCAAACAATTCAAACTTAACTAAAGGGAACTAACACTTGATTTAGTTGTTGCTTAGATTGATCAAAGAAAATAAATTAGTCAGTGTATTTCAATGTTGGTTTGGGAAATAATTTGTGATCAATTTTTAGTGTTTTATGTTTAATTAAGGTATTACTTTGCAGGGATCATTTGCGGCAAGGTCAGTTGAAAGTCAACTATCTGGTGGTTCTTTGAGAACTTGTTCTGTTCAGGAAACACTAGAGAATCAGCCACCGGTAGTACTTAGAATTGATGAATGTTTGTCGCCTGCATCTATTGATTCTGTTGTAATTGCAGAAAGGGACTCGAAGAATGGGAAATATGCAAGCGTAAGCCCCATCAATTCAGTTGACTGCTTGGAGGCTGATCAGGTGATTTTGGTGACTAATTCTATCGTTTTGTATCGTATTTGATGCAGATTTACTTGTGAAAACATACATGGTTGGCCATTATCCTCACTGTTTTTCATGTTTGTGTTGATATCTGAAATCCGATTAATAAACTTTCTTAGCATAATCTGGTTCTATGGTCTGGTGTTTTTTATATACTATTGGTTGAAGATTGTAAATTGGACATTCTTAAACTAAACTTTTCTTATGAGCCGGAGTTGCAAACCAATTGCATAAAGCTTATTTAATTTGTTATTGTTTTTAGCCCATGTGGTGGGTTTAACTTTATAATGCAGTTGTGGAGCAGTGATTGAGCAGGATTATCTAATTTTGTAATTTATTGACGCAGCTTATGCAAGATATTCATTCTGGGGTGCATGAAAGTGATTTCAATTGCACACCATATGTTCCTGTTTACATAAAACTTCCAGTAAGTGTCTATTTGCTGTTGCCTAATGTGTAACTAGACAAAAAATTATACATTTACAGGTTTCACGTAGTGTGTCCTTTTGAGACTCTGACTGTGTTTGCCTTGTATTTGACTATAGGGTTTCTAAAATTAGCCTTTTAATGCAGGCTGGTATTATTAACAAATTTTGCCAGTTGATTGATCCTGAAGGCATTAGACAGGAGCTAATTCATATTAAGTCCTTAAATATTGATGGTGTTGTTGTGGATTGTTGGTGGGGAATTGTTGAAGGCTGGAGCCCACAGAAATATGTGTGGTCTGGTTATAGGGAGCTTTTTAACATTATCAGAGAATTCAAGCTGAATTTGCAAGTATGTGTTTTAATTTTTCATATCATGTTGTACATGTATCCATGTCCTTCAAAATAGAAAAATTGTCTAAAATGGTTACGAATTTGATTTGTCTATGTACTATATATATGATGCATTAATAGGACCAACCAAATCATTTATTTTCTATTACAAGGGTATGCTTCCGGGTTTGGAATTTCGATAGAACTAGAAGTCCCCTCCTTATAAAATTCTTAAAACTATTACAATACATGAACGACAGAATAAGGATCAAAGAGGATGCGATGAAGTAAGGAGTTGGATAACTAGTGAATGGATGATGTCAGTTGTACTATTTCTTAATTTTTAAATATTTTTCCAGCGCCGTAAATAAAATTGTTTCCCAAGCTTGGTTAGTATGTGAAAATGCAACATTACATTGTTTTAATTAGATGTGCATCCTTGTCATGGGAATTGGACAGCATCTTTGATTTTGTTGGAGAACCTATCTTGATTCTTATTTCAAATTACGAAGGTTGTTATGGCATTTCATGAATGTGGAGGGAATGATTCTAGCGATGCATTGATTTCCCTCCCACAGTGGGTTTTGGATATTGGAAAAGAAAATCAGGATATATTTTTCACTGATCGTGAAGGGCGGAGGAATACTGAATGCCTATCTTGGGGAATTGACAAAGAGCGAGTTCTCAAAGGAAGAACTGGAATTGAGGTATCTAATAGATATATATTCCTCTCCACTTTCTTTGATTCCACAATTTGGTGCTCACTGCCAAATGTCTGTTATTTATTTATGTTAATAAACCAATTTCTAGTGTATTTTCTTTTCACCCAAAAGGAGAAAAATAATTATTTCTTGTATGTGTGCAATTGTACATGGTTATAGGAGGTTCTGTGTTTCATAGATTATATACTAATTACTATGTAAGTGTTGCTGATGTGCCTTCTGCAATATATATAGGTCTATTTTGATATGATGAGAAGCTTTCGGACAGAGTTTGATGACCTGTTTGCAGAAGGTTTAATTTATGCTGTAGAAATTGGACTTGGAGCATCTGGGGAGCTGAAATACCCTTCTTTTTCGGAAAGGATGGGGTGGAGGTATCCTGGTATCGGTGAGTTTCAGGTACCTCATTTTTTTATCCCCATTTCAAAAGAGTTGCATTATTCTGTATCATTATTAGCATAGTATGTGCTATCATAATTTATATGCTAATAAAGAAGTCTGGTTTTCTATCTAATCCTCTACGAGCAGTGCTATGATAAATACCTGCAACATAGTCTGCGGAGAGCAGCCAAACTACGTGGTCACTCTTTCTGGGCTAGAGGACCTGATAATGCTGGGCACTACAACTCTATGCCACATGAGACTGGATTCTTTTGTGAGCGGGGCGACTATGACAACTATTATGGACGCTTCTTCTTGCATTGGTACTCCCAGACTTTAATAGACCATGCAGATAATGTTTTGTCTCTTGCAACCCTTGCTTTTGAGGAAACAAAAATTATTGTCAAGGTAGTTTTTCTGGTATATCAGTTTTTTCAGATAGTGGTTTCATCTTGTAGTTGTGACTAAATTTGGATGATGCTAGTTGCTGCTGGTATTAAGTGCATTCATAATTGATAGATGATACCTAGAGTCAGTTTGGCATCCCCTTAAAAACTGAGGCGTTTACCATACACTTAAAATTTAAGAGACTATTCATGAAATAATAGTGATGGTGTATAATTTCTCATCCTTGGAAATTATTATAGATGTTTAGGGCATAAATAAAAAATGGATGGTAAGCAGATAAAGAGGACCACAGTGATATCTTGTGAGCTGCGACAATGTCAGCATAGAATTGACATTCCATCATATCTCAAAGGAAACACTCTCAGAATCAATAGCAGATCTTGAAAATAATTAACAGCTATGGAATCAATGCCCAACTCACGTGATGGCATTTTCATGCAACAAAACCCAAAGAGTTGTGATTATAGTTGAGAGATATGATCATGTGAGAGATTAGAAGGTTATTTTGTATAAAGCTCACCTTGAATTTTTCATTCCTTTTTAAGGGGATATGTTTTGTATATACTTATTTTAAGGGAATATTGAACTAATAATAATTGCCTAATATTACAGAATTATTCTTGCTTGTGGTGTTTGCAAAAGCATGACTAGTTCAGTCTGTCAAAGTTATTCTATTCTGCTCTGCAGTGTGATTTAGTTGAAAAGGGATGGATTAGGGCTACAAAGCTCCTACCATGGTAGGGTTAACGGAAGGGTTGGATCCATTATGGGTCTTTTGTAGATAGTATTACCATTGATTCACAACTCAAACTTGTGAATGAGGCTCTCTTCCTTGGTTGTTGCATTAAAGTTTAAACTAAATTCTGTCAATTCTTTTTAATAGCTTAACGTGATAATCCTTTATCTGGAATTTTAGTCAGCAATAATTTATTTCTGATGCTTGTTTTCATTCAGTGGAAATGCTTCTGTTAGAATTTTTTTTGGGTTTGTGTACAGTTATGAGATCAGAAATCAGGAATTAACTATCCAATGCAAAAAGGAAAAAGCAACTTTAATCATCGACTCTTTTTTGTTTAGATGTTTAGTACTTCCGTACCTTGACATTTAACATTACAAAGCTTGGTTCACTGCACCTGTGAAAGAAAAAACATATTCTGCATTGAAAGTAAAAGCATGCCAACTGAAGTTGTATCCTTTTCTCTAAATTAATGAGTATATGTGCTGCAGGTTCCTGCTGTATACTGGTGGTACAAGACTCCTAGTCATGCAGCAGAGTTGACAGCAGGATATCACAACCCTACAAATCAGGATGGATACTCTCCTGTGTTTGAGGTTCTGAGAAAACATGCTGTCACAATGAAATTTGTCTGCTTAGGATTTAATCTTTCCAGCCAGGAAGCTAATGAGTCGTTGGTTGATCCAGAGGGGTTGAGTTGGCAGGTAATTTTAGTTTCCTACACCTAACCGCGAATATAATATTTCTTTGGATTAGTTTTATCACCTTAATCCAGCTTTGAAATGACATATAATGGGTGAAGTGGTATCTTTTTAGATAGTTTGCAACTTTACATTGATTTGTAGTACTTATTTTGATCAACTTGGAGCCATGCATGTTTTCATTCATTTATTATGATGATTGCACAGGCATTAAACTCAGCTTGGGAACGGGGGTTGATCACTGCTGGAGAGAATGCACTCTTTGGCTATGATAGAGAAAGGTACAAGAGATTGGTTGAGATGGCGAAGCCCAGAAATGATCCTGATCACAGACACTTTTCATTCTTTGTTTATCAGCAACCGTCTTTACTTCAGGGAAATGTTTGCTTGTCAGAATTGGATTTCTTCATCAAATGCATGCATGGTAAGAATCCATAGAATTCACTTTGATATATGTTGGGAAGATTCTTTTAGGTGTTGTTTCCACAAAGCATGGTATTTTCCAAGATCGTTGTTCCACCTTTTTTCTCTTATTGCTCTTGGTGGCACATCAATGCCCAATTTTCACTATTATAGAGTACCTCATGTCTTATGGTTGTATGTTAGAATTTCCCTTTGACTTTGATAAGCCCTTTATAGTCAAGAATTATTTTACTGAGGCATTTTTTCAATTTTTTCACTGACTGAAGAAATATTTTTCTTGGGAAATTTCTTTGACTATATTACTGAAATGTTTTATAATTTCTATTTTTAGCAAATAGCTTACATTTAATTTTGCTTGCTATCCTTGCATTGCAGGTGAGATGACAGGAGATCTGTGATGGGCGCAAATTTTACTTTTACTTTTTAACTAGGCCATTTTCTGGAGGGTAATTACCATGTTGTGGCTTCATAGCGACATGCCCCAGTGCAATGTCATCTGTAACATCATTTATATATACAATATTTATAGGCTTCAGGATATGGTTATGTAAATGAGTAAAAAAAAGGATATGGTTATGTAAAGTCATAATTTAAGTTTCTTAAAAAAAACCATAATTCTGAGTTCTATGAATTATTAGTGGAAAAAAACATCAGTTTGATGAATTCCATTGTGTTTTTTTTTTTTTTTGTTAACACGAATTCCATTCTGTATAAGTGATAAAATTGGTAAATGTATGAGATTGGAGCTCTACTCCAAATATTCCTTTGGTTTAAACTAAATGGTATAGTGATACTCTAGTTATAGCAGTGGTCGAGTAGCTCTGCAGATGATGCTACAGAAAAAGCTTTAATGCTTGGTAAAGGAAAGAGAAAACCATCGTTGCAATTTTATCTGATTAAAGAGAACCTACATGGAAAGGCAAGATAACTAATTGGATTCCAGTCTGTCATCCAAATTCATATTTTTTTTGTTTAAATATACACCATCTGAATGTTGGACATAAACAGCTAGCAAAATGAATCGCTAGACTAATTCTAGTACAAAATTGACCCAAGTTGAATGGATGTGCATATTCAGAAATAGTTATAAATCTGATCCTTGAAAGCTAATATACTTGCAACTAGAGTCATGTATGACTACAACTAGAAAATGGTGGGATTATTCATGTGAATCATGTCTCCTACCAAGAAAATGAAGTGAAACCAAAATATTTTTCTGCGCAAAATTAGCTCATAAATCATGGTCTTCCCATCAAACTATTGAGTTCCCATTCTTGGTTGTTATGATTGCAAGTTTGTTTGAGTAAAACCGATTCATCAGCAGGACCATCACCTGTGTAATGACCACAACAAATCGTACTTAAAAAAATAAATTTATGTACATAAAAAGTTCACACATATAAAGGGTAAATCTATTATGCCCCCATACAAAGTGAATGAACTGATATAATAATGAGATAATAAAAACCATTAGATCAAAATATTTAAATGGATGGTCAGAGAGCTTTTTTATCCTGCTGCTGTCAACCACATAACCCACATGCAAAGTTAGGATAATGGCCACTATAAAACTCATAATTGCTCTTTTAAAGATTCCTAATCTAGTTCTCAAAAATACATATGGCATTATAGTATCAAGAAACAACCAAAGAATGCAGAACATACCTCAGATTATATTCATTGCAGCTCTCAAGAGCAGATATTTGATGCATTACATTTTAATCCTTCTTGCTATTTCGGTGAAACCTCATTTTCGAGAGTCGCAATACTGAGGATATTCACATTTGCACAAACCTGCTCTAACCTGGTATACACAATTATGTTATTTTTAACATGAGAATTTAACATAGGAAAGAAAAATGTCAGAATATACAATCACTAGTTATTAATTATTTTAAGTGAAAGGTTGCAGACACTGACATATCTCTTAGAATTTCAATACCATCAGAAATGGATATCATTAACTAAAAGTCTAGGTACATTGTATCATATAAAATATACTAATTAGGAAAATTGTATCTTTGTAATTATTACATGGTTTTCAACATATGCTTCTCTTTTCACTTTCTTAAATTAGTATCATAGCCTCTATTATATGATTAAAGGCCTTAGAGTTTAATCCTTGCTACACCCATTCTTCAATTAAAATGATGACATTCAACGGAACTATGTAATGTACTTCATCCAATAGTTTACAGGTGGACATTTTACTATAGGTTTCTATCATAACTAGCAACCTATCCTGTGGGATTCCAGTTCAAATGGTAAGCGAGCTTGTGCAAATGCGGAAGCTAATGAATAATCGATAAGGGGACTCTGCTGATGGTATTAATTCACTTGTCAATATGAATTTTATTTTATTTTGCTATTGTGCTGCACAACTAGATATTAAATCACTATAAGTAAAATACACCAAGGTTTTAATATGGTTATAGGCACAGAAAAAAATAAATAACCCATGACATCAACACACCTTACGAAGTGTAAAAGATACCCTTCTCGAAGCCCTTCTGATGACTCTTCCATTTACTTTGTCTATCTGTAGGGGAGAAAATGTATTCAGGTACAAAATGATATATCAAGGCACACATAAATGCACTTGAAGCAGAGGATCGTTAGTACGTTTTCTACTAAGAATTGAAATTAGAACAACAAATTTCCTACCACAGAACAAATGAAGAGAGATACAAACTAATGGAAAAAAATGTTTAGTCAACATCGTAGTTTTAGTTACGTTATAAGTCCACCAAAAGACCATGTTTTGGATTTAACATTCCCTTTAATGCACTCATAACCTCATGAGCAAAAAGAGGGTTTTTCTCTTGCACTCTCATGAATTTAGGATACGCTTCACATGATTTTTCTTGGAAACAGGATTCTGAAACGTAACAACTTTCAGCATGCAAATGTAGAAAGAGTATAATCAATTCTTAAACATTTTTACACCTTGTGGTGTGGAATATAATGATGCCATGCATATCGTGCTTCACCGGATATGAGTAGCAACGATCTAGGTGGGAGATAGATAGCCTTCCTTATAAAATTAGAACCATCTTCTGGACTTCCTACTTTTGTAACAGTACTTGAGGCAGCTCTAGGGAGTTGAGCACCATCTTCGTATCGTCTGAATTCCATTATACAAGGCCCTGCTAATGAAAGGCTGAAAATTAAATCTTCAAATGCAGAGTGGGTGTCTATGTGAGGGGACAAACCGACTCCAGGTGGATACTCGTTTACCTATAAGAAAGAAACATCAATCATTAATATTCAACAACAATCACCAAAAACAATTTTGCGGATGAATGAATATAAATAATACATTTTATCATTAGATTAAGAGTTTATCAAGATCGAGTCCAGTAGTAAGTCATCATACCGTAAGTTGGTCCAAAACTATACTATCGGCATTCTGGAAAGTTGGACATGATGATATCCTTTCAAGTATTGGAGAAAGAAATGAGGGAAGCTCACCTAAGCATCGTTTTGTATTTACATTCCTAATCTGGACAAAGTAGAGTAGAAGTCAGGATTAATCAAAATTATCAAATTACTCTGGAAGTTATTGATCATAAAAAACACATATTTCCAATTAGTTCAGAATAAGATCATCAATTGTATAAAAATAATTGTTTTGTCGGCTGAACAGTTTGGATTTCACATTAATTTAGGTACAATAGAAAGGGACCTAGAAATAACAGGGAAAACGAAAACCCAAATAATCCTTAAAACTCACATCATAACAAAACTCATAACCATAGTGTTGAACCCTTCTTTTGGCAAGACAATTCCAAGGCCTAGAGTCAACCGCTTGGAGCAAATCCTGAGAAGATGGAAAATACCAACATTTGAAAATAAAGTTCCAATACAGGCAACCAAAAAGAAAACTATTTAAAACAAAGGAATGCAAGAAAAAATGCAAATATGTTAAGCAAAACAATGTAGCATTGACATTGAAGGAAAAGACCAGTAAACCTCTTCTTCTTTAGCACTAACGAAGTCATGCACTAGGTAAATGCCTGGAATGTTCAGATCTGAGGCTGTCATAGATATAGGAACCAAGTCCTTCACTTGATCCTGAACAATGTAAAGTGTAAGTACATGAATAAGCATAAACATAAGGCAATTGTCAGGTTGAGAAAGTGTTTCATGTGGCCTACGGTGAATTGATGCTTAAAAACCGGTTAAAAGTTCGATGGCAACTGATGTCGCCAATTTTAAGTGGAAGTTCATAGTCTTCCTTGTCTTTACTGTTGATACTGTCAACCAATCAGTGTTGGATTCGAGAATAACACAGAAAATGAATATAGGTTCAGTTTTGAATACTAATATTATTTTTCCCTCTTTTTTGACGAATTAGCACCAATTGGATCACATCCCAATAGTGAGAACTAGTAATACTATAAACTTCTACTTACAGTATAAATTAGACATTGCTAGAGTTTCAAACAATTTTCAAGTTTTATTTTCGGTAAACTAAGGTATCCTCTGCATGCAACTGCAGAGACTAATTCCTTGAGGCAACCGATATGCATTTAAATTATTGACCTCTCCCAACATATGTTTTTCCATAAGCACAGCCAAATGATTAAGGGGCCCAAACATCTACCACCCATGTCACCATAGACAGTATTAGATATTTCCTCACTCTAGAAGCCAACTAAACATAAAGTAATAAATAAGAACACGGAACATAAACATAAATAAGAACATAGACATAAAACATAAAGAAGGACATGAACACAAACACAACATTGCAACTCAAATGACTAATATCTACCTAACTATCTATCAACTACCTGTGGATTTGGCTGAAGCACTGAATAACGAATATACAAAGAACGATCCCCAAGTTCAGAACATGGTTGTCCATGCAATGCCATCATAGCAGCTTGAGCAGAACCCAAATCAGAATAAGATACAATAACACGTGTGCCACTCTCATCTGCACCATAAACTCCATTGAGTTCTCCAAATTTGCAGAAAACAGAAGCAATGTCATCATGAGAAAATCCCACAGCTGGCCCACAATTTGCTACAAATAGGTTTGGGCTCACTTCACCATCTTTCTTTGGACGACCAAACCTTGGCAAACCCATGATAATGATAATGGATCAAAGATTCATCAATTTTTGAAAATTTTCAATTTCAATTAGTTGAATTGAAATTAGAATGAAATCATGCGAACATGGAGTTGAGGGTAGGAATCAAGTTTCATTTTTTACCGATTGGGGGGAGAGTTTAAACTGCAAAATCAAACCCACAACGCTCCATCACATTGGCTAGAAACCCTAGCCATTATCAATTTTTTTTCTCGTCAAAAAATAAAATTATCAATTATTTTACTTTATTAATTTTTTTACCGTAAAATAAACTTATTAATTATTCAAAAAAAATGTATAACTAAACAGCTTAACATCCTTACTTATAAATGAATAAAAAAACAAAAAATTTATAAATAAACAAAGGCTAGAGTAAAAAAAACATAAAAAGTTTAATAAAAAAAAACAAAAAGGGACTGGTATTCTGTTTTTTCTTTTCTTTTTTTTTTTTTACTTG
>JBBPBR010000002.1:8024154-8038146 GCA_037974775.1 Cicer pinnatifidum
TATTACTGATCGCAAACTATATATGTAATTTTAATAATAAATAAATTTATTATCTAAACTATTTTTAATTGTTAATAAATTAAATCTTTAAAAATATAAATAAGTATAATAAATAATAATTAATTTAGAAATATCATCATTATATAAGAGTGAAGTTATTAAATTTTATGTATATTTTATTCTAAAAATTATGAGTTAGGTTTGTTTACATTTTATCTTAAACAAAATATGTAATAAGAATGTTGATGATACAAGCCGTTAATATGCCACGTATAAATATTTGTTAGTGTTTATATTTTTTTATCCATAATTTATAAATATTTGTTAGTATTTTTATAATTTATAATATATATATATATATATATATATATATATATATATATATATATATATATGATATTTTATGATTTTTTATTAGTGTCCACTTTAGTGGTTGATCTTTGTCCAAATTAACGAACCCCAAATTAACGAACATGATAAGCAATGACAATTAAGGTGTGTAAGTAAGAGCTTAAGTTTGAACATGATAACTCAATTGATAGATACAATGACAATGATAAGCAAGAGCTTAAGTTTGAACATGAGATTCTCCCACTCTCTACACTTAAGGTGTGTGAGTCTATAATCTACGCTACATAAAAATAAATGTTCATGACATTTTTGCATTTTTGTTAAAACAGGTTGTATAATTGAGAGGAATTGAAATTGAGAATAAATGAGAAAAGCAGAATGTTCTAGAAAATGCAAATTGATTAACTGCATCTAGATAATGTTTTCCGTATTACATATTTTATATCAGTTTTGAACATTGATTGTCAAAACAGAATTATAATATTGTTAATTATTTCTAACTGTAATCTAACCTTCTTATCTAATTACAAATCACTTTTAATTACATTCAACATGCCCCCTAATTCAAAGTGATTCAATTTATGTTAATACAAGATTGTTTCTTATCTCTTGAAACTTCACTCTCTTCAAGCTCTTAGTTAGGAGGGCAGTCTCTTGGTTATTGGTATTGCAATGCTCCAGCTTTATATTGCCTTTCATCACTTGATCCCTTAAGAAATGAAACATTGTTTCTATGTACTTGCTCCTTCTATGAATACTTGGATGTTTTGCTAGATCAATTGCTGATTTTTGTTCTATCTTCAACTTTGCTACTTCAGCACTCTTAAGTCCCAATTTTGTCACTAATTCAGCCAACCGTAATGCTTGACAAGCTCCCATGGATGCAGCCACATATTCAGCTTTACATTTGGAAAAGGCTACTATGATTTGCTTCTTCGAATACCATAAGATTGATGAGTTATTGATCATGAACACATATCATGTGGTACTCTTTATATCATCCTTATATCTACACCAATCTACATCAGTAAAGCCAATCAGTCCAACTTCAATTCCAGACTGGTCTCTAGCATAATGCAGTCCAAGCTCACTTGTTTCTTTAATGTACCTCAAAATTGTTGAGACAAAATCTCTCTAACTTGGTTTTAATGATAACAAAATTAATGAAAAGATTATGATTGTGTTTTAAAGACTAATCTGTGCTCTTGAGTGTATTTACATAAGAAAACAGGTTATTATTCATTAAGGAATAAGAAGCAAATTCTAAGTTAAATGCTAAGTATGGAAAGGCCGAGGATAGCCTCACGAGCTGAGGAAACTGCAATTTTATATTCTCACGGGTTTGAATCCATTAAACAAGGGCCCAATAGTATTATAAAATGAATTATTTGAATTCATTCATCAAGGGCTGAATGGTATTAAAGAATGAATTGTTTGATTCATTCAATAAAGGCAAAATACTATTATTTTAAAGAAAGGCTTTTGAAGAAAAGTTGCAAGAATGAAAAAGAAAGGCACGGTGAATGATGATAGTAGCATGTGCCTAAAGTCAACATTTTGAAATACATCCCAACACTTTATGAAAACAACATATCACATCTTAGGCTTATTAGGCAAAAGGCTACATGCACCTTTATGTGATACAAAAGGATTTAAATTCAAATATACAAAAAGGTAACAAGAAACATGCCCCAAATAAATGGATCACATGTCTTAAGGCAAGGCAAGAAGCATTCACGTGAAGCCTTCCCATAATCTTGAAGGAAGGAAGAGAATAGGACATCACATGTTGGTTGAAGGCATTAAATGCAGGAAAGAGAAAAAGCTCACATGTAAAGCTTTATCAAGGCATTGAAGAAAGAGAAGGAAATTGACTCCACACAATATTCAAACCTTAAAACAAGGAAAAAGAAAAGGACATCACGTGTCCCCAAGTGCCAAGAAAACAACTACCTCGTACTTGAACATGGAATGCATATTTCAAATGAGCTGAATGGCATTTTCGTAATTATGAAGAAAAACCTTGGCATTTCTCAAATGGTTTTTCCAATGGTCATAAAAGACTTGGCTTATGATATGAACATCACAAGACCTTAAAGTCTTCGAAAAATACAGCTCACATGGTCAAATAACAGTTGTGCATTGCTGCAAAAAGAGAATTGACAAGGACTTGTCAAGATCAAGTTACAAGAAAAGTGAGGATGGCTATAATGGCAATTCCGTAAATATGATGAAAGACTTGGATTGTTTGAAATAAGGTCCAACGGTCATCAAGGGCTTGGATCTCTATAAAATGCATACAAGCTCTCCAATGGAAGACACACAACACACTTGCATAAAAAGATCAAGCATCTTAAAGCTAATCAAGAGCAAAACACCCTCACTTCCTACTTTCTTTGATCCTACACTATATCTTTGTAAATCTTTTGAGAAAGTATTAAGTATCAATCACTCTCATATCACTTTGTAATTTCCCAGTGAGTTGCACTTGGAAATATTCGAAAATTGATTGTAAGCTTGGTGAAGCTAAAGAATACACGAGTTGTAATCATCCTCAGGTTGAGGATTGATCTGTTTGAGAATTAGTGAAATCTCACAAGGGTGTGAGGACTAGACGTAGCCATCTTTGGGTGAACCAGTATAAAATTGTGTGTGTGTCTATCTTATCTTACTTCTACTCCTTTGCTCAACTTAGATCTATCAAGTTGAAAAATCTCATCCTCGAGCTAGTCATCCTCAGCGAGAGGATAATTTTCAAAACACTTAGAAATTATTTTTAAACACCAAAATCCCTATTCAACCCCCCTTCTAGTGATATTTAGCTACATCAATTGGCATCAGAGCAAGGTTCTCTAAAAAACACACATAACAGTGTAAGAGAAAAAGATCCAAAAAGAAAATGTCAAAAGCTAAGTACATTCCTAAAGGAGGATCATCCAGCCGATCTCCCTACTTTGATGGTACAGATTACTATCACTGGAAAGGTAAGATGAGGCTATTTCTCATATCATAAGACAACAACATGTGGTCTGTGGTGGAAAATGGAGATCATTTCATTAGAACCAACAACACAGATGCAACCTCCTGTGAGAAACCTCAAGCACAATGGACGGCGGATGAAAATGCAAAGGTACTCCTAAACTCTAAAGCTCATTTATTTCTAACGTGCGCTTTGAGCAGGGAAGAATATGATAGAGTTGAAGAGTGCAAAAATGCTAAGGAGCTTTGGGATACTCTAAGGATCCATCATGAAAGATCAAGCCATGTAAAAGAAGCAAGGATAGATATGGGAGTAAGAGATTTCGAACTATTCGAAATGAAGGAGGATGAAACTATTGATGAAATCTTCTCAAGGTTAACAATCATATTAAACAACCTGAGATCTCTTGGAAAGGTATACTCCGTTCAAGAAAGGATAAGAAAAATCCTAAGAAGTTTACCAAAAGAATGGAGGCCATTGGTAACTGCCATTACAGAAGCAAGAGATTTGACCAACATGAAATTAGAAGATTTGGTTGGAACTCTAAGAGCTCATGAACCATTGTTGTTGGCGGACAAACCAAACAAAAAGGGAAGAATGGTCGCTTTAAAAACCAGCCAAACAGAAAGTTCATCTTTCAAGAAGAATGAAGATGGCATAACAAAGGAAAACGTAGAGTGTCCTCTGTCTGAGGATGAGGATGAACTCGTTCTGCTTTCTAGAAGACTACAGAGGATGATAAACAGAAGAGGACAGAATAGAAGATCCCCTCAAAAAGAAAAAGTTGACAAAAGTCAAATAACTTGTTATGGATGCAACAAGATGGGACACTACAAAACTGAGTGTCCTCTCAACAAAAGGAACTCTAGAAAATTTCCATACAAAAACAAATCCATGATGATCACTTGGGATGATAGTGACGAATCATCCTCGGAGCAAGAAAAGGAAGAAGAGGCCAACCTATGTCTCATGACAAAATCAGAAACTGAGAAGGTAAGTATTACTAATCCATGTCCTAATTGTGAAGAATTAGAAATTGAATTTGATAGCCTCTTAAATGACTCAAACACTTTATCTCAAACATGTATATTTCAAAAAAACCAACTTGTTGAGATAAAGAGACAAAATGAGGAACTTAAGAAAAAGAATGATGAATATGTTAAAATCATTCAAGAATTGCAGCAATCTCAATTTCAAAATTCTGAGAAACAAAAATTTTTAAACATGAAAATAGTTGAAACTCATCCTCCTGACAAGGATGCAGAAAAGGAAATTTTGAAAACTGAGATTAGGGAACTAAAAAATGATATTTCCAACTATGTCAAATCTACAGAAATATTTCAAAAGATAATGGGGTCTCAATCTGGAATATTTGACAAGGCTGGTATTGGTTTTAAAAGCTCTCAAAAACAAAAATTATATGAAAATTTTTTCTTGCCTAAAAAACATGAGGATAGGCCGAAATGCACGTTTTGCAAAAAACTTGGGCATACCTCCAAAATTTGTCATGCTAAGAAGAAAGCTAACAATGTAAAGTCAGCTTGCTCATTCTGTGGTAAACATGGGCACCATGATTCTATTTGTTATCATAAAAGAAATGTCCTCAAAAGAGGAAAAACTAACCAACAAGGACCCAAAGCTATATGGGTACCTAAGTCTCTTTTAAACTCTAAAATAGGTTCATCCTCTAATCAACAAAAGAAAGCCTTGGTACTTGGACAGTGGTTGCTCAAGGCATATGACGGGAGATAAGCACTGCTTCATGTCATTAGAAATAAAGGATGGAGGATCAGTCACATTTGGTAATAATGATAAAGCTCAAATAAAAGGAACATGTATTATTGGTAAGAATAATTCTGCAAAAATTGAAAATGTTCAATATGTGGATGGCTTAAAACATAACTTGCTAAGCATTAGTCAATTATGTGATAGTGGTTTTGAAGTTATTTTTAAGCCTACTCTATGTGTGGTTAAGCACTCATCCTCGGGGAGAGTTTTATTTTCGGAAATTAGAAAAAAGAATTTATATGAACTTTATCTTGATGATTTACCTACTGATTCTTGTTTTGTCTCTATTGAAAAAGATAAATGGATTTGGCACAAACGAGCGGGTCACACAAGCTTAAGCTCTATTTCTAAATTAGCTAATTTAGAATTAGTAAAAGGTCTTCTAAAAATTAATTTTGAAAAAGACAAAGTTTGTGAAGCTTGTGTAAAAGGAAAACAAGTCAAAAGTAGTTTTCACTCTAAAAACTTTGTTTCAACAAATCATCCTCTTGAACTTATTCACATTGATCTTTTTGTTCCTATTAAAACTCCAAGTCTTAGTGGAAAAAGATATGGTTTCGTACTTGTTGATGATTTTTCTCGGTTTACTTGGGTTTTATTTTTAAAACATAAAGATGAAGCCTTTGAGGCATTCCACCATTTTTGCAAAAAGATTCAAAATGAAAAAGGATCAAAAATTGTTTCGGTAAGAAGTGACCATGGAGGTGAATTTGAAAATGAATCCTTTAAAAATCTTTGTGAAGAAAATGGTATTTCACGACAACTTTTCTTGTCCAAGAACTCCCCAACAAAATGGGGTTGTTGAAAGGAAAAATAGAACTTTACAAGAAATGGCTAGAACTATTTTAAATGAAGCCAACATTGAAAAATATTTTTGGGCCGAAGCCATCAACACTGCTTGTTATGTTTCTAATCGTACATCCATTAGAAAAATTTTAAACAAAACTCCATATGAATTATGGAAGGGGAGAAAGCCAAATATTTTCTATTTTCATATATTTGGGTGTTATTGTTACATTCTAAATAACAAAGAAAATTTGGGAAAATTTGATCCAAAATCTGATAAAGAAATTTTTCTAGGATACTCCACAACGTCAAAAGGTTATAGAATATATAATCTTAGGACTCATACTGTGGAGGAATCCATGCATGTTATTTTTGATGAGTTTGATGACTTGTGTTTAGAAAAGTTGGATAAAAATGAAGAAGATGAACAATCAACATCTCAAGTACCCGGTCCTCACAGAGAGGATGAGTCCGATCCAATCTCTCAGCAACTTCCAAGAGGATGGAAAACAGTCACACATCATCCTCCGGATCTAATCATTGGAAATACTGAAGATGGCGTTAGAACCAGAAATTCTCTAAGGGAAAGCACTACCAACATGGCCATGATATCACAAGTTGAACCCAAAACGATTGATCAAGCTATTGGTGACAAATCATGGGTTGAAGCTATGATGGAAGAACTCTCACAATTTGAAAGAAACAAGGTATGGAATCTTGTACCCCATCCTTCGGATAAATCTATTATTGGGACTAAATGGATATTTAGAAACAAACTAAATGAGGATGGAGAAGTCATTAGAAATAAAGCAAGACTAGTGGCTCAAGGGTATAATCAACAAGAAAGAATTGATTATGATGAGACGTTCGCACCCGTAGCAAGACTTGAAGCCATAAGAATCCTCTTAGCTTATGCTACTCATAAAGGTATAAAACTATTTCAAATGGACGTCAAAAGTGCCTTTTTGAATGGGTTCTTAAATGAAGAAATGTATGTTCGTCAACCTCCCGGTTTTGAAGATATAAAGAGGCCGAATCATGTGTTCAAACTATAAAAAGCTCTTTACGGATTAAAGCAAGCTCCTAGAGCTTGGTATGAAAGGTTAAGTTCTTTTCTAAAAGAAAATGGATTCATTAGAGGGCAGATTGATACTACTCTTTTCAAGAAAACACTTGAAAATGATTTATTGATTGTTCAAATATATGTGGATGACATTATATTTGGTTCCACAAATGAAAAGATGTGTAAAGATTTCTCAAATCTCATGCAAAGTGAGTTTGAGATGAGTATGATGGGGGAATTGAAATTCTTCCTTGGTTTACAAATCAAACAACGTGAGGATGGTATTTTTATATCACAAGAAAAATACACCAAGGATTTGCTCAAAAAATACAACATGAGTTCAACCAAGAGTATGGGAACTCCTATGCACCCATCCTCCACACTTCACAAAGATGATTAAGGAACTCCTATTTCTGAAAAGGAATACAGAGGGATGATTGGATCCTTGATGTATCTAACAGCCAGTAGACCGGACATAGTCTTTGCAGTCGGGCTTTGTGCAAGATTCCAATCCTCTCCTAAAGAATCTCATCTCACGGTTGTAAAAAGGATTTTTAGATATCTTGTTGGCACTATAAATCTGAGAATATGGTACAAGAAGTGCTCCGATCTTGATCTTAAAGCCTATTGTGATGCGGACTACGCGGGAGACAAAGTTGAAAGAAAAAGCACAAGTGGGGCTTGCCAATTTCTTGGTAAATCACTAATAAGTTGGTCATGCAAAAAGCAAAGTACCATTGCTCTTTCAACAACTGAAGCATAGTATGTATCAGCCGCTCAATGTTGCTCACAACTACTATGGATCAAAAATCAACTTGAGGATTACTCACTAAGGTACACAAAAATTCCCATCCTCTGTGATAATACAAGTGCAATAAACCTTTCTAAAAATCCCATTCAACATTCAAGATCTAAGCACATTGAAATTAAACATCATTTTATAAGAGATCATGTGCAAAAAGGGGATTTAGAATTGATTTTTATTGACACTGAAAATCAATTAGCAGATATTTTTACCAAACCTCTCCAAGAGGATCGATTTAAGTTTATCTTAGAAGAACTCTCCATCATAAATTTTCAAAAAATTACTTAAATAATTTATTTGTGTTGTTTGTGTTATTGATTGTTTTTTATTATTTTAATTGTGTGTGTTAAAATCTTTGCCAATCAGATCCCTTAAAATAAAGTAAAAAAAAAAAAATTAAATAGGGGAGCTTAGGCCTTTTATGTGAAAACCTTCTCTTGTTAAATCAATCAAAGGCTATGCGCATGCTTCCTTTTACCCATTGGTCAAATGGCTGACACGTGATGAATATTTCCCATCTCCCTTAATTGCGCAGACTGCATTCAAAGCAGTCCATCATCACTTCATCCAACGGCTCTCCTTCAATCTCTCTCTCACGTCTCTGCCTCCCTTTCCCGTTCTCTCTCCATCAATCAATCACTTTTTTCTTTCCTTTCACGTTTCCAATAACTTCTCTCATTAAAATTAATTCTCTCTCTCCTGATTATTATTTTTTTAATTCAAATTTTCTTCTCTCTCCATCTCATTAATTTTTTCTTTTATTTTTCTCTCTCCGAATTTAATTCTCTTCTCTCTCCTCCATACGTTTCTCGTTCTAACGTTACTCAGGTTTCTTTCTCTCTTCCTTCACGAATTTCCTCTTCCTCTGGGTAAGTTCTATCAACAACAATGGCTCGAATCAAAACATGTGCCAAACGAAAAATGCGCCCTTTTGATCCTGAAACAGATTCTGAAAACTATTCTAGTTCTAAATCTGCTGGGGATGAAGTTAAGCAAAAATTTGTATCTCCTCCTAGGGCATCTTCTAATCCGCCTCAACCTTCTTCCAAAACACCAAAGAAGTCCTCAAAACCCACTACTTCCACCAGAAGGTCCTCCAGAATTCAATCTGGGGCTGTTCATTCAAACAAAGAGATTCCCCAGGACCTTACTGAGCATGTCATTGACTTGGAAAGTTCAAAAGGAAACCCCTCTACTAAACCAAACCCTAAATCTTCCTCCAAGCCTTCCTCTTCCAAAGGGCCGAAAACTAAAACTCCTAAAAAGACCTCAAAGAAATCTCGGCCATCACCTCCTGTCTCTCTTTTTGACACCACAGATTCGGAGTTAAACTACACCTCCAAATGGATTCACAAATTTGTGGTTCATGGCAAGCACATTGATCTAATCAACTTGAAAAATGGTGGCTTTGATGTTATAAAATTTTTTGATAAATTTGGTTGGACCTCTTTCTTTAGAGTTAATGAACCGCAATACCCAAGGCTTGTAAAGGCCTTCTATGCTGCTTGCAATGGATGTAAAGGTAGCACGGAATTCAGTTTTGTACTCAAGGGAGTACATTTGGACATAAACCCTTCTTCTCTTTGCAAAATCCTCAATATACAAGATGCTGGAGCCCACTGCTTTGCTGAAACGTGGTATATGCAGTATATGGTCACTCGAAATTCTGTCCTTCAAAATATTCTGATAGATCCTAAGAAACCTCTTATCGCTTCCAACCTTCCTTCTATGTGTCGGATTTATCACAACATCTGTGTTCACTCGATCACACCTCGGGCTGGGAGTTATGAAAAGGTAACAGAACTTGACATTCTGATCCTTCATCATTTGTTATCTGGAACACCTCTTCATTTGAGAAATATTATTTTTAGCTATATGTTGAATGCTGTTATTGTGGGTCGATCAGCTCCTTATGGAATGATCTTGACCAAAATCTTTAAGTTCTTTAAAGTACCCCTGGATGATGAAGAGAGCATTCAGTGTAATAATTTCTTTTCTCTGAAAAACATTAAACAAATGCGTATTACTAAGCCTGAACCGAACCCCATCTCAAAGAAAGACCAAACTGCCTCAAAGAAACAAAAGTCTGCCTCGCCACTATCTCATTCACGCACCCCCTCTTTTAACTCTGTTGACTCAACACTTCCAAATTCTCCACAAGTCAGTAAGGATTCATCAACCCATACGGCTACTCCTCCGGATAAGAATGGTGATGGTGAGGATTTATTCTTTGATCTAAACGTCTCATACGATCATCACTCTTCCAATAGTCCTCATCAGAATATGCATAAAAAGGCATCCATTGTTCCATCTCAAGTAAGTTTGAACTCTTCCCCTATCTCTCCAAATATTGGTTTATCTAATTATGGTCCAGATTTCCCCAAAAAACCAAAATCTTCTGTGTCACCAAATGTTGCAAATTTCTCCAAGGATAAGGTTAACAAATCAAAATCCAAAAAGGCCCGTGATCCTACCATCAGCATGAAATCGGCAGAAAACAAAAAGGTTTTAAAGCTGCTCAAAATGATTAGGAAAGATCAAAAGAAAATGTTGGATAACTTTTCTCACGTTAAAAAAACCCTTAATCAATTTAGACTCGTTCTGGAATGGGTAACCAAACATTTGGGTTCATCAGCTGCTGCCCATGATCAACCGCCTAAGCTACCAGCCCAGTTCCCTTTTGCCCCCATGTCTACCTCTTCATCATCTTCCGCTAAATGACTCTGTTTTAATCTATTTTATGCTTTTTGATGTTGCCTAAATTCAGGGGGAGTAAGATTATGAATTATATTTTGTCTTATGATAACATATTGAAACTCATTTGGTTTGCTTACTGTTGTTATGATGATTATGGATTATATGTTGTTATGATAGTTTATATGTTGTTATGATTGTTATGTTATGGCTGAATTGTTATAATTGTTATGGTTGAATTCATGAACCTATGGTATGTTGCTTAAGTTGCTAGAATTAATTCCAGATGTTTATGAATGCTCTAGTTACCTCAATATTGAATAATTTCAAAAATTGCTTTTACTTGAATGTTAAAAAGGAAATTTTTCAAAATTATCACTTGTATGATTAAGGGGGAATTTAATTATTTCACTCTTGCATAATACAAAAATCATAATCTAAAAAGAATTTTGTCATCATCAAAAAGGGGGAGATTGTTGAGACAAAATCTCTCTAACTTGGTTTTAATGATAACAAAATTAATGAAAAGATTATGATTGTGTTTTAAAGACTAATCTATGCTCTTGAGTGTATTTACATAAGAAAACAGGTTATTATTCATTAAGGAATAAGAAGCAAATTCTAAGTTAAATGCTAAGTATGGAAAGGCCGAGGATAGCCTCACGAGCTGAGGAAACTGCAGTTTTATATTCTCACGGGTTTGAATCCATTAAACAAGGGCCCAATAGTATTATAAAATGAATTATTTGAATTCATTCATCAAGGGCTGAATGGTATTAAAGAATGAATTGTTTGATTCATTCAATAAAGGCAAAATACTATTATTTTAAAGAAAGGCTTTTGAAGAAAAGTTGCAAGAATGAAAAAGAAAGGCATGGTGAATGATGATAGTAGCATGTGCCTAAAGTCAACATTTTGAAATACATCCCAACACTTTATGAAAACAACATATCAAATCTTAGGCTCATTAGGCAAAAGGCTACATGCACCTTTATGTGATACAAAAGGATTTAAATTCAAATATACAAAAAGGTAACAAGAAACATGCCCCAAATAAATGGATCACATGTCTTAAGGCAAAGCAAGAAGCATTCACGTGAAGCCTTCCCATAGTCTTGAAGGAAGGAAGAGAATAGGACATCACATGTTGGTTGAAGGCATTAAATGCAGGAAAGAGAAAAAGCTCACATGTGAAGCTTTATCAAGGCATTGAAGAAAGAGAAGGAAATTGACTCCACACATTATTCAACCTTAAAACAAGGAAAAAGAAAAGGACATCACGTGTCCCCAAGTGCCAAGAAAACAACTACCTCGTACTTGAACATGGAATGCATATTTCAAATGAGCTGAATGACATTTTCGTAATTATGAAGAAAAACCTTGGCATTTCTCAAATGGTTTTTCCAATGGTCATAAAAGACTTGGCTTATGATATGAACATCACAAGACCTTAAAGTCTTAGAAAAATACAGCTCACATGGTCAAATAACAGCTGTGCATTGCTGCAAAAAGAGAATTGACAAGGACTTGTCAAGATCAAGTTACAAGAAAAGTGAGGATGGCTATAATGGCAATTCCGTAAATATGATGAAAGACTTGGATTGTTTGAAATAAGGTCCAACGGTCATCAAGGGCTTGGATCTCTATAAAATGCATACAAGCTCTCCAATGGAAGACACACAACACACTTGCATAAAAAGATCAAGCATCTTAAAGCTAATCAAGAGCAAAACACCCTCACTTCCTACTTTCTTTGATCCTACACTATATCTTTGTAAATCTTTTGAGAAAGTATTAAGTATCAATCACTCTCATATCACTTTGTAATTTCCCAGTGAGTTGCACTTGGAAATATTCGAAAATTGATTGTAAGCTTGGTGAAGCTAAAGAATACACGAGTTGTAATCATCCTCAGGTTGAGGATTGATCTGTTTGAGAATTAGTGAAATCTCACAAGGGTGTGAGGACTGGACGTAGCCATCTTTGGGTGAACCAGTATAAAATTATGTGTGTGTCTATCTTATCTTACTTCTACTCCTTTGCTCAACTTAGATCTATCAAGTTGAAAAATCTCATCCTCGAGCTAGCCATCCTCAGCGAGAGGATAGTTTTCAAAACACTTAGAAATTATTTTTAAACAGCAAAATCCCTATTCAACCCCCCTTCTAGTGATATTTAGCTACATCAAAAATCCTTTTGGCTTCCAAGTAGTGAAGTGCACTAGGCTTCTCCATATATCTACTAATCAACCCAACACTATATGCAATGTGTGGTCTTGTGTTGCACAAGTACCTCATGGATCTTACCAATTGCTTAAATGTTGTAGGATCAACAAACTCCTCATTGACTTCCTTGGACAATGTTTGACTTGCTTATGTTGGTGTACTTGAATTGTTACACTCTTGCATATTAAACCTCTTTAATACATCATTTGCATATTTCTTTTGATGGATAAAGAATCCATTCTCTTTTATCACAAATTCAATACCAAGAAATAATGAGAATGTGCCCAAATTTGTCATTTCGAATTCCTTTTGCATTTTGTCCTTGAATTTTTGTATTTGTGCTTCATCACTATCAGTCATTAGCAAATCATCAACATAAAGGTATATCAATAATGCAGGTGCTAATTCTGCCTTTTTCACATACATTCCATGCTCATTCAAACATTTTTCAAATTGGTGCTCTAAGAGGAATTTGTCAACCCTCTTGTTCCAGACCCTAGGGGATTGCTTCAGGTCATAGTGTTTTCTTCAACTTGTATACATTGTCTCATTTGCTTTTTATCTCATATCCTGGTGGCTTCTTCACATACACTTCTTCCTTTAATGATCCATTTAGGAATGTTGGTTTAACATCCAACTGATGCATAGACCAGCCTTTGTAGTTGGCCATTAAGACTTGTAACACCCCAATATTTTCATATATATTATATATGTACCTTTTTAGTAATTGTCATGATTTATTATTTAATTAAAAATTATTCTATGTGTAAATAAATTAAATTTTATCACCCTCAATTTTAACTGAATAATTATAATTTTTATTTTTTTTTGGTGTGATAATTACATGGGGACCATTTATGACATGATTATTTCCTAAATGGACTATTGCGTATTTTGTTTATTTGATTAGTTTAGATAATCATGAAATTGATGTATTAGATATGTTTGTTTTATTTTGTTATGAGTGACTTGCAGTGATATTCTTGTCTTACTTGATTTATTTTAGTTGATAAAAATATTAGTTTAATTATTTAATTAAAGAATTTATAGAAGCTATATTATTTGTTAGTTTTATTTTCGACCAAATAAGTATTTATTTTAGGAGATAGTAAATTTAATGAAACTCAACCCTCGTGTTTTGAAAATATTTTTGCTCCACTCATCTTTAGAAAAAAAAATAGTTATTTGATTCATTCCTTTGAATCTCCTTATGACAGATTTTATGACAACTCATGGTGTTTTTTTGGCATAAAAAATAGAATAATATATTTGTCAATAAAATATAAAAAAAATTATGAGA
>JBBPBR010000002.1:8050170-8062512 GCA_037974775.1 Cicer pinnatifidum
TTAATGATTTATTTAAATCATTAATATTGATAATATTAAATTTGTTTTAAATATATATATATATATATATATTAATATTTATATTTATATTTATATAGAACAAAACTAAATAGGTGTTGCTGCTAACTTTAACACTAATTGAATTGGTTTGGGAATGTTAATAATAATAATAATAATAATAATAATAATAATAATAATAATAATAATAATAATAATAAATAAATAAATAAATAAATACAAAAGCTAATTTGGTTTTGGCACACTGTAATACTAATAGATACCTAAAGCTTTCTAGTATAAAAACAAGATTGCCGCATGCCCTATTAAAATAATATAGCCGCCTCGTACAATAAAATACACCAGTTCAAATTATATAGTGGGGAAGAGAATGAAGGGGAAGAAAAATAAGAGGAACCACGACTATTGTTATTATATTAAAGTATATCTCTACAAGACTTTTCATTGTTATGGAAAGTTGCTTGTCATTCCTAAATTAAATGCGAACACTTACTATCTATGTCATTGTTATTCGGTTTTGTTTTCTGGTATATAATTTATTTCATTGTCATGTTTTAGTTGATTTTTCACGATGATGATTAAAATTAAAATAATAATTTTTTTATACATTTTGTTTGAATATCAATTGGTTATATGTCGAAATTCTGACCATAAGAGTAATGTGTTGTGAACGAAATCTGTAAATCTTGTCTCTAAAATAGCATAATTTTTCCTTGTGATTTTACAAGTAGGAGAATGTTACGTTATAATAAAATTAATTTGATAAATTCAATTAAATATCTAAATCTATTGATATCAAAATCTTATATAATATAAGTTTTGTTAGGCAATTTTAAGTGTTGAAATTCGCCTTTATATAAAAATTGCAAATATATGTTCTATCTTAAGTGAAAAGCATAATCGAGGTACATTTTTCTTATTTGAAGTTAAAGATAGTATATACTATATTTATGGTATATATACATACACCTACAATTTACAATTTTACATGTTAATAATAAAGAGTATATTTTTATTCTACATCTAATAGCTTTATTATTTGATTTAAAATACGTATGATATATTATGCACTACTGTAATATCAAAATTATCAATACACCATATCTATTTAGCAGTACATAATTATCATTTTTAAGATATTGTTTATATTGATATAACCATAAGTATATAAGGTAATAAATATATATTTGGATGGTGTTGTAAATAGTAAACAATTTATTTACCTATTGTAGCAAGTAATTAATACGTATTTGGTTGTCGTATTGTTTTATTTCTTTAGCGGATTATTAGAGACGACAGATGACGAAGACACGACACGTTAACATTTCATATTTTCTTTTCGGCGAGATCTTCAATCGAGGTAAGGGGTGAGATGAGGTTCGATTTTATGAGTATAAAATAACTTGAGATGAACGAGAATATTGAAATTCCCAGATTTCATTCGGGGCTTACTACGTACGGTTGATCCCTATTGAGTAATAATACTTAATTAATAAAATATGAATGGTAATAGTGAGGATTAAAATATAATTTAGCAACCAATAGAATTGCAGTGAAATTATTTATATCAAGATTGTATGCCGTCTGATTTTATGAATATTATGTTGATTGTTACTATGTGAATGATATGTACTGGAGTATTCTTGCTACTTGAATGAAATTGTGATATCACTTGAATATGCCTTTTACTTGTGATTGATATTGTGAGTAGTGCTAATCAGAATATTGGATTTAATTGTGATTGACTGATATATATACATAATGATGAATGTTGTGAAGTCAAACTGAAATTTTTTGAGTTGTGATTTTTGAGTTAGAACTATTTTGTCATCATATAGGGAGGGTTTGACAAACCTAGTGATTCAGGGAAGTACAACTGAATGAGCCTGATCGTGGAGGGATATAGTTGAACTGTAAGGTAAGACTGATAGATCTTGGGGGTACCTCTAGTGGGGAATTCCTAAGTAGATTAGTGGGTTATTCCCTAAGGCCGGAAGCTACCGTGCAACACAAGAGTACCCCGACCGTCGTGTATATGTGTCTCAGGTTGAGTTGAGGGGATCTATGAGGACTTGACCATTCATGAATTGTCTATCCACTCTTGTAGTGGCATAGTATCAGGCCTCTTAACCAAGTACTTCAGAGTAGAATGGTATCAAATGATGAAGTGTAAAGTATAGGACATGCATAGCATTTCATCCTTGTGATTATCTTATTGTGAATGAATTTGATAAACCGTTGATATTGTGCACTTGACTGTTTTTGAGGTTGTGATAATTTGATTGCTTGCGTGTTCACCTCGTGTATTTTATATTGTTACATAATTTCGATACTCACCCCCTCGTTGTTTGTGTTTGGCGTTTGTGATGGACGCAAACGAGTTGTAAGTTGCAGGTGATGACTAGTACCATCAGGAGAGGCAGAAGTCATCATGTCTTGGAGACCTTTATTATTATGCATTGTGTTGATGTTATTTTGAGTATTTTTATTTTGGGAATTTCCGCTCTGATAGTGGCATCGAGTTGGGACCACATTTGCACTTAATTTAACACATAAGTATGTGTACTTCTAAAAAGCTTGTGTTGTCGGATATTGTGATTTCAAGTTGTTAAGTTTGATGGAACCTTTGAATTTACTCGACGTGTTCGTGATTATATGATACTTTTTACCTTAAAAAAATGTTTGAAAGTTTATATTTATTTATTTGTTTTAGAAGAATTTTATTCTTTAAAAAATAAAAAAAAAATTTGGGGTTTAAGGTGTCACACAATCTGCCACGTATAAATATTTGTTAGTGTTTAGTATTTTGTTATTTATTTATCCATAATTTATAAATATTTGTTAGTATTTGTGTAATTTAAAATTTATATATCTAATACTATAAAAAAATTAATTGGTGTTGAGTCCACTTGTGTGGTTGATCTTTGTACAAATTAACGAACTCTAAAATTCGCCAATAATCTAATATTTAAGGGGTTGTTTAATTAAATATTTTCACAGCATATTTTCTAAGTACAACTTAATTAATAGATACAATATAAACATATTTTCCGCTCTCTCCACTTAAAGTGTGTAACTACTTGAAGAAAAGATGTTCATAGCATTTTTGCTTTTTTTGGGTAAAAATTGTCTAGGTATATCAATTCCTCTAAACAAACACTTTTTTAAAAATAAGTAAAACTTTTGATAAAGAACTTAAAGTTTAAAATGGTCAATACAATTAAACATTATCTTTCTTGTATTTTTAGAGTTTTTTTTCAACCACATTTTTCTCATCCACAAAGCTAAAAGATTTAAG
This sequence comes from Cicer pinnatifidum, assembly GCA_037974775.1. NCBI lineage: Eukaryota > Viridiplantae > Streptophyta > Magnoliopsida > Fabales > Fabaceae > Cicer > Cicer pinnatifidum. Next base: position 8,053,487 of record JBBPBR010000002.1, read on the forward strand.
GGATAAACTTAAAGAATTAAGTTGAAAAAAAAAACATTAATATGTAATACTAAAATAATTTAAAGGCATGTGAAAGTCATTTACCAAGCTAATGAATTTCTAAAAGAGAATTTAAAAAACAATATCAAAAGCATCTAATTTCTTTAAAAAAATAATAACAAATAATTAAAGAGTTAAATAAATTTTTGGTCTATGAATTGAGATTTTTAAATTTAGTTTCTATTTAATTTTAATTGGAATTTCAAACTTCAAATATTTGTAGTTTATTAAAATAGTCATCGCCATAAAAAAATATGATGACTTTGAGAATTTGCGATGCCTTAACAGTAGTTTGTTAAAATTGCAGGAGACCGAGATTGAAAAACAAGATTAAGATTATAAATCAGGACTGAAGTAGCTAATGGATAATCATTCGTTACGAATAAGGGATTTGTTTTGTTTTTATTATTTTTTGTCAAAAAACTAAAAATACATTTTAATTTTTAAGAAAAATAAATCGAGAAAATTTAATTATTCACTCAATTTAAAGAAAAATAAAATTTAGTGTTGTTTTATCTAGAGAACAAAAATAGAAACTCTTTTAATTCCATAGTGACTTATGATTCTAAATGTGTGACTTATGTCATCTCTGTCGGAAACTACATTTTCTTCTTCATTCTCACATTTTTCTTCTTTGCCCTCGCGTTTTTGAAGGTGTATTGTTGTTCTTTATGGTCGCGTTTTTATTAGCATTGTTTATTAAAGTATATTATAATTTAATGAATTTTTTGTTGTATGAATTAAATTATTCATTTAATTATTGTCAAGATTGTCTATTTTTAATTATTATCAAGGACCTAATTGTAATTTTCTTATATAAATTTTATGTGAGAGAATCAAGTTGATGAGTCATCGAACAAGTTAACAAAAAGAACTTAATTTTTTAAATGTAGTTCACATAAAAACTAATTTGACTCGTTTATTTTCTTAAAGACTAAAAAATACTTTCATTTTTTCAAATACTAAAATAAGTCTTTAAAAATCAAAATGAATATTTACTCTTTTTATAATCGAGTAAAATTTGTTGAATAATATAAAATTTATAAAATTGACAATACGTCAAAAATAACATTTTACAGCATTTTTTTAAGCCATTTACAACGCTTTTAAGCATTGTAGTATCTAGTGTTGTTAAAAGATACAACAGTGTTATTTAAAATAAAATAAAAAAAAAACGTTGTAATAGGTAGAAATATATAGCGTTCAGCGCTTCCCTTAGACTAGTTTTACAATGCTTTTCTTAAAAAAAATATTGTAATATGTGCATATATAGTGTGCGTCTTATACTAATTTTACAACGTTTTTTCTTAAAAAAACGATGTAGTAGGTGCATTCTTATATTAGTTTTGCAGCGCTTTTTTCAAACATGCGTTGTAATAAATACATTTTAAAAAGCACTGTTAATATATTCTAAAAAGCAATGTAAAATGCTTCTCTTTGACTAGTTTACAGCATTTTTTTATAAAAAAAACTTTATAATAAGTTCATTCTTAAACTAGTTTTACAACGTTTTTCTTATAAAAAAACGTTGTAAAAGGCTTAAAAAATTAATGTAAAATGTTGGTTTGTATAAATAGGTCTTTAATGGTATTTTTCACAAGTACGTTGTCTTTAAATGAGATTTCAATTATTTTCCAAAATCATATACAATATATAATAGTTTACAATGTGAAACTCGCCTATTAACAAATTATATAACTTTCAGTTCGATCACATAGTGACACCACTCTTCCTTTATTTCAGTTAGGTCTATTTCAGAATAGGTTGAATTGGAGTTGTCAAAGTATTATGCGATATAATATTGAACATAAATAAGCTAGAAAGATATATATATATATATATATATATATATATATATATATATATATATATATATATATGAAAATAAAAATATAATGAAAATAACGTACCATTTCTCGAATTATATTTCGATTGATATCAACAATCTCTTTCATGAATCACAATATATAGTATCCGTAGTCTAAGTTGTTAATTTGACGAGGGCACTATAAAATAAATATGAAAACTTGTAAAACTTCTAAATATTTTCAAATAAATAAGATTATTATTCAAATAAAGAATATCTAATTATCCTAAATTATATGGCGCAAGAAACAACTTATCATTTTTTTTTTCTAAAGTATATCAACAACATATTTTTTTACGTTAACTGGATCAAGTTTAAACATGGATAACTTATGGGGAGATAAAAATGAAAATATATCTGCGCATGCACACCAGTGTTTCATACAAATACCTTCAATGAAAATATCAAATTAGATTAATTACCAATAAATGTGGCAGTGATACAATTAAAAGTAATTTTTATCTTGAATAAAGTATTTTATATTACTTAATGTATATGATGATGACAGTAGCATTCAGCTCCTTATGATTGAGGAGTTCATATATGTGTTCTTTATCAAGTAATTCTTCATACTCATCTCCGAAAATATATTTATCCATGTGTAAAATATATGAATCATTGTTGTCCATTTTCAGTTTTGCTTGTATGTCAAGACAAGACCCAACTCGAGAAAGGCGTGGATGACTTATTTTAGGAGTAACAAGATTTTCCACGAGCCAGTTTTTGAATTTTGACAGATTTATTTTTAACACGAACCTGCATATTTGCGGTGCAACTGATTTCTGGTAGATTTGGTGCAACAAGTTTATTTTTTGAATCAAATTTCTTAACAATTTTGGTAGGTTTTGCTTGAACCTAAAGAAATGAGGTTGATAAGTTTGTTAGTTATTACAGTAAGCTAATCATTTCGTATACAATTGATGTATATGTTAAACTTTTCTGGTGAAGTGACAAACTCGTTGTGAGGAATCTTCTTATCATTCTCTTTAGACTTTGTAAGAATCTAAATAAATATAAAATTAAAGTTAACAACGGAAATCAACAATTAAACATAATCAATCATAATCATACAATTAAACATACATAGCAATTAAACATATCGTATCTATGCCAACATGATTTTTGGGTCATGCCACATAATACCTATTACTTCTCCCAAAAACTTCATGTCTCCATAGTTGTTGGGTATAGGCAATGGTGCAAGTGGTTCAAAATCAATCACATGTGAAACTTTAACATGGTTGAAAGGGATCAGAGTATGATGCAATACTTCTCCCAAGGTATTGTACAATGTTCCTTTTTCAACTATGCAATGAGCAGGGGAGGATAAATATAGCACACAAAATGAGACACCATAAATCTTTTACGATCAATGTTGCAACTACAATTTTCACTCTTTAGTTGTATTTTACGTTGACACTCCGGAAGTTATTTTTTCTTATTCGTTTTCACCAATAATGCAACTTGCTCTGTTAGGATTTTAAATTTTTCTAGTACTTCCTCATTAGATGGATTTGTGCGCTTCTCATGTCAAAAATAGCTTTTTGGAGTTACGCTAAATTCTTTACCCCTCACACGACCAAAATATTCAGGAAAATTAAATACCTTACCAAGTATGTCCCTACAACTAACTTGTTTATTATCCTCCGGATTTAAATTCTCCTAAAATACATGTAGTATTAAAAAGATAAATTCAATATCATTTTTAAAAGACAATATTAAAAAATATTAAAGTGATAATATACTTACACATTGTTCTATCACTTGTTGAATATTTTCATTATCAACTATTCCATCTTTATTCAAACAAGCCTCCTTCCACAAAATATAACGATCTAATGGTTGATCGGATTTCTTCTTTTTAAGCTATTCGTTAAGATATAAACAAAATACTAGTTAGAAACTATAGTTTATAATCTACAACATTATATAAAAGTGATGTTTACTTATAATTTTTTGCTCTAAACGTTCATATTCCATACGCAATTTTTTGTATGAATGCATTGAATTTTTTATTCTCTCGCGATTTGACGTACTTATACTCTATATAAAAACAAATAACGCTTCATTCTTAATTTGATATGTAGTGTTTGTATATTTTTGGAGCTTCAACATTCAAATTTCCATCACGATCTCTTAAGTAACAATTTGACAAATGAAATGCTTAGTACGTAATGAAGAGGAAAATGATGAGGTTTTGCACTGCTAAGTTCGCAGGAAGAGTACGTAGTGAAGAAGAGAACGAAGCGGTTTTTTATTATCAATTTAATTACTTAAAGACCATTTTACAGCACTTGTCCAAAAAGCACTTTAAAAGATCTAACCTATTACAGCGCTTCCGCGACAATGGCTTTAAAAGACTATATAAAAAGCGCTTTAAAATATTGTATAAAATGCGTTATATGAGCATTTTACAGCACTTATAAAACAAACAATGTAAATGAATTGTAATTTAATTTTTAAAAGACTTTTACAGCGCTTATGGACAAAAACCGTTATAAATGATTTATAATTTAATTTTTAAAAGTCTTTTACAACGCTTATAGAACAAGCGTTGTAAATGATTGTTAATTTAATTTTTAAAAGGCTTTTACAACGCTTATGGACAAAAAGCGTTGTAAATTACAAGTTTATATTCAGTTCAAGTTAAATCTGCTAAATTACAATTTCAGTTCAGTTTCAGTAAAATGCTAAATAATTAGTTAAATACCTATATATTAATGCTAAATTGCAATTTCAATTTCTGTAAAATACCTATATTTGAATTTTTTTTCTTTCAAATAATTAGTGAAATACCTATATATCAATGATAAATGTTAAATTACATGATCAGTTCATATTGGGATCCGTTTAATTTCAATGTAAATGCCTAGTCAAACATAGATTTTTCAAGTTCAAGTTCAAATTCAAGTTTTGTTTAAGTTTAGTATAAGCAGAAAATCAGTATAAGCAAAAAATTAAATACAGTTCAAGCTAAATCTTAAAATGCTCAGTTCTAACGGGTCAAATACTTAAATTACATGATGAGTTCAAATTACATGGCCTATATAAAACAATTAAACACCTTAAGATTCCCTTCTTATTTTCCTGGTTGGATTCACATTTGTTTGTCCCTTAACTATATGAAACGACGAATTAATTCAAATCCCCTCATCATGATCATCTCTAAGATATAAATCATCATCATTTGAATCAATTTCACGTGATTGTTATGTCACAAAGAAAAAATCATTACCAACATCTTCATTGTTATTGTTATCATCACTTATTTTACTTGTCGATAAGACAATGGACCATTTATCATTAGCAGGATCAGTGACATAAACCACCTGTTGAGCTTGCAACGCTAAAATAAAGGGCTCATCTTTTTACCCCCACCCTATTAAAATCGACAAGCAAGAACCCTGACTCATCAATTCCAATGCCATTATTATTATCAACGCACTTGCAACCAAATATGGGAACACGAAACATTGTGTAATCTAGCTCCCATATGTGCTCGATAACCCCAAAATATGATAGATTTGCATATATTGGGTTTTTGTCTTTTGCACTTGAGATATACACCGCTTCAACTACAAGTCTGACTCCACTATTTTGTATAGTGGTTTGATCATCTTGTTCTTCGGTATAAAATATATAGCCATTAATTACATAATCGGTGTAAGAAATTGATTTGGGGTCTATATCAAACTTTGAGTTAATGTGATTTTTTAGCCATGTTATAAAACTTCGATTGTGCTCTCGTGTTATCTAATTTTGATTCCTATTCATGTTCAAACTAGATAAATGATCCATGTGTATTGTAACATACAATTGAACCTCATCATCATTATGCAAATCATACAATTATGTATGCTCCCATTTTGTCCTTGATATAGTCATTACTCTCTTTCCAATTATCCCTTATCATCTCCTATTATTCTTCCCGAATTACAAGACATGGGAAGCCCTATGGATTCAACATTGGATAGATATTCAGTACAAAATTCAACAGCTTCTTCGACAATGTATCCTTCAGCAATACAACCTTCTAGTCGACTTCTACTTTTTACGTACCATTTTAATATTTTAATATATCATTCTATCGAATACATCAATATCATATAAGTTGGCCCACAAAGTTGTCTCCTTAACAAAATGAACGGTAAGGTGAACCATTATATCAAAAAATGAGGGTGGGAAATGCATTTCAAGCTCCCACAAATTAACAACAATTTCCCTCTGCAATGTCGGTAATTTATGAGGACCGATCACTTTACTACAAATTTTCCTAAAGAAAAAACATAATTTAGCTATGGCTGGTTGAACTTTTTCAGGTAAAATGGAACATATACCTATTGGTAGCAAATGCTCAATTAGAACATGACAATCATGGGTCTTCAAACCTTTTAACTTGAGGACTTTCATAGAAACTAAATTTTTAATGTTTGAATAGTATCCTTCTGAAAGTTTAACTTCGTGTAGAAATTTACATAAAATAATTTTTTCCTTTCTAGATAGAGTATGAGCGGCTAGAGGTAGATATGCGCAATTTCTTATCTTTACAGTACTCAATTCATTTCTTATTTCTATATCGACCAAGTCCAATCTTGCATTGATGTCATCCTTAGACTTTCTTGGAACATTGAGTAATATACCAATAACACTATAAAATACATTTTTTTTTTTCATTATGCATCACATTGAGAAAATGTCTTATATACAATGACTTCCAATATAGCAATTCAAAGAAAATTGACTTTTTCTTCCACTCAGTTTTAACAAGCTCTCCCGCAAAAGGTTTGTCAAATTTATTGGTAAAACCTTGTACTTTTCAAATATTTGATATCCAGTCGGTGTTAAAGGAGTAATACCTTCCTCTGATTTTCTATTTAATGCATTTCTCCATCCACGATACTGATGACTAAAAGGTAAAAATCTACGATGTCCAAGAATTGTGTTCTTCTTACAATGTTTCAACCACACCCAATTTGTACTCTCTTCACATATAGGACATGCACATTGAACTTTAATGTTATATCCTGATAAATAACCATATGTTGGAAAATCAGAAATTGTGCCGAACAACATAGCTCTCAAATTGAAATATTCTTTCTTATACCCATCATAAACTTCCACACCTATCTCCCACATATTTTTTAAATCTTCAATTAATGGAGTCAAGTATACATCGATATCATTCCCCAGTTGTTTGGGTCCATAAGTTAACAAAGACAACATCATAAACTTACGCTCCATACATAACTGTGGAGGTATGTTATAAATCAATAAAATCACAGGTCACGTGATGTGTGAGATGCTTTGAAGACCATGTGGATTCATTCCACCAATAGAAAGTGCAAGTCATAGATTTATTGACTCTTCCAAAATCAGGATATTTGTGATCAATTTTTGCCCATTGTAGAGAATCTGCAGGGTGTCGAAACTTTTCATCTCTAATTATTTCATTTGCATGCCATGCCAAGTGTTTTGAATCTTCTTCATTATGATAGATACACCTAAATCTTGGCATTATAGGAAAATACCACATGACTTTTGCTTCTTTCTTCTTATATCGAGAGATATTACATTTCGGACACGCCTTTAGAAAATTCATATTTGTTTCGAAAGAAAATACAATTATTAGGACACACTTGAATCCTCTTGTAACTCATACCAATATGGCACAAAATTCGTTTAGCCTCGTAGGTTCGACTGGGAAGTTCACTATCATCTGGCAACATATCTTTTAAAAGTGTTAATAGTTATGTAAAGCTTTTATCAGACCATCCACTAATCGCTTTTAAGTTGTACAACTTTAATATCATAGACAGTCTTGGGAATTTAGTACAACTATTATATAATTGTTTCTTTGCATCCTTCAACACACTCTCAAACATTTTAGGACAATCCCGAAGATCTTCTTCAAATGTTTTTGCAATCTCTTCAACTCGATCCTGCTCATATGTATCTGTGTTGAAATCATTTGAAGCATATGTCGAACCATTCTCAAAATTAGTGTTCCCTTTTTATTCTCACCGTATCTTATCCAACATGTATAGCTTTGATCAATTTCATGCCCTACTAAATGTTCTTCCAATTGATCTACTCTAACACGTTTTCCAAAAAAACTTTTTAAACAAGGATAAATGATTCAATTTGGGTCTTTTGCATTCTTGACTGCAAACTCAACAAACTCTTTCACTCCATTTTCATACTCTTTTAACAATCGATTGACAGAAATCTATTCTCAGTCTATTTTATATGACCTATATGAATGCAGTATTACACAAATGATAAGCTATTGATAACATTATACCAATCTATAGTATATATAGTCTAATATTGGAAAATGGAAACCAAGGTCCAAGGTTATGGATACAAGTCTGATTTCAAAATAGAACAAATCAAACATATTTCAAAAAAGAGCAGATTTTATATGATTTATCAAGTAACAACTTATATGATTTATCAGGTAACAATTTATATGATTTATCAAAAGTTATGCCATCTACTATCAGGTAAGATTTTATACGATTTATCAAGTAACAACTTGTCAGTTTTAGTAACAACAACAAACTAATAAATAATCAAAATAGAAATATCAGAATCAACAATCACTCATTAGAGGAGGGTTCAGTGAGAAGAGGGTGCACAATAGAGGAGGGTTCAATGAGAAAAGGGCCCATGGTAAAAGAGGCTTCACATAGTAGAGGAGAGGAGGGTTCGTACAGTAAAGGAGAGGAGGGTTTGTAGGGTTAGAGAGAGAACATATTAGATATGTTTTTATATATATAAATGAAATAATTTTTATCAAATACGCATTATTTTACATCACTTATATAAAAGCACTCTAAAAGTTGGAGAAAAATATTATAAATCTCAAAGGAAAAAGTTATAAAAGTTGTGAGAGATAAATAATTATTATTGACAAATATTAAAAGAATAAGAGGTAAATATTTATAACTAATACATAAAATAATGGAATAAATATTTATCAATGATACATAAAAAATAAGACAAATATTTATCATCGATAAATATTAAAACAAAACGAAACAAATATTTATAACTTATGCTTAAAAAAACACGAGAGAAATATATGTAACAAATAAATTTAAAAAAATCATCGTATTTG
>JBBPBR010000002.1:8064551-8080759 GCA_037974775.1 Cicer pinnatifidum
TCAAGAGTTTAATGGAGATGTATCAACTTTTGATCATTACTCATAACAATGTTACACAACTCACAACAATGTTACATAAGTCAACTTTATAATCACATTTTAAAAATAATTGTAAAATATAAGCTTCTCGATGACAATGAATTTATTGTCAAATTCTAATATGTACCATGAATTTCATGTATCATATTTCAAAAATATTTAAAACATTAACGAGTCATCTCTCTTATACGAGTACACATTAATCATCATATTTATTTATTTCACTAAGACAAGAACTTAAAAAACACATATTCAATAAAAATACGGATTAATAAATATGTATTTCATACTAAATTTATATCAATCAAATCATCGTTTAATTCATAAATCCAATAAGATCTTCTTCAACTACTTGGCATATATATGAGCTCTGGTTTAAGAGTCTTCTTAAGAGTGTAAACCAAGTTCTGACATAATCTATCTAGTCCACATGCAGATTAAACCTATAATTCAAATTCCTTCATCTTGTTCATCAGCCGATTGAAGCTTTTATATCTCTACATATTCATTTTAGTTTATACCTTATTTTAGTTTCAAACTTAGGCCAAAATCATTTGCCTTTTCACATTTCCAAAAAGATGAAAAATAGTAGGCCTATATCCTAATTAAGAATTGTTGTTTTTTGAAATTGAAAGAAGTTTGGCCTTAGTAATAATTAACATCCAACCACAACCACTAATTATAATTACTTTACTTTTCTGTCCAATTTGGCTGCATGCCATAAGCATTGTGATCAATACACTATCCTTATTTTACTATAAACATAACCCAGTTTTACTTTCAAAACAGTATATATATATATACCTGTACAGTCTACACTACACATCTATCTAACTAAACATATTCATATTCAAATTCCACATTCTAAAACAATCCCTTGTTCCTCTCATGTTTCCCACACTTTCATTCTGGTTATATATTTTCTTTTCTTTCAACTTCTCCCAAAAAACAGTTACTTCTGCACTAGGAAACAAAACAGATAACTTGGCCTTACTCAAATTCAAAGAATCAATATCCAATGACCCAAATGGAATATTGGCCTCTTGGAATAGTTCAACTCACTTTTGCAAGTGGCATGGAATCACATGCAACTCCATGCATCAAAGAGTTACAGAGTTGAACTTAGCAGGACATCAGTTGCAAGGATCCATATCTCCCCAAGTTGGAAATCTCTCTTTTTTGAGAAATCTCAACCTTGGAAACAATAGTTTGTCCGGAAGAATCCCACATGAACTCGGTCGTTTGTTTCGGTTACAACGACTCTTTCTCACCAATAACTCCATGACAGGAGAGATTCCTACAAACTTGACAGGCTGTTACAATCTTGAAGGCTTAGACTTAAATGGAAATAACTTGATTGGTAAAATACCAGTTGGAATAAACAATCTTCAGAAGCTTCAGATATTGAGGATTTCAAACAACAATTTAACCGGAGAAATTCCACCATTCATAGGAAATCTTTCATCCTTAACAATTCTGTCAATTGCTCTTAATTACTTAGAGGGAAATATTCCACATGAAATTTGCAGCCTAAAAAACTTGACAATAATCGCGGTTGTTAGCAACAAACTATCTGGTACATTTCCTTCTTGTCTTTATAATATGTCATCTCTTACTATTATATCAGCTGCAGAGAATGAATTTAATGGCTCTCTTCCATCCAATATGTTCAAAACACTCTCCAATCTCCAATATTTTGCAATTGGAGGAAATGAATTATCAGGTCCAATCCCCATTTCTATTGCAAATGCTTCTGCTTTAGAAGTACTTGACTTAGGTTATCAAGGCAATTTGGTTGGAAATGTTCCAAGTCTGGGGAAGTTACAAGATCTTAGATGGCTGAGTTTGGGATCCAACAATTTAGGTGACAACTCAACTAAGGATTTGGAGTTTTTAAAATCACTAACAAATTGTAGTAAACTACAAGTGGTTTCTATATATAGTAATAATTTTGGAGGTAATTTGCCAAATTTTGTAGGAAATTTATCCACTCAACTTACTCGACTATATGTTGGAGATAATCAGATATCAGGAAAAATTCCTGCAGAATTAGGAAATCTAATTGGCTTAATTGTCTTGAGCATGAAACTTAATCACTTTGAAGGAATGATTCCAAATGCTTTTGGGAAGCTTAAGAAGATTCAAAAGTTAGAATTGAATGGAAATAAGTTATCAGGAGAGGTACCATTCATAATAGGAAACCTCAGTCAGTTATATCATTTGAGTATAAGAGATAATATGTTTGAAGGAAATATTCCTTCAAGTATAGGAAACTGTCAAAAGTTACAATATCTAGACCTTTCACAAAACATTCTTACAGGAAACATACCCTTAGAGGTTTTTAGTCTTTCCTTTTTATCAAACTTACTTAACTTGTCAAAGAACTCATTGAGTGGTAGCTTACCAAGGGAAGTTGGTATGCTAAAAAGTATCGATCGGATAGATGTCTCTGATAATCATCTATCTGGTGATATTCCTGAAACCATTGGTGAATGCGTTGGTTTAGAATACCTCTTTTTGCAAGGGAACTCTTTCAACGGAACCATACCGCTCTCGTTGACTTCACTAAAAGGTCTTCAATATTTAGATCTGTCAAGAAATCGGTTGTCTGGACTAATTCCTAGTGTTCTACAAAATATATCTGTTTTAGAACACTTGAATGTTTCTTTCAACATGTTGGAAGGCAAGGTACCAAAAGAAGGTGTCTTTGGAAATGTAAGTGGGTTAGTTGTGACTGGAAACAATAAGCTTTGTGGAGGTATTTCAAAGCTTCATCTACAACCATGCCCTATCAAAGGTATGAAACCTACAAAACATTGTAATCTCAGGCTAATAGTAGTAATAGTTAGTGTGGTACTTATTCTTCTCATTGTGAGTATTATTCTAACTATATGTTGGATGAGGAAAAGAAACAAGAAGTTAAATTCTCATTCATCAACAATTGACTCTATAGCTAAGGTTTCATACCAAGACCTTCACCAAGGAACTGATGGATTTTCTGCTAGAAACTTGGTTGGATCAGGAAGTTTTGGTTCTGTGTACAAAGGAAATCTTGTATCAGAAGATAAAGTTGTTGCCATAAAAGTCCTCAACCTTAAAAAGAAGGGAGCTCATAAGAGTTTCATTGTTGAATGTAATGCACTAAAAAATATTAGACATCGAAATTTGGTTAAGATTCTGACATGTTGTTCTAGTACAGATTACAAAGGTCAAGAATTTAAAGCTTTAGTATTTGAATACATGAACAATGGAAGCTTAGAACAATGGCTACATCCAGGAACAATGAATTTAGATAATCAAAGAACGTTGGACCTTGATCAAAGATTAAATATCATTATTGACATTGCTTTTGTGTTACATTATCTTCATCATGAATGTGAGCAATCAGTCCTTCATTGTGATATCAAACCAAGCAATGTCCTTCTTGACAATGACATGGTTGCTCGTGTGAGTGATTTTGGCATAGCAAAACTTGTCTCAGCCATTAACAACACCTCTCATAAGGAAACTAGTACAATTGGAATTAAAGGGACTGTTGGCTATGCTCCCCCAGGTATTTTCTAAACTCTTAGATCACTCAGTGTTTCATTGAATTCTCCTATATCCTTTGGTTTATGTTTGATATTTTACTAGTCACAAAGTATTAAATGTTTTTGTTTTATCTTTTAGAATATGGAATGGGTTCTGAAGTGTCTACATATGGTGACATGTATAGCTTTGGGATACTTATGCTGGAAATGCTTACTGGAAGAAGACCAATAGATAAAATGTTTGAAGATGGTCAAAATCTGCATATGTTTGTTGATATTTCATTTCCTAATAATCTTATACAGATTTTGGATCCACATCTTGTACCAACAAGAAATGAAGAAGCAACAATAGAATGTGGAAACATTGGAAATTTCACTTCAACTGTAGAGAAGTGTTTAGTTTCACTTTTTAGGATTGGACTTGCTTGTTCAGTGGAATCACCAAAAGAAAGAATGAACATAGTGGATGTCACAAGAGAGTTAAGCATAATAAAAAAGGTTTTTCTCTCTGGTAAGATTGATTGAGATTTTTATGTGCTTAATAGCATATGCCATTAGCTAATGGCATATGCAGTTAATTTAATTTTCTTCCATCTTTCTATGCATTTGAAAATTCCTAAACTACAACATACAAATATAATGTGTTTCTTCTTGATTTCAGGTGGTCACACTAGTGGTTAGTTAAAGGTGAAACAAACTTTCATGATAATTTAAGAAAAAGGAGTGTATGTACTATGATGCATTGCCACTAAAGTTGAATGCAAATGCAAAATTGTGTGACAGATTTCCTTCCAATTCAAGCCATTTGAATTCCACAACCCAAATAATTCATCCTTCATGTAATATCTATCATATACTACTACTTGATAAATGTAATATAGTATAAATGAAAAGTGGACTTATTGTATTTTTGAATATATTTCTTTTCTCATATATCACTCCTACGATTTTTCGAATTTTACTGCAAAAGCATCAAACATAGGGCTTAAACCCATTTGTGCCTTGAATGAATCTTCGATCCTCGAATGATTAGTATTAGACTTCGGCTGAGGATATTGTTGGGCAACCAAAAAAAACCTTAATGAAGTATAAAAAAGGAAAGGAGTAAACCTTGATCCACTTAAAGCAAATATTGTAATAGTTTAACGACCATACACTATAGTGTAATTCGTTTTACATCGACAACAAATACAAATCAATGATTATGTAATTATTTTATGATGACAGTGACGATCGTGTGACAAGATAACAAAATCAACGGTTCTTATTGTCAGTTAGTAGTGTAAAACTGGTTTCCACTTAAAATGCAATTTCTTTACTCTCCTATTATAAACTTTAAGTTTTCTTCTAATAATACACTAGCTTTCAAATGAAAATGTCAAAAATTAGGTCAACAAAATTCTTTACCAAATAACTAATGAAAAAAGGTGAAAATCGGTGGGATACAAAGACTAATAGTACTTTCAATATTTTTAATTTCCCATATCACTTATCTATGATTTTAGAATTTTACTGCATCCAAAAACTTGTCTTTTAATATATAGACCTTTCAATTTAGAGATTTTATATTGATTCCATATAGTCCAAGTCTTGTTGTGATATCCAATGTTGAAAGTTGAGTGAGGCACTATCATAGGCCATTAGGCCTTTCAATTTAGTATGACTAATATATATACGCAATCTTGCAACCTAAATATCTGGTTGAAAATAAAAAGCTTTTTGTGTCAGTTGCAAGCGTCGCTACTGTCAGGGTGGGAAAAGATTCATACTTAATTGAAGTGGTCTGAGGTGCGCAATTTTGCAACATATTATAATATTTCATTTAAGTTATTGATAAGAGATAAATTAAAAAAAATAAATTGAATGATATTGATAATTGAAAAAATATTTTTTAAATTAAAAATTACATAAATTTGTATAATTAATTAGATAAATAAATAAGTAATTAAAAATAACTAACTAGCTAGTATAACTAACAAACTAATTTAACTACCTAACCAAATAACATACATCTAATACAACAAAATGGTGATGCAACCATGCTGCTGCCGCTACATTCGAGAGCAAAAATTTCAAATTTCAAATTTTAAATTTGGTAATTGCAGTGACTTATATAAAAAATATTTCGATGTGACTTTAGTGGCATATACTTTTGAGAGTGGAAAAATATTGAAAATCAAACTAGAGGGCCTATGCCCAGAGTCATTATACAATTGTCATTTTTTTCAAGAACTCTTTTTTCTTTATAAATACATATCTTTTTCTTATTTATTTACACATTTTATCTTTCTATAATCTATTTTCTCTTCTTTTTAAAACTTCTTCTCTAAATTCTATAACTAAGTTTCTGTACTCCTTCTCTCTTTTGATTTAAATTAATTTGGTAAATTTTATTAGTAAGTTTTTCTTTTTATTATATTGTATAACTTTTATTTTAGTTTGTATGGATTTATTTTAATTTGTATGCATTTTAATTTAATATCTATATTTAATTTATATAATTTTTAAAAATATTTTGTAATTTATTTAAAAAAAAATAGGGGCAATCTTTGTTGCAAAATAAAATTGAATAAAACGAAATTATATAATGACGGCAGTCTTACCTGTTGCAAATAAAAAAAATTGAATAAAACAAAATTATGTAATGGTGGTTTAAACCGTTGCAATTTTTTTAAAATTATGATATTTTTTAAAAATTATGATATTTTATCCGACTCTTAATTTAATTTTCAATTTTGTTGGTGTGACAATTTAAGGAGGTGATATGGCAGCCATATAATACTAAACCTACATTTTAAATTATTTAATACATTTATAATTAAACCAGATTTATTTAATTTATTAAATAAAAAGTGAAAATATAAACTTAAAAATTCCCAATAAATGCATAGGATCCAAGAATTCTAGCCCATAGTTTCCCCAATTTTTTTCTTGTTCGATTCCAAAATTAAATTTTATGTCTTCCTTTCATCAATTACAACTAAAGTTGCAAAAAATGTGTCTGCAGTGTCCCTGAACATACTCTTGAGAATTCTGCATTAGAGTAAACAACATTGATGCACCTTGCTTGACCAATAAACTATCAAGATCCCCTATTAAGGGCTCTCGACAGAACACAAAAGATATTAATAATAAGGGCTCTCGGCAAAACACAAAAAATATTAATGATAGCATTCATTCAAGCCATAGTTCAAAAACAATTTTTTCTTCTCAGTTTGCATACTAGAAGAATAAAAAAGTCTGTCATTCGAAATTATCAGCAGTTATAATTAAACTCTCGACTTATTTTATATACTTACCAACATAAAAGAGATTTCTTTCACAAAATATACAACAATTTAAATCAATCATAATCTTCAAATTCGGTGATAAGTTAATAATATTATTTTATTTACCAAAACTAAATTACATAAATATAATTTTATTATAGATTTATTAAATAATTAAAAATATAAATTTAATATGATATGATACCACATCACTTTACTTAATTGTCATATCAACAAAATTAAAAATTAAGTAAAATATCAGAATTTAAAAAAATATTAAATTAAAATTATAGAGAAAAATAAAGAACTAAAATTTTGGATAAAAAAATAAAGAATCAAATATTTAAGTTTACTTTATTTTACTAACAATGAATTAAAACCCTACTATAAAAGAATTAATTAAACCCTAAAAAAACCACGAGCTCTGCCCTTGTATCACAAACACAAATCGGAGTAATCGGATTTGCGGCAGCGTACCAGAGAATTCTACTCGACACCGCGATTCCGCCACTACTCTCCAAAGCACTGCGATTTACTTAACAGTTGAAAACTAAGGTATTAGGGTTTTATCAGTAAAGTAGAACAAGAGGGTTTATCAATGGCAAAGAGAAAGGAAAGGATTCAGAATCCCGAACCATTTGTTCCAGATGGCACCGAGTATGCGAAATCGAAGATAAGTTCCAAAGCTCCTAAAAAGCACCAAAAGGAAGGTGACCTAATTGATTCTCATATTAGTTCCAAGATTATGAAGGAAGCTTTGATTCAACTCAAAGAGGTCGAAGACGAAGAAGATGCTAAGGAGCAAAATATTACTAAATCTTCATTCAATCGTCTCGAAGAGCTTCCCAAGGTTTTAGAAGAGAATGATGATGACATTGATGACTTTGCTGGCTTCTCTGAAAATCAAAGCCAATTTGCTGATGTTGAAGTGAGTAATTTCTCTCTTTTTTTGTTTTGTTTTTGTTTGGATGAGTTTGTGTTCTACTCATAAGCTTATGTAAATTTTAGAATCTATGAGGAATTAGGTTGACAACTTGAGAAACCATTAAATGCACTGTTTTTTTACATGTTGAAAGTGAAAAAAAATATAGTAATTAGCAATGCTTATTTTTATATTTTCAAATGTTTTTGTACTGATTTGGGTTTATTTTCTCTAAACTTTTGTAGCTGGGTTTGATTAAGCAGCTTAATTAAGTGCTTATGTCTCTGTTTAGATAAACAACTTATTTAAATGCACTTATGTTTTACGTGTTTATGTATAAATTATTTTTATGACAAAAGATAAAATTAAGTAAAACTATTTTTATATAAGCCGTAAGCTTTTTTATAAGCTATCTTGAAAAGCTTATGGAAATTAGCAAAAAACAATTTATGAATATGTCACAAGCTACATCCATAAGTCATCTCAAACAGTGTCACAAATGCTTATACCAATAGATAAGTTTAAATAAATAAATCAAAACAGGCCCATAATTTCTATACCAAAAGATTACAGTAAATAATATCAAAATGTTTTCATAAGTTTATATGGAGAGCTTATGAAAATAAGTTGAAGCAACTTATGGACATTTTATAAGCTTTCATAAACAGTCTCACAAGTGCTTACACTAGTAGATGAACTCAAATAAGTCAATCCAAATAGGTCCTTGGTTGAGAACATGAGACACCTTTAAATGCATTATGCGCTGCTTTTTTACACGTTGAAAATGAAAAAATGTTAGCAATGCTTATTTACATTTGCAAGTGATTTGTACCAAGTTGGGTTATTTTCTTCAACCACTTTTGTTTATGATAGTGACTTTGGTTATTCTTTTTTTACTGTTTTGAATTCAGGATATTAATGAAGACGACGAGAAACTAATGGAAGCATTCTTATCCAAGGACTTGGGTGGCCACAAAACACTTGCAGACATCATTGTTAAAAGAATAAAAGAAAATGATGTTTCTGTTGCTTCAGGTAAGAATAATATCAAACATCAATTTCTTTTCCCTATCTTTGTTATATTGTATTGATTATTGTTAGCTTGTTGTTCATTTCAGCCTGATTTTGGGTCTGATTTTTAATCTTTCTTGTCGTTAATGAATTGTTCTGTGTGCAGAAAGTCGCCCAGTGCCTAAATTGGATAATTCGATAATTGACATATACAAGGGGTATTTATGATTTCCATTTCAAATTGTTTTTATGAATATGTAGTTTAGACAAGTGAATTCATTTCCATTTAAATGCTTAGCTGGTTAGTTTGAAGTTTTCATATCATGCTGGCATCACTGCTTGTGCCATCTTATATTGCAGGGTTGCAACTCTTCTTAGCAGATATACAGTAGGCAAAATCCCCAAGGCATTTAAACACATCCCCTCAATGCAACATTGGGAGGAGGTCTTGTATGTTACTGAACCTGAAAAATGGTCTCCAAATGCTTTGTTTCAAGCCACTAGGATTTTTGCTTCTAATTTTGGTGCGAAAAAGGCTGAGCGCTTCTACAAGCTTGTGTTGCTTCCAAGAGTGAGAGAAGATATTAGAAAGAACAAAAAACTGCATTTTGCTTTATATCAATCACTGAAAAAGGCTTTGTACAAACCTGCTGCTTTCTTTAAAGGAATACTATTTCCACTATGCGAGGTACATAATCATATCAAAGTTGTTTTTAATTTTATGTTCCTGACAAATCATTTGTCAATACTTATTAGGTTCTGTTTGTGATATTATTAATCCTTTAACTTTTGAACATGTTGATAAATATCTTTCTGATGTTTTCAGTTTATGCATAAAATGGGATGTTAATATTTTTTTTGTATTTGGGTGATGAAGAATTGATGTGTTGCACATCCTCTAGAGAGTAGAATTATTACCTTTGTTCATTGTTCTGTCATAATTATTGGAAAAGAAGGAATAACACGGGTATGGAATGGTAAATGAAATAGAAACAAGTGTTTTTGGCCGTTTCAATGATTATTCACTTTTATGTGAATGATCACCTTGCTGATAGTCATCAATCATAATTTTGAATTTATTCATTGAAGGAGAACATACTATATTTATTAAATTTTACATAAGGGCCTTGGTAACGAATGTCTTAAGAGCATTATTTAGAGATTCCAAACAAGGTAATTGTTCATTGAAAAGTTAAGTATATCTCTACTCAGTGTGTCCTGAGGTGTTAGCTTAGTGGTAAAAACATGACATTGTAAGTTCAAGGGACAAAGTTCAAATTCCATATGGGATAGTTGTAAAATGGCCATTAGTGCCACGGTTATTAATAATATTTCCCCTTACCCAATTTTTTTAAAAATATATCTTCTCAATGTACTAAATACACAACTTTTAGTTAAGGCTTACCTTTTTAGACTTGTTAAAAACAATGCCCTTAGGGTACTCATTAGCATTTTCTTTTACATAAATCTTAAAAAGTGGTCTAAACAAAACCTAGAAATCCATATATTCATTCATTTTTCCTTTCGTGTTTGACATTATTCTTCATGTACAGTCGCGCACATGCACTCTCAGGGAAGCGGTCATTGTTGGAAGCATTATAGAAAAATTTTCCATTCCTCCACTTCATTCAAGGTATGCTAACTATTTCAATAATAATTTGAATTATTTAAAATAAAAAAATTGGATGCAAGAAAGCAAGTGGTTGCTTTTCTTTTGTTCAGTGCACTGCACTGACGCGTGTCATAGTGTTCAAGTGTTGGTTTCCCAAACTTAAGTTCTGAAAATATTGCATTTGTTATTGTAGAAAGGAGTTAGGGACACATTTCTTTAGTAAGCAGTGCAAATTTAGTTGATCTTCATCAAGTACCCTTATTATACCATTTCTCAGTAAATTTGGTTACATTTTTTCCCATTACCATTTTTGATTATACAATCGTGGGTTTCCATATTTTTCCCCATAGCACCTCTAATTATTATTGTAGAAAGGAACTAGGGTGAGTTTTTTTAGTAATCAGTGTGAATTTATTGGATTACATCTCCTTACTATCATTATGCAGTGAAGTTGCTTACATTATTTTCATTATCAATGTTTATTGTGCAATCTTGAATTTCTATTTTCCCCCCATAGCACCTCTAATTAAAAGAAAATATATATTTTGAATTATTTTAAACAGGAAATGCTCCGTTTTCTTGAACTATTTTGCTTTTTATCTTTTCTTGTATATACTATGTACTAACATGGAAGAAAGTAAAAAATATCATGCAAGTCTATTTGTATGTATCCTTAGTGCTTAAAAGTTACTGCTATATGTGGATACTTGGTGTACACCTTTCTTGTAGTGGTTGAAATTATTATTTTTAATTAATTCTAGTTTGAGTCATGTGACTCATGTCCAATGCTTGACGCACCTTAACTTCTGGATGTGTATACAGTGTTGCACTATTGAAGCTTGCGGGGATGGATTATTGCGGCACTACAAGGTATTTATCATTGTAGCCATTTGTATTTATCATGAATAGGGCTTTAACCATAGGTATGAATGTATGATAGATATCATGATGTAGGAATTCTAATTTAAAAAATTTCGTAAAATATATGTTCCACATGTTGAATTGTAGATAGAAATTTCATGCAGTCATTGTATATATAATATAAAGATAGCAATTTAAAATATAAGTATATTTATCTGTTATATATATAATATAAAGATAAATAGATGAATAGATAGATAGGTGTGGGCATTTGTTATGTTATGATAAAATAAAACATGTCATTGTTACAGAAATGACATTTTGAATGACTAAAAACAAATTAAGCTTCGATAATATCGTAAAATAGTTCGTTGAATAATTTGGCACGGAACTTTTAAAAACTATGGTAATGAGAGAGAGGCTGATCACACTACAACACATTTTGATGAACTGATTAATATGTTCAATTAACATTTTACAAAAATAAAGCACTATAAGTTTTCTGGAAAACTCATTTTTTCCTCTCAATATCTGATAGACACTAATTGTGATAATAATTGCAGCTATTTCATAAAGCTTTTTCTGGAGAAGAAATATGCTTTGCCGTATCGTGTGGTTGATGCAGTTCTTGCTCATTTCTTGAGATTTGTCAATGAAACTAGGATGATGCCTGTTATATGGCACCAATCACTTCTTGCATTTACACAGAGGTCAGTAATTCAGCGTTTTCTGTAATTTATGTTGCACATATCAGATACAGTATTTGGAGTTGAATATTTTAATAAATTAGTGAAGGAAAAAAAAATTTGGATACTAGAATCAGTGTTGTCAATAGCGCACAATAACAGTGTAGTGGAGGCTCAGAGCGTCCTCTAGCTACTCCATGGTATACAGTACTGGAGTAGTTTATTATATAGCTGCCCCTTATAGTTGCCATAAAAGCGGATGTTGCAGCCACTGTAGTGCCACTTCTCAAAATGTTATCAAAATTTTCAAAAATCCTTTAAAATTTAGTGGGTAGGGTTTTTGCTTGTGATATTTTTGGAATTTTTCAATTAAAAAACATGAGAACAGCATTTGGGCTTCTCCCCTCATTCTGTCCCACTTTTGATGTCATTGTTCACTCTTCCACTAGTCAGTCACAGGTAGGTAATGGATTTGGGCTTGAGGTATTCTTGCAAGGAACTAGTCAGTCACAGGTAGGTAATGGATTTGAGCTAGAGGTATTCTTGCAAGGAACTAGTCTTCATGTTTTCATTCATCAAAATCAGTTCCTAACGGAGAATCGATTATCCCCACAGATGTTTTTCCCTCTTATTGTTTCTGTGATCACACTGATTTAGAGTTGGATGAACAATATTCAATGAAAATTTCATTTTCTTACACGTTTGTCATATTATCTGATTCAATATCTATTGGTCTTATGCGATTTTGCTGTCAAATGTTCTAGCAATGATTGATGTCCTTTTGCCTTTTGAATATTAAGCCTTTTTGAAATGATATTTGTTTCAGGTACAAAAATGAACTGCAGAAGGAAGATAAGGATAATTTAATGTATCTTCTGGAAAAGCAAAATCATAAATTAGTAAGAGCACTAGAGCTAAAATGCTGTTCATATCCTTTTCAATTGTTTTTGTGAGTAACATTAATTTTCCTACTGCAGGTTACACCTGAAATTAGTAGAGAGCTAAACAACAGCCGTAATCGAGGTGAAAAGGAGGATGATCTCATGTCAACGTATATCCTTTTCTTTATTTTATGTCCTCCCTTTCCCTACTTTGCTTGCATAAAGTTAGATTCATATTGCATTGCATGTTTAGTGTACCTCGAGTTAGAAGATTAGAGCAGGTGAAATATCAGTGCTCTGGCAAGTTTCTGAATGTTGGGATTGCAAAATATAAGAATTCAGACTAAATAAATAATTAATAATATGGAAAGTCTTTGGATTACTACTAAAATAGCAAGCTGATCGTGAAATTTGGCAATAAAAAAATATAGGATCTCCTGCTCATCTTTAGATGTCTTGATTTTTTTAGCTGCCAGCAATTCAGCCTTGGCAACACATTCTGGACAACCATCCTTGCAGAGCTTAAATTCCAAAGAAAAATGCAGATAATGCTGTAATTGATAGGAAGACTCTGACAACATAAATGATAAAAGATAATTTCTCCTTTTTCTTTTTTCAATTTGATTTCCCACAAGGATAAATTATTCAAAGTAATACTGCAAGTGCCTATTTTTACTGCAAGTGGAAATCTCTATTTTTACTGCAAGTGGCATGTGCATTCAATGGCTGTCCATTATGGTCAACAGGTTTTCTTGATCCAAACCAAACGTCTTTTTTATAATATAGCATGTGCCTGGTTGATTCTATCTTATCTGGAACCCAACCATCTTAAGATATGAGAAAATCTGTAGCATACTTTTTCCTTGACAACTTAATACCTATAATAAACAGGACTATTGAAGAAGATAGGTTTGACATTCCAGAAGTACCAATGGAGTTGGACTAATTTATTGCGGTATGATTCTGATCTTGTCTCTATATTTTTCTATTTTAGTGATGGTTCTTTCCTAAGTTTGACCTATCCTTTTTTTATCAAGAATTGGTGGTATTCCCTTTATCATATACATCTTATATATATATAGACTAAAACACCTCTTTTTATTAGTGTTAGAGTGTAGTTAGATATCACATAAATTGATAGGACCCATGAAGAGAAGGGCCCACGTGGAGAAGGGAGTGCTGTGTTGGTAAGTTAGTCAGAGAGAGTGAGTGAAAATACACGTGTCGGGGTGGTGGTGGTGGTGGTACTGGTTTATGGCAGAGATCCTCTTGTAATACATTTTTCCTTGTTTTCCAATCAACTATAAATTTTCTTTCTTCTCTTTAAATTGTGTTCCTATCAATTGGACCTACCTGACGGATTATCGAGGAGAGCCAGTTTTTGAGATGGAATAATTGAACAATTAGTTTCACAAATGAGGAGCAGAAAAAACACTCATCTGATGAAGGTGTAGTGGGCATTTATGAAAGATGGACAGTGTCTTAAATCACCACAAATGACCAACCAACTAGTGTCATTGGTGGGTACTAAAATGTCAAAGAATAGAAAAAAAGTATCATATCAATGTCTTGAATAATTATTTGATAAATGTAACATTAATTGAGAGAAATGAAAAAAGAAATACTTCGGTTACTCTTAAATATTAAAAAAAGGTAATGAAAATAACATGCCACATAAGTAGTTGGATTGTTAAAAAAGTTGAAGACTTTAATTGCAGTATTGATCTCTTTATTTTCGTCAATTTACAAAAAAATTAGTTCTCTTATTTTAAAATTTAATAGTTTTAGTTATTCATTCAGATTTTTAAATTAAAAAATAGTGATGTGATATATTATAAATGATGTAGCATATGATATGATAATTTTGAAATTATTTATTTTTGTAATTTAGTCAATAACATATACATATAATGCATTTTGATGGTTATACATTACGAGATTGTATACTACATCATTTAAAATGTCACATCACAATTTTTAATTCAAAAATGAGAAGAATCAAATCTGTCGAATTTTTAGAATTTGGGATTAGTTTCATGAATTGATAAAAATAAAGGGATTAAAATTGCAATTAAATCAAAGTCGAATTATGGAATTCGAGGTTCTTACCTATGAAGATATTAAAATATAATTAATATTTTTTGAAACCTTTGTTCAAACCACAGAATT
Organism: Cicer pinnatifidum; assembly: GCA_037974775.1. Lineage (NCBI taxonomy): Eukaryota > Viridiplantae > Streptophyta > Magnoliopsida > Fabales > Fabaceae > Cicer > Cicer pinnatifidum. The sequence continues at coordinate 8,079,532 of JBBPBR010000002.1, forward strand.
TTGGACAACCGATTCGAATGTGGAAATCAAGTAATGAAGTTGAATGAGTTAAACTCCAAATCATCTGTTTTATTTTTACTATGAGAATAGAAGAGTTGTTTGCTTATCATTTTGATTTCTAATATATTGTCTGGGTGGTAGTCGTGGTTTTCTATGAGCTGATTCCTATTCTTTTTTCTTTCTAGTACTGCATTTTTTTCCCAATTCTTGAAACATTTGTTTTCTGTGCAGGCTTTAACGTCGGTTTTCCCATTGGAGAAACTGTACATGCCCTCATCTTCATGCAGAAGTGTAGTCAGACAGTCTCCGCAATTTTGTACTCTTCATGCTATGTAATCTAAATTTATTTTTTACCAATGTAATCTAAATTATTTGAATACATCCACAGTATGAGATATTATTCTTCTACTGTTTTTGGTGTGGATTAAATTTGAGGGTATATTTATTTTCTAGATTTGTTGGACATTTATTATTACTAAAGCTCATCTGTTTCTTATATGATTATATACATTATATATTTTATTTTTGTAATGTAATATTTATTTACATATTACATATATGCTGTTTATATTTACTGTTTTGACTAAGTTTATTTATATAGATGAATTCAGGTTTTGCGAAAAGTTAATGTTATGTGATTGCTATAATATTGACTAAGAATACGTAAGGGGAGAAAATGGCTTTGGAAGGTGGGGGAGAGGAAAGGGAAATCTTTCGCATTATTTGATGTAAGTGTGTTAGTAGAGAATGAGAAGGAGATGTATATAATTAGTATTAGTATATTTTAAGTTGAGATTATTACAAATGTTGAAAAGTATTTGAAGAATAATTGAAGCTCTCCAAAATTATTCTTTAATAGATTTTTTTGAGTTATTTAGGGGGTTTTCATACTATGAAACATAATTAACCCTCTCATTCAGGCTATTCTTTCTTCACTTTTTCTTTGTTCTTATATTTCAAAGTATTCATCTCCCTTCTTAAATGGAGTCTAAAGGTATTGGAGATTGCTACCATATCTTAGAAGTAGAAATTGTGTTGGATTTTTTTGCTTGAATTTAATGATATAAAGTTATTTGGGTCTTTATTTGTGTGATGTATTATCACAATAATTTTTGAATGTATTAAAATCAAAAACTTAAAAAATAAGTTAAATATAATTTTTGTTGCTCATTATGGTCTTTAAATGTGTTTTTTCTTTTTGTGGTGATCTTTTAGTTTCTAAGAGAGA
>JBBPBR010000002.1:8087157-8101422 GCA_037974775.1 Cicer pinnatifidum
TTACCCATATAAAGAAAGTGCTACAATCATGTTTAATTTAAAGTAACTTTGTAATAACCTCATAAATTTAAATTTTAAAATTTTAAAATGTTCCTTTTACTAGCAATTTTTTCTTCATAATATGATCAAACTAGACACCCAATACCTTTTACAGATTTTTTGAGCATAAATAGGTTTCATCGTTTTTCCTTTGAAGTATAATAAGTATTTATTACCTAATAAAATATAAACAGAAAAAAAGTTAATCATGGATAAAGATTGTCCACATAATTCATCATCGTGGATAGTATTTTTTTAAATCCTCATAAAAATCAGGGTTTTCTAACAAAAGTTTTGTTTTTTCCACTAACTTTTTCTTATAATGATCTTATCAACAAACGTTTAATACCAGGAAGCATGATATTTGGATTTAATTTCCATGTATTTTCAGTAAATTTTTTATACAACCGATAAATTATAATCAATTATATATAAATAATTTTATAAATAATCATGATAAAAGTTAAATATTATTAATAATTTAATAGTTATAATTGATTAATAAAATAATTTTTTCTATAATATATAAATTAAATTCATTATATTTTAAAATTTTAAATATAGAGTGCCTACTTCCGAGTGTACGATACTATTTATTTTGGTTACTTTTTCGATAGTTCTATAAGACCTAGATTTGAATTTGAAATCCAATTCTACCACCTACTTCCCTCTATATTTCTAAGTTTGAATAAATCCTTCATTGCAAGACACATTTATACCTGTCCTACGGTTCTACCTCATGAATCATAAATAGTAAAATAGGCATCTTAAACCTTCACGATTGTTTCTTGCAACATACCAAACACATGAACATGCCATTCAAAAAATTGCGGTCTTCTCATAATAAAGGATACAATTAATAGAATTAAAGTCTACTTATTTCGAAGATCCACTTGAACAATATTTTATAGGATGAAACTCACTCGTAAACAATCATTTTAGAAATGAATTTTATATTAAGTGGTAAGATCTAATATAAAAAAGAGTAAATATTAAAATAAAATGTTATAGTGAGTGTTTCTAATATTACTTTGTTACTTTTTTAGACTAAATTATAATTGAGGTGTTAGTTCATGGCTAAAAGTTTAGTTTATAATCTCAAGATTCCGAGTTAAAATTACTTGCAGTATGTTTAGTTGAAAGTAGACAGAGGTGAGGGGAAAAAAATATTTTAGATAAAATATGTTTAATTTATTTTTTTGGAGGGGATAGAAGAGAAACAAAACCCCTTTTAAAAAGATTTTTGCTCCTCTTCCATTTTAGGGCGATTTAGAGAGGATAGATTAAGCATACTTAAAAATAATCATTCTTCCCCTTTCGAATCAAACAAACCTAGACAATTGAGAAATGACTATAGTGTTACTTTGAAATATAATTTTTTTTTAAATCGATTGCTGCTTTTCATTTTAAGAATGAAAATGATGTGTCGCCCGTTTTTCATCTAAAGTCTAAGGGTGAAATCCCACAATTTAAACCGTTCCCTTCTTAGTATCAATTTAGATGTGATACTCGTGTTGTGTTTTCGATGGAACAAAGCAATTAATTTATTAGAATAAAGAGTTGAGATCTGTTAACTCAAGAGTAAGTTTGAGATAAACTATTTTGGTTAATAATTTACCGGAAACCATGAATTTCATTAACCTAACAGTAAATTAAAAGAAAATTTAATGAGTAGATTAGTTCTATACATTTTTATAAAATTTTAAAATTTTGATATTTTATTAAAATAATTTCAAATGAACGTATAATAATTTTTTTTAAATATAAATAAATATGATATTTAGATTACATAGCTACGAATTTCAGATTTATATAAAACTTAAGTATTAATATATTATGTTAATAATATATTATGTTTAATCATTAATATATTATAGTGAAATTTATTGTATATATTGAGTTTAAAAGAAAAAATAATAAATGCGTGTTGTGTGTAGAAATTTTGTAAAAGCACTTATATTTACGGACAAACAAATGCGGAGTAAGTTTCAAATCAAAATCTGAAATCCATTTGACCAACGTTGTTGGTGGACCCTGAGTGTTTTTATTAGGTTTAACTACTCCCTGGCGCTGCTCAAATATTTATATTTACATACGGACAAAATGAAGTTAGTGGCTTCATAATGGGGTTGCACCTTTTTCACTACCCTTGTCCTCAGAATTTTTAGGAAGATATTTTTCCCATCCTATTATTAACAAACATCTTATATCTTGAAAGTGTTGTTTTAGACGGTATAAATTATTTAGTACACTTCTAAATGATACAAAGTTAATAAACTCATGTTGGTCGAGAAAGTAGCATCCATATTTTAATAGAAAATTTTCTTACTATTTAGAAAAGAGTACTTTTGTAGGGTTATCTTCTCTCCTTCCATGCTTCTTCGTCCCTTGTTTTTGTTTTTTGTTTTTTTTTAATTATTTGTTTTAAGGCTTGAATAGATGCAATCATTGTCCTATCCTATCATAGCCCGGAAGCTTCTATGTTTTACTAGTAGTATTTCAAATCTTTGTCACACATAAAACGTTCGAGTTATTTGTATAAATAACTATACAATGTTATTTACAACTAATGGTGTATGTTGATTAAATTCATAAACACATTTTGTTCACCCTCATTATGGAAATATCAAAATTAAAAAAGATAAAGAGGAATAATAAAAATTAAAAAAGTTAAAGTTCTTTTGACAAGTCATAAAACATAAAAGTTGTATGATACTGTATTATTTAAGTTACCATGGTCCATGGAACTTTTAAATACCTTAATCTTGATTTTATAAATCTATGATTGGTGTGTGCGTGTATATATATATCGCTAATTTAAATTTGGCCTCGTTATCTTGTTGAATGATTGATCTGTACTCTAGTGCTCTTCGATTGTCAAGTTGACAGTTCTATGACCAAACCGTGAAATATAATAAAGAATGTCACCGATAATACTTGCATGTGACTGTGTGTGGTTTATTATGTATAATCTATAATCTATTGTTTGGGACATATTTGACTGATGAAATTTATCCCCTTCTCCAAAGTGTGAACATCTTAGGCGTTAGATCCAGCATTTTTTTTTTTTTTTTTTTTTTTTTTTTTTTTTTATAGAGGATCAAGCATTAAAAAAAAAATCATTAGATAACAACAGTTTAACAATAAACTTGCTATTTTGCTAAACAAATGTTATGCCATGTTAATTAAGTGTCTTAATGACATAAAACAAATAAGTGAATTCAACAATAATAACTTATATTCTTGTCAGTATATCTTGCAATAGGAAATTAATTTGTCATGATGATCTGCAATTGCAGAGATACAAGACCTTGTTTGGAAGCCGTATAAAATTTTGTATCAAGTAGGAAGTAAACGATATCCGTGACAGAGATGCTATAGAATCTCTTTTATTCATTTTTGACCATTTCTGAGATATTTGTTTTCTTTTTTTCTTATTCAAAGTTTTTGAGTATTTGTGAATTAGTACTTTTTTAAATGAGTGTAGTTGAGCTATTATTTGCCAATAACAATGCAAATAATTCAGGTTTCAGAAAGCCTATGATGTGCTATTACCTAAATAATATTAATTAATTGCGTAATAAAGTTGCTTTTATATTATGGTTGTTATGCAACCAAAAAATATTATGGTTTTAATTTTAAACCATAATGTTTTTAGTTTTATGCTATTTTTGGATGTATGCCTGCATAGCTTATTTGTCCAACAGCAAAGAGAATATATTCTTTCATTGTTTTAGCATTGACAGTCAGGTTTCATTTTATTTTTTGGTTAGTGTTTTTTGGGTCTAAGGTTTCGTTTTTGTTTGTTACTGTTTTTGGTTATATGTAATATTTTTACATGTAAGTATTACCCCTTTTGGAAATCATAAAATTTATATGAGTTTTAAAATGGAACATTTTCAGCAATTGTGACATATAATGGCCTTGAGAGTTGCATTCTAAATAATCAGTCTTATGAAGAGGAAAGCAGAACTAGTAGAGGAGATGGTTGTATAACTGATTCATTTGATGAAGATGACTCAAGTTGTTCTTCAAGCAAAGATGTTTTTGGATCCTTCTCTTCAAAAAGTTTAACAATGAAACGGGATGATGATCATGGACTTGAAGAATGGGAACTCTCAGAAAGTCCTCAACATTTTTATGTCAAAGAGAAGCCTTCTAATGCCATCCAACATTCAGATATAGAAGCCATGAAGGAAAAGTTTTCAAAGCTCTTACTTGGTGAAGATGTTACAGGTGGAAATAAGGGCATTGCTACAGCTTTGGCACTGTCTAATGCCATCACAAACTTAGCAGGTATGCTCTTCCCCATTTTATTGTCATGTCTTGTTTCCTTTCATAATTACATGAAACTTTCTTTGTTTTAATGCCAAATGTTGGTAATTAATTGTTAGTAATGCTAGTGGAGAGATTCTGTTGGTGTGGGTGTGGTTTAAGGGTAATTTTATAAACTCGACCTTAGTATTGAAACACAAATTTTAATATGTAATCCTAAATTTGAGTAATAGAAAATCACTGTAGTCACCCTATAATCAGAGACGGAGATACAATTGGTCAAACTCCATGATCAAATTTTGAGTATTCTTTGTTTGTGTTTTTCATATCAATTCTCTTTTTAACCAGAGCTATTGTTCTAACATATTGAAATCGACACCACCTTATCTCTCCTATCTTACTTTCCTGAAACCAACAAACTACCTTTTCCCTCTAATTACATGAAACTAATAAAATTTACTATTTTTTTGACATATTGAAATCCACACCAACTTATCTCTCCTATCTTACTTTCCTGAAACCACCAAACTACCTTATCCCTTTAATTACATGAAACTAATAAAATTTACTATTTTTTTTTGACATATAAAATTTACTGTTTATCATTTGAAGCTTATAAAATTTACTATTTAATATATGAAGTTTACAAAGTTTTTATCTCCAAATGTCAAAAGCATAAAAATATTTTAAACTAATAGAATCATATAATTTCACTTACAAGAGTACATGGACAGTTTTTATTCATTTCTATTTTTCTTCTGTTTTATTTTATAAGTCTATCTTTGTACTTCTATGATCATATGCAGTTACTGTTTTTGGTGAGATGTGGAAATTGGAACCTTTATCTGAAGAAAGGAAGAGCAAATGGCGAATAGAAATGGAGTGGTTAATGTCTCCTACTAAATATATGGTTGAGCTAGTTCCTGCTAAGCAAAACAATGCCAATGGTGGAATCTTTGAGGTATCTTTCATTTCAGCTAGATAGAAAAGGAAAAACTAATTTATGCATCACCTAACAGCAAAATAAGAAGAGTTTTGTTCTTGGAACAGATAATGACACCAAAAGCTCGTGCAGACATTCATATGAATCTTCCCGCACTCCAGAAGTTGGACTCTATGCTCATTGTATGTCATCTCTTTATTCGAATTAGCATCGATCTCAAATGTTTTTTTAATTCTACCTATTACAAGAAAAGTTTTATCATTTATTTGTTACATCTGTGCAATCTTTTACGTGATCTTTACTAGTAACATATTGGGATGCTATATCTTATTTGGATTATATGTTGACAGGAGGCACTTGATTCAATGGTGAAAACTGAGTTTTGGTATGCAGAAGGAGGAAGCCGGGCTGAAGGGAGGAATGGAAGTGCGCGGCATAGTAAAAGATGGTGGCTTCCATCGCCTCAAGTACCAAAATGTGGCCTTTCTGATACTGAAAGAAAGAGGCTGGTTCATCAGGGAAGGGTTGTACGTCAAGTATTCAAGGCTGCAAAATCCATCAATGAAAATGTGTTGCTTGAAATGCCTGTTCCAACAGTTATTAAAGATGCACTTGCAAAGGTAAATAGTCTTGTAATGTTGAATATGCATTGAAGGCATTTATTTAACTTTAGACACTTAAATATGTGATTTGGTTCTTGGTTGGATAACAATTATTTTAAATAGTAGTAATGCTAGTAGCAAATGTACAAAAAAAATTACTTTTGTTGGTATTTGATTGTATTTTGCAGACATGCGACATTTGATTGTATGAACATTTATGTGTATAATATATAATTTTAGAGTAGCTGCTATCCCTTTATCTCAGTTTTGGGGATTGACAACATAAGTTTTTATCTGACAAATGGGGAACTCTTATTTTTGGTTAAGAAATTTAAAGCCAATCAAAATAACAATATGGACTTTTAATGAATTAAATTAATCTTCATTTATATGTTTCTATGTTGCAGTCTGGAAAGGCAAACCTTGGACATGAACTGCACAAGGTTTTGACAGCTGAATCAAGTTGTGGTCAAGACATGCTTAAGTCTCTAAATTTGAAATCTGAAAATATGGCCCTTGAGACCATTAATAAATTGGAAGCTACTATATTCTCATTGAAAGAGAGAACTATGGAACAAGTCAACAGCAAATCACCAGCTAGAACCTCATGGCCTTTTGTGAAGGGTCCTATGTCAGAGGTTGATAAAATGGAGTTATTATTGGACCGTGCTGAAACACTTTTACAGCTGCTTAAAATCAGATACCCTAACCTTCCTCATACATTTATTGATGCTGCTAAAGTTCAATATGGCAAGGTAAGTTTTATAGTATGCTTGCATTAGAAAAATTATTCTGATTAAAGAAACATACTAAAAATCACACAAATATAACCCCAAACTAAAAAACCAAAATTGCAATTAAGTCTATTTAGTTTCACACTAAAAAAAGAATACAACAATCAACCAAACTAAAACATAACCTTAAACTTTGCCGTGGCCCAAAGTTTGTCCTAATTCAGTGGTAATGTAATTTGATCTATATGCCTTATCTCTGTAGGATATTGGACATTCCATTTTGGAAGCTTATTCCAGAGTTCTTGGAAATTTATCCTTCAGCATATTGTCTAGAATAGGAGATATATTGCAAGAGGATTGTCTAAGCAGCAATTCTAATTCACTAGGTTTTTCTCCTGAAATAAATCTCTCTGAAACATGCTCGGTGGATTCACATATTAAGCAATCCTTACTTCAAAAGATGAACAAAGCAGATGGACCATGTTGGGATAGTATTTCAGATTTAGAACTTGCATCATTTGATTCCAAATCCAATGATGTAATAGCTACACCAAGCAGGAGTAGTCTGTGCTGCATCAGTACAGAGGCTCATAATTCCCCATAGTGGTTTTTGTATATCAGATTTGTAAATGTTATTATTATTATTATTATTATTATTATTATTATTATTATTATTATTATTATTATTATTATTATTATTATTATTATTATTATTATTATATGCTCAGTTTGACTATATAGAAGCAAACTGATATGTTTGCCTTCTCATAAAATTTTGTGTTGGTTTTGGCTCTAACATGTTGTAGTAGAGTTCTTCATTGACATTGACATAGAGAGAAACCTAATTCTCATTAGACTCAACTGAGTAAAGATAAGATTACAAACCAGTATTTGTAGCTATCTAACTGTTGTTAATATTATTAAGTCAGTAACTAACTTAACCACCGATTACAGAGTTAATAAAGAAAACAGTGTATTTTTCCATGTTGCCCATGTTTATATATATAAAAAAGACTACTGTTCGTGTTATGCGCAATATTTATTAAAAATCACACACACACATATATATACTGCTTATATATTATAGAATAAAAAAATGTATAGATTGCATTGTAAAAAAAAATATAGATATATGAATTAATAAAAGAAAAAGAAGACTATAGTGAGAATCTATAATTCAATTTTAGTTTGTTAATTATCTGATTTTCAAAGCAAATGAACTATGGTAATTTGAAGTTTGAGTAAAAAGTAAGTAAAATTTTGTCAAATATTTTTTCTTTTAGGATTCCATATGCAATTTATTGAACAAACTATCAATGTCTACTTAAAGAGAACTAATCTTTATATGTTAGAATATGCAATAAATTTTTCTCAAACACATGGCGACCGGTGAGTTTGACTCACTCAAACTAACCAAATTGAATTTTAACTTAATCTTATCAAGTTCATGTCTAGCCCTTTTAAATCCAATTATGATTGGTTTGAGTAATGGATTAACGGAGTTGGAGCTTTTGAATCTGCAAAATAAATATCAAATTTTTTCAAAATAGACTCAAATCAACTCGTATTGATTCCTATTTTCTGAGTGTTCGAAGATTTAAAATTGAGGTTTTTTGGTATGACACATGTCTATCACATGGTTTATTTTTTATCAGTACATAGTATTCATCACATGGTTTATTAGTTTGAAATAGGAGAAATGGTGTGGAAAGGAAACTATGCTTAGTTGAATGAATTGAATCTGAAAATTTGGATTGATTGGTTATGGAGCTTGGGTAAAAGTCAATGCCCATGATTTCCTTACCATGTGAACATGCTTCTGCTGAAAATCATTACCTATATACATCAACTTGACTATATAATTTCTCTAGTGGTGGATTAACATTAGAAGATTAGGTCTTCAAACGTCAAACTATGTGAACCAACTGACATTTTTGACTCAAATAAGGTTTTATATTTCCTAACGCATATTTGGACCCCTTATTGATTGGATTAATACCAAACAATTAATCTCGTTATCTATTGCAGGCAAATAAAAAACCATAGTTTCATATCAACAATAAAATATGTCCTCGGGATTCTACTCCTTGGATGTATATTTCCCATTCTTCAGTAAAAAAAATATGTCTTCGAGATGTCATTTTAATGGTTAAAACTTTGACATTATAATTCAAATTTTATAATAACTAGATTAAGACCTGCATGAACATAAAATTTTTCTTAAATGTTTCGAAAGATTATCCATACAATTTGGCAATAATGTTCGCAACGTCTAACGATTTTGTCCTTAGTAAAAATGTGTTGGTGGATTAAACAAGACGTTCAACTTAACAATATCGACACTTACTAGAGTTACAGCTTAAAAAATATTTAAATGTTAGGTGTCTAATATGTGACTTGAATAAAATTGTAGATTTTTTAGATCTCACCAAAAATGAATCACCAAAAATGAATTGTTTTTTATTTATTTATTTATTAAAACATGATTTTTTTTTCTCGTGATGATATTGAATTGAAGAAAATTAAACAATCTTAGAAACAAAAATATGAAATATGTCTATTTCATTGCCATGAAATATTTATTATTTTTCATTTGAAAAAATTTAAAGTTATGTGCTACACTTTTTAACTCCATATGTTTGAAGATAAAGTGAGAAACATAATATAGTCGTTATCATATTATACTACATAATTTATTGAATATATCATTGAAATTTAAGTAGTGTATTGTTAAATAACATTGATGTATTTAAACTTGATATCGACACACAACAAATAATCACAAATGTATCAAAATATATAAATAGAATTAAAATTCAAAGATGTAACTTCGAAAAATATAAAATTCTCGCATTTTTTCTTATCTAAAAGGAAAAAAAAATTCAAAAGCATGTAAATAAATATACAAAGAACTCAAATTAGATTAGATGTAAGCGGGTAAAAGGTGTTGTCGTGTTGACAATCCATGTAACATATTTCAATAGTGATGAATTACATTTTCTTCAACCCACCATGTACTTCCCACCCCATTCTAAACATAGCAACAATTGTAACATATTTGTCATTGTCTAACTCAAAAGCCTACTAAATCCATCACGCAACAAACCTCTAGGAATCCAATGATCAATCCAGAGTTGTTTTGTTACAAAGTCTGGAAAGAATCGAAAGATTATAAGACTTAAAAGCATTTTTTTATAATTTGCAAGTAACTTGCTTGCTTTCATTCTTTAAAGGACAACAAATAGATATTTCCGTGGAAACAGGAAACGTTTAGCAGAAAGTGATTTTGCTCTTTTTTTTCTTCCATTGTTTGAGTTTTGGTAAAGTGCTTTATTTCTATTTGTGGAGTTGGTAACTATATGTGAAAAGACTTTAACTTGTGAAACATCTTCTTTCATTATGTAACACTAGACAAAAATCTTGCATTGGACTTTGGACACAACTAACAAAATGTCCTACAGTTTATCTATGTCTGCAATGATTTATATAAAATCAATATTATTTTTGTATATGATTTTAAAAAAAACTACATCACCTTATAAAATTGTAGAGTAATTTTTTTTTCAGTTTTTTTATTTTAGTTTAGTTTTTTAAATATCAGTTTATCTCACAGAGAGAAATGCATTTCTGACTATGCTAAGTTCTCTAGTGACATCAACAATATTCATTCTTTCTTTTGGTGATTCCATTGAACAAATAAGTCCAATCCTAAAAAGTGAAACTAAACATTGCTCAACACTTGGAATGAGATTTTCACTATTTCCACCTTCTCTTGCTACTTCTGCATCTCTTGATACAAGATGTGGGTCCAAAATCTTTATAAGATTATCTGGAAATGAAACTGCAACATATTCATGCAGATTTTGACCATCTTCAAAAACTTCATCAGTGGGTCTTCTACCAGTAAGCACTTCCATCATAAGAACTCCAAAGCTATACATGTCACCAAATTTGGACACTTCAGAACCCATTCCATACTCTAAAACATTTAGCAAAATTTGTTAATACTATATATGTCTCTAGTAAAATATTAAGTCTACACCAAAACATATGAAGAATTTACATTTTACAACATACCTGGAGGAGCATAGCCAACAGTCCCTTTTATTCCACTTGTACTAGAATTCTTATGAGAGGTAGTACCAATGGCTGAGACAAGTTTTGCTATGCCAAAATCACTCACATGAGCAACCATGTCATCATCAAGAAGGACATTGCTTGGCTTTAGATCACAATGAAGGACTAATTGCTCACATTCTTGATGAAGATAATGTAATGCAGAAGCTACATCCATAATGATGTTTAATCTTTGACCAAGGTCCAATATTGTTGCATGTTCTGCATTTAAAATCTCAGGATGCAACCATTGTTCTAAGCTTCCATTTTTCATGTAATCAAAAACTAGAGCTTTAAATTCTTGACCTTTGTAGTCTGTACTTGAACAACATGTTAAAATCTTAACCAGATTTCGATGTCTGATATTTTTGAGTGCATTACATTCAGCAATGAAACTCTTATGAGCTCCTTTCTTTTGTAGATTCAGAACCTTTATGGCTACAACATTATCTTCTGACACAAGACTTCCTTTGTACACAGAACCAAAACTTCCTGACCCGATCAAGTTTGTATCTGAGAATCCATCAGTTCCTCGATGTAAATCTTGGTATGAAACCTTAGCCAGTTGGTTAATTGTTGGTGAATCAAAAGATTGTATTTGTTTTCTTTTCCTTATCCAGTAGATAGTTATAATCAATGAAAGTATGAGAAGAAAAGAAACAAAACTTACTATCACTGCTCTCAACTTGAAATGATGGTTTTTTGCATGTTTCATACTCTTGATAGAGCATGGTGCTAGATGAAACTCTGAAATACCTCCACAAAGCTTATTATTTCCAATTATTGCTACTTGAGTTGCATTTTGAAAGACACCATTAATTGGTACCTCACCTTCCAACATGTTGAAAGAAACATTCAAGTATTCTAGGAATGAAATATTCTGTAAATTTTTTGGAATTGGTCCAGACAAGTGATTGCGTGACAAATCTAAACCTCGAAGACCTTTGAGTGATGCCAAAGAGGAAGGTATGATTCCTTGAAAGGAGTTCCCTTGCAAATTTAGATATTCTAAACTTATGCAGTCTCCAATGGTTTCAGGAATGTCCCCAGACAAATGATTCTCAGAGACATCTATCCAATCAATATTTTTCAGCTTACCCACTTCTCTTGGTAAGCTACCACTCAAAGAGTTCTGTGACAATTTCAATAAGTTTGATAATGAAAAAAGATAAAAAATCTCTATTGGTATGGTTCCACTAAACTTATTTTGTGAAAGGTCTAGATATTGTAAATTTTTGCAGTTTCCTATGCTTGGAGGAATATTTCCTTCTAACATATTAAGACCAAAATCTAAATAATACAATTGACTGAGATTGCCTATAAAGGATGATATATCTCCTGACAACTTGTTTCCACCCAATGTTAACGATTGCATATTTTGGAACTTTCCAAAAGTAGTTGGAATAACATGTTCAAAGTTATTAAGTTCCATGGACAAGAGAGTTAAGCCAACTAGATGTCCTAATTCTGAAGGAATTTTTCCTGATATCTTATTGTCATCAAGAAATAGCAAATTAAGATGAATGGATAAATTTCCAATAGAGTTTGGCAGAATGCCTCCAAACCTATTGCTTCCTATAGAAAGCTCTCTCAACTTACTACAGTTTGTCAAAGATTTTAAAAACTCCAAATCCTTAGTTGAGTTGTCACCTAAATTGTTGATTTCCAAATTTAGAAATTGCAGTTCTTTTAGTCTTCCTAGAGTTGGAACTTGACCAACAAAATGATTTTTACTCATTTCAAAATATGCAAAGGAAGAAGATGCATTTATAATGGAAGTTGGAATTGTACCAGAGATTTGATTTCCTGCAATTGAAATAAATTGGATATTGGGGAGGGTGTGGAACATATTGTGTGGAAGAGAGCCATGAAACTTATTCACTGCTATTGAGAGCTTAATAAGTGATGAGATATTGTAAATACAAGAAGGAATCATACCAGACAAATTGTTCTCACTAGCATGTAAAATTGTCAAGTTTTGAAGGTGACATATTTCTTGTGGAATCTCTCCCTCTAAGTTGTTATAATCACATGAAAAAACAGTTAAGTGTGAAAGATTCCCTATGAATGAAGGGATTCTTCCTGTTAATTTGTTTTTTTTAATGACCATAGTTTGAAGCTTTTTCAAAGAGCTCATTTCAATTGGTATTTTGCCAATCAGATTGTTCCCTTGCAAGTACAAGTCTTTGAGATTGGAGCAATGTGTCAAATTTGTAGGAATTTCTCCTACAAAGGAGTTATTGGTGAGATAAAGTTGTTGCAATTGTAGCAACTGACCCAATTCCTGAGGGATTTCTCCAAAGAAGCTATTGTTTTGAAGGTTGAGACTTATTAGAAAAGTGAGATTACCAACATGAGGAGATAAAGATCCATGTAAATGACATCCTTCTAAGTTCAACCCTATAACTCTTCGATGCATGGGGCTGCATGTGATTCCATGCCACTTGCATAACTGGATGGAAGAATTCCAAGATTCAAGTGTTCTATATGGGTCACTAGATATTGATTCTTTGAATTTCAGTAATGCCAAATGATCAGTTTGGTTTGCTAATTTTACTGCCACAATTTTGTTTGGACCAAACCACAACAAATTTAAGGTAAACAGAGGAAGGTATAAGTACAAAAATATAGGTGAGAAGAAAGAAAAAGGGTTCATAATTGATTAATGAGAAAGAGGTTAATTTATGCTGATAGTTATGTGAGAATTGAGAAGAAACATGCATGCATTTAAATGCTTATGGCAAGAAGGATTAGTAAGGAGTCATGTATGTATGCACCAATTTATACGTTTCCTTTAATTTTGTTAAAATTAAAAAAGAAGATTCTATTTATTTATTTAATGCTTGTAATTTTAATTATACGACTTGGAACTTGAATCGTTTCATTTGGGGTGGAAAAATAAGGTTTCATCGACATCGTCATGCTATATGGGGAAGGTGATGTTACTTAATTGTGTCAATCATAAGTCATAGTCATGCCATGCTTAATACGTTCTTGATAATGCGGCATTAGATCTTCAATATGGTGTAGCGTGAGAAGTGTGTTAACATCACACATCAATTAAAGATAGAAATATTATGGATTTACACCTATGTAGTAGAAAGAGACGTGGTAAGAAGAGAGATAGAGAAAAAAATGAAGTGTTGAACTACTGTAAAAAAAAATAAAATTGAGGTATACATATATACCAACCTTTAAAGATATATATTAGACGTTAATTTAAGTGAATCTTTTTAAAAAATTAATATGAAGTTTTATATTCCAGTTGTTAAAGATTATTGATAAAGTAGTTATATCAATAATATATATTCAATTTTATCAATGTAATTTATAGAAGAGAAGTACCCAACAATAATAGGAACATACGCACTCTCAATTCATACGAAGTTGAAGAAATTTATCATATTATTAAATTTAATATTATATATTCTAAAAAGATATATACAATTGTTAGCAAATAAGTAAGTGGAACGTAGAAGTGAAAATGTGAAGTAACTGATGCGTAGAGACGAAAATGAGGTTGATTAATGCAAAACAAAAATAATGCAAAAAAAAA
>JBBPBR010000002.1:8105308-8121104 GCA_037974775.1 Cicer pinnatifidum
TGTATCCCATAAACTTTGACAAGGGTTAAAAAAAACAAGAGTAATATTAGTTTTTTTTATAGCTAATTATTCTCTAATATTATTTAGTTTTCTTATTTTGATAGTTAGATTTGTTGAAAGTGGCAAGTCCAATAAAAAATCTATCAAATGTGAATATTTGTTGATTCTATAAGTAACTTTGTGACGAAATACTCTACTTATAACTCAATATAAAAAAGAAGATGATTTTTAGATGATATACCAATAGTTATATTAAACAACTATAAATTTCATATTACATATCACCGATTATATTAACTCTGAATTTTAAATTTATATAAAACTTTGTGATTATTATTATTATTAATATATGTATTACATCAATAATCAACTATTAAATTAATTAAATTTCATCATTTATATATTGAATTATTAAATGCATAAAATTACTCGTAAAGTAAATGAATGTCGTGCATCTACCAAAACCAAACGGTAAGCACAGAACTTCAACAATTGTGTAAACAATAATACTTTACAAGTCTTGGTCAATTTCGAATTGTATAATAATGGAAGCTACAATTTCAAATCCACTAACTTAATTTCCATGGACTTTAGAGTGTTTATTGGAAGTGAATTATACACTATCTACATGGACTTTATTTCCACTTACGTCTTGCTCAATTTTTTATTGACTAATTCACAATCTACCTGGAAATTGATTAGTGGAAATTGAGTAAAAGTCATATATATAATAATACTAGATAGTATAATAGTATACTTCGGATCAACAATAATAAACTTATATATTGAATGGTTTAAATGGGTCTTGCTTTACCACAATATTTTTAAGTATCTTATTCATTTTGTTCTTCAATAGTGAATGATTCACATTCTTAGACTACACTTGAATTGTCTGATCATTCTTGTTATTGAATCATGGCATAGATGATGGACTTAATTTTCTCTTGGTATATTTTGATATTTAAACATTAAATATCAAAATTTGATATTTAAACATTGAAATCAAAATAATCAACATGTGATCTTTATAACCTTTATTGGAATTAGATTCTCTAATATTATGGCGCAAAAAGCTCTCAATCTTTTAATACTTATTAACCATTAGATCAATCTTATATTTCATATAATGTATGTGTCTTTTTATTATAAAAAATTCAAAATTGAAGAAACAACACATACAAGTTACAACTCAACTGCTGCAATGTCGATGTATCTAACGATTAACAGATCGTATTGGATGTTGAAGTCTTCCTTGTTGTAGATCTTGTCCATTTAATCGTTGTCTATCTCATAGTTGTGCCGATTGCGACTATGAGATAGACAATGACGAAATGAACCAAATCTACAATAAAGATGACTTCGACATTCAATACGACCCTTTAGTCACCAAAGACGTCAACATTGCCGCAGTTGAATTGTAACTTGTATGTGTTGTTTCTTGTTTATTCAATTTTGAATGTTTTTTAAGAAAAAGACACACGGCATAATATAGATCATAAGATTAATCTAATGGTGAATAAATACACAAAGATAGAGAGCAAAAAGTCTTTGACACCATAACATTGGACAATCCAATTGCCTTAAAGTGATGCATTTTGCGGTCATAACTTCAGCTTATATAAATATTATTTACTCTGTTTTCTCTCTTAATACTATAATTAAGTTTATATATCCTGGATAAATTTTAAGTTGAACCAACTAGATATCTGTTTAAAAATTGTTTAAAATTTAAATAATAATAATAATAAATGAAAATAAAAATTCATGATTTTCTTTATTTTTATAATTGAAAAAGTGATTTGAGTGATATATGTTCAATAAAATAAAATAAATAAAACTTCTATTTCGAATGAGTGGTTGTCTATCTTTATTAGAATTTTCAATACAAGTGTTTAAATAAATAAAATAAAATAAAATTAAAAACTCTCGCTATTTATTTAAACGAATAATGACATCCCTTTAGTTCGTTCACTCATTTCAGTGTCTTCTTCACCAAATCAAACCTAAAAAAATGTCACAACACCCCAAATATTATACAAAGCATTTGTGATTAACCAAATGATTAAGAGATTAAATAATGATGATACACCAAAACACAATTCTCTCTCTGTTACCAAAATGCAAAACTATGAGTCATTTAAAAATATTGCACGCTCTAATACTTACAACCGCAACTATTAAAACTATAATAATCCCTTTAAGCAAGCTTATTGATTTTTGTGTTGATTCACAATTTGGTGACATTAATTATGCTAACTTATTATTTCGCCAAATTCATTCTCCTAATGTTTATATATGGAATTCTATGATAAGAGGTTATGCCAAATCTCAAAATCCAAAAATGTCTTTGCTTTTGTATAGAGAAATGCTACAAACTGGGTATTCTCCTGATCATTTTACTTTCCCATTTGTACTCAAAGCAAGTTCTGTTATTTCTGATCAAATTTGTGGAAAATGCATTCATAGTTGTATAGTGAAATCTGGGTTTGAAGCAAATGTTTATGCTGCTACTGGGTTACTCCATATGTATGTTTCATTTAGAGATATGGTGTATGGGTTGAAACTGTTTGATAAAATTCCTAAGTGGAATGTTGTTGCTTGGACTTGTTTGATTGCTGGGTATGTCAACAATAATCAACCACGTGAAGCTTTAAAGCTGTTTAAAGATATGGGCCATTGGGGTGTTGTGCCTAATGAGGTTACCATGGTGAATGCTTTGATTGCGTGTGCTCGTAGTAGAGACCTCGATACTGGAAAATGGGTTCATGACTGCATCCGAAAAGCTGGTTATGACCCTTTTATGTTAACATCTAATGGTAATGTCATTCTTGCAACTTCCATTCTTGAAATGTATTCAAAATGTGGTAGCTTGAATATTGCAAGGGAGTTGTTCAACAAAATGCCGAAGAGAAATGTTGTTGCTTGGAACTGTATGATTAATGCTTATAATCAGTATGAGAGGTATAAGGAGGCACTTGATCTCTTTTTCGATATGTTGGCAGCTGGCTTTTGTCCTGATAAGGCTACTTTTCTGAGTGTGTTGAGTGTTTGTGCCCATCAGTGTGCTTTGGCATTGGGAGAAACTGTTCATGCTTATCTATTGAAAACCAACATTGCAATAGATACTTCCCTGGCAACTGCTCTTTTGGACATGTATGCCAAGAATGGTGAATTAGGAAGTGCACAAAAGATTTTTAATAGTTTGGAAAAGAAAGATGTGGTGATGTGGACTAGCATGATTAATGGTTTAGCCATACATGGTCATGGAAATGAAGCTTTGAGTATGTTTAAAATAATGCAAGAGGATAGTTCTCTAGTCCCTGATCATATTACTTACATTGGAGTATTATTTGCATGTAGTCATGTTGGATTGGTTGAAGAGGCTCAAAGACAATTTAACTTGATGACAAAGAGGTATGGTATAGTGCCAGAAAGAGAGCATTACAGTTGCATGATTGATCTTTTGAGTCGAGCAGGTCATTTCGGAGAGGCGGAAAGATTAATGAAGACAATGTCAATAAAACCAAATATTGCAATATGGGGTGCTCTTTTGAATGGTTGCCAGATTCATGAAAACATCTCTGTTGCTAGTCAAGTGAAACTGCAACTAACAGAGCTAGAACCTGTTCATAGTGGAATTTATGTTTTGCTATCTAATATATATGCTAATGCTGGAAGATGGGAAGAGGTAAATATGACTAGAAAAATGATGAAGCATAAAAGGGTTGCAAAGAATATTGGTCAAAGTTCAGTTGAAATGAAGCTGTTAACCTTATGATCGTCTGAAGATTCATTTGTTGTCTCAATTTATAAATAATTGACTGCTGGAGTTGCTTCAACATGGAAAAGCAGAACCATTGTTTACGGGAGCAATTTTTCATTCCCTTTCAGCTGCTGGAGTAGCTTCAATATCCAGATCCTGTTAATTATGGTACTCACAAGATACCAATAATTTACTTTATCATTATGTGATTTAATTAATATTATTTGTACAGGTTCCTTACTGCCATCGGTTAGCATTAGTGAAAATATATGATGTAGTTTGCTCCCATGATTTATTATTGGAGTAGGAGTCTCAGCATCTTGAATAGGGATGGCCCTGGGCAAGGTTGAGATGGGCGGCCGCCCAAGGTCCAACTTTCGAGGGGCACCAAAAAAATAATCTATACTTAGGTATTATATATAAATGTTAAAATAAAATGTTATATTATTTAAGTTATATATAAGTTACTGATAAAATTATAAACAATGCTAGTTAAATAAATACATGTGATTTAATAAATTGAAGAATAAAATCAAATGATTATATCTATAATTTTAGCTGATAAAGAGTTTGATTGAGGCACTAAAGCTAAAATTTTAATATGGATAATAATTAAACACTTAGGTTTTCTATATCTTTTATATATATTAAGACTCACAAGTCCCAATGTAAAACACTTAGCTAACTATGTATTCATTTTGTTTGAGCAACATGGTTAATGTCATCCTGTTGATTCATAACAGAAGTTCAATCAGTTAGTTAGGGTTAGTTACAGAGTTGGTTCAAAAAACAATAAAGCTCTATAAGTAAGATCATTATGTACCTCATTCAGTATAAATTCAATAATCTTGAGATTTTCTGTCATTCTTCAGCGCCTCTCAGACTCTCCTTTTCCCTTCACCTCCTCATACTTTGGTTACCAACAATTCATATATGCAGAGACAGCAAATGCCAAATAGGATCAATAATTACCGAACTGACAATAGAAGTTTGTTATGATGGCACAAATATAAGAGAAATTCTTAGATGCTTGAGTGAAACAGCATTGTATCATGCCACTTGTGTTGAGTTCAAGTGTGAGTGGTTAAGTCCCACATCAATTATGAATAAAGGTGGAGATGTGATGTCAAAAGTCTCTTGTGAATCCTGAAGCATTTGACCTGTTGTTGCTCCCATGCCCCCGAATTCTCCAAAAATTTGAAGCCATAATATTTATGAGGGTACACATGACTTTTCATGACAGATATGTTGCAACTTTCAGTTTACAAGTAATTCAATGAAGCTCCATTAATTTTTGTTACTCAATTGAGACACAAGTCATATAAAATGAAGCTTGGAACTCATGTTGCGAGTTTGGTGTTATGCTGAGGTGTTTAAGTTTCCAATTGGAGTTTGACTGATTAGTTAATATATGGATTCATGAAAAAATGAATTTTCAATAAAATAGAAAATTTGATTGAAAATAACAGCAAATTGAATTCAGATAACCTGTTAAACAATTAGAAAAGGGAATTCAACCAATTTTAAGCAAATTATCTACTCTACATTTGTTTGGAGTAATTAATATCTTGTGTAACACATACATAGGTGTTTGTTTTCAGTATGATTCTAAATTTCAAACTTCTTAGTACATTAAATATGTGTAATATTTTCTAGGGGACACTTTATGTTGAGGCTGAGTAGATTAGTGCATCAAATGCTGAGCATTCTCATTCCAAGATGAGTAAACCACGTACCAATAAGAAATCAATAAGACTTGTCTATTATTATTATTATCAGTAGTAGTAGTAGTAGGTGTTTATGAAATACTATTATATTCATAAGCTCTTGATTAGAGTTGACTAGAAAAGTGAAAACCTAATCTTCCAGTTTTCTACTCCCAAAGAAAAGTGATATGTTACGTATAAAGGGGTGCATGACTTCTAACTAGTAAGAAAAACTAACGACACTTTAATTGACGTGGGATCATAACACACTCCTCACGCTACACCATATTGAAGTTCTGATGCTGTGCATTATCAGGAACGTATTAAGCAGGGCATGACTTATGATATAAATCATAAGTAACATCACCTTTTCCCGACGATGAGACCTTATTTTCCACCCTAAGAAAATGATTCTCAAGTTCCAAGTCAAGCAATTTTGAGTCTTAACAGCACACTCTTTAAGAAATATTCATCCGGTTATTATTAGAAGTAAAAATAACTACTTTTTAGTTATTAAGAAAATTAGTTTTTTAGATTTTATATAAAATATAATTTAAATTTATTAAATTGTTCATTTGAATCTCAAACACTCAACTATCAAGATTATTTTTTTTTTTTATAATTAAAGTGAGTATATTAGAAATACTAACATTAAATCAGTAAAAAATAATCAAATTGATTAAAAGTTATCTAGGTCCCACAAAATATGTGGGTCCTGGTGAAAATCAATTTAAAAGAGTGTGTTAGAAAGTGTCTTTTAAAAAATGTGTTAAAATCAATTTAAAAGAGTGTGTTAGAAAGTGTCTCTTAAAAAATGTGTTAAAAGTCACTGCACTATTCTTACTCTTATCTAGTATAATTAAAATTACAAGCATTAAATGAAAATTTATCTCTTTTTTAACAAAATTAATGGAAGTATAAACGGGTGCATACATGCATGACTCCCTACTAATCCCTCTTGCCACAAGTATTTAAATGCATGCATGTTTCTTCTCTATTCTCACATAATTATCAAACCCCAAACTACATAGCATAAATTAACCTCTTTTTCCTCAATCAATTATGAAGCCTTTTTCTTTCTTCTCACCTATACTTTTGTACTTATACCTTCCTCTATTTACCTTAAAATTGTTGTGTTTTGGTCCAAACAAAATTGTGGCAGTTGCATTAAAAAACCAAACAGATCAATTGGCATTGCTTAAATTCAAAGAATCAATATCTAGTGACCCATATAGAACACTTGAATCATGGAATTCTTCCATCCACTTATGCAACTGGCATGGAATCACATGCAACCCCATGCATGGAAGAGTTATAGGGTTGAACCTAGAAGGATGTCATTTACATGGATCTTTATCTTCCCATATAGGCAATCTCACTTTTCTAATAGATCTCAATCTTCAAAACAATAGCTTCTTTGGAGAAATCCCTCAGGAATTGGGTCAGTTGCTGCAGTTGCAACAACTTTATCTCACCAATAACTCCTTTGTAGGAGAAATTCCAACAAATTTGACACATTGCTCCAATCTCAAAGGCTTGTACTTGGAAGGGAACAATCTGATTGGCAAAATACCAATTGAAATGGGCTCTTTAAAAAAGCTTCAAGTACTGACTTTTTGGAGAAACAATTTAACAGGAGGAATCCCTTCATTCATAGGGAATCTTTCAAGCTTAACGCGTTTTTCGGTTACTTCTAACAATTTAGAGGGAGATATTCCACAAGAAATATGTCCCCTCAACAAACTAACAACTTTACTTGTCGGTGAGAACAATTTGTCTGGCATGATTCCTTCTTGTCTCTACAATATCTCATGAATTATTAAGTTATCAGCAACAATGAATAAGTTTCATGGCTCTCTTCCACCCAACATGTTCCACACCCTCCCCAATCTCCAATTTTTTGAAATTGGAATGAATAAAATCTCTGGTCCAATTCCAACTTCAATGATAAATGCATCTTCTGGCTTTACATTATTTGACATCAGTCAAAATTATTTTGTGGGACAAGTTCCATCTTTAGGAAGGCTAAAAGAACTACTATATCTAAATTTGGAAATCAACTATTTAGGTGACAATTCAACTAAGGATTTGGAGTTTTTAAAATCTTTGACAAATTGTAGTAAGTTGCAAATGCTTTCTATGTTCAATAATAATTTTGGAGGCATTCTGCCAAATTCCATAGGCAACTTATCCATTGAACTTAATGAACTATATCTTGGAGCTAATTGGATATCAGGGAAAGTTCCTGCAGAAATAGGAAATCTAGTTGGCTTAACTCTCTTGAGCATGGAATATAACCTCTTTGAGGGAATTATTCCAACTACTTTGGGGAAATTAAAAAACATGCAATGGTTAGCATTGGGTAGAAACAAGCTATCAGGAGGTATACCACTCTTTATGGGCAATCTCAGTCAATTGTTCCATTTGAATTTACATCTTAATATGTTACAAGGAAATATTCCTCCAGGCATAGGAAACTGCCAAAATTTACAATATCTAGACCTTTCACAAAATAAGTTTAGTGGAACCATACCAATAGAGATTTTTTTATCTTTTTTCATTATCAAACTTATTGAAATTGTCACAGAACTCTTTGAGTGGTAGCTTACCAAGAGAAGTGGGTAAGCTCAAAAATATTGATCGGATAGATGTCTCTGAGAATCATTTGTCTGGGGACATTTCTGAAACCATTGGAGAATGCATAAGTTTAGAATATCTAAATTTGCAAGGGAACTCCTTTCAAGGAATCATACCTTCCTCTTTGGCATCACTCAAAGGTCTTCGAGGTTTAGATATGTCACGCAATCACTTGTCTGGACCAATTCCAAATATTTTACAGAATATTTCATCCCTAGAATACTTGAATGTTTCTTTCAACATGTTGGAAGGCGAGGTACCAATTAATGGTGTCTTTCAAAATGCAACTCAAGTAGGAATAATTGGAAATAATAAGCTTTGTGGAGGTATTTCAGAGTTTCATCTAGCACCATGCTCTATCAAGAGTATGAAACATGCAAAAAGCCATCATTTCAAGTTGATAGCAGTGATAGTAAGTTTGGTTTCTTTTCTTCTCATACTTTCATTGATTATAACTATCTACTGGATAAGGAAAAGAAAACAAATACAATCTTTTGATTCGCCAACAATTAACCAACTGGCTAAGGTTTCATACCAAGATTTACATCGAGGAACTGATGGATTCTCAGATACAAACTTGATCGGGTCAGGAAGTTTTGGTTCTGTGTACAAAGGAAGTCTTGTGTCAGAAGATAATGTTGTAGCCATAAAGGTTCTGAATCTACAAAAGAAAGGAGCTCATAAGAGTTTCGTTGCTGAATGCAATGCACTCAAAAATATCAGACATCGAAATCTGGTTAAGATTTTAACATGTTGTTCAAGTACAGACTACAAAGGTCAAGAATTTAAAGCTCTAGTTTTTGATTACATGAAAAATGGAAGCTTAGAACAATGGTTGCATCCCGAGATTTTAAATTCAGAACATGCAACAATATTGGACCTTGGTCAAAGATTAAACATCATTATGGATGTAGCTTCTGCATTACATTACTTCATCAAGAATGTGAGCAATTAGTCCTTCATTGTGATCTAAAGCCAAGCAATGTCCTTCTTGATGATGACATGGTTGCTCATGTGAGTGATTTTGGCATAGCAAAACTTGTCTCAGCCATTGGCACTACCTCAAATAAGAATTATAGTACAAGTGGAATAGAAGGGACTGTTGGCTATACTCCTCCAGGTATGTTGTAAATTCTTCATATGTTTTGGTGTAGACTTAATATTTTACAAGAGACATATATAATATTAACAACTTTTGCTAAATGTTTTAGAGTATGGAATGGGTTCTGAAGTGTCCAAATTTGGTGACATGTATAACTTTGGAGTTCTTATGGTGGAAGTGCTTACTGGTAGAAGACCCACTGATGAAGTTTTTGAAGATGGTGAAAATCTGCATGACTATGTTGCAGTTTCATTTCCAGATAATCTTATACAGATTTTGGACCCACATCTTGTATCAAGAGATGCAGAAGTAGCAAGAGAAGGTGGAAATAGTGAAAATCTCATTCCAAGTGTGGAGGAGTGCTTAGTTTCTCTTTTTAGGATTGGACTTATTTGTTCAATGGAATCACCCAAAGAAAGAATGAATATTGTGGATGTCACTGGAGAACTTAGCATAGTCAGAAAGGAATTTCTTGCCGGTGAGATAAACTGATATTTTTATATGTTTATTTGAATCTTAACTAACTCATTTATTACTTATGAAGTTATAATTCGACTTTAATCATTATATTGTGCATTTCAAAAATCTTACTCTACAGAATACAAAGGTAATAATGTGCTTCTTCTTGATTTGAATTTCAGGTGTTACACTCATTAGTAATTGAAGTTGAACTAAATTTCAAAGGTTATTTGTAGAAAGAGAAGTGTATGCAGTATGATGCACTTGTTGTTAAGAAAATGAATGGTCAATCTGGCTGAACATTTGGCGATGCTTAGTCTACTAATTCAGTTAGCAACATTTGATTTTGTGTGATTGTGTTCAATGTAGATTTGTCGGCAACCTACTAGTTTGCTACTATAAAGTTATACACGAGTCTTTGGAAGCTTCAATTTATGAAAGAACCAAGACGAAGAAATAACTTTGTTAGTTTGAAGCGTTAGTGTGCGAAATGCATGGATAATGTTTGGTAGAGGTTAATCATTTGTGTTTTGTTTGTTTGGACCATAAGATAACTGTTTCTAGTTCAATTAAGGGTCTAGAGTAATCCATCAATAAGTGAATCTAGTGATGATAGTGCTTACAATATTCTTTTTGTTAGTTGATAAAAGATATTATGTCTGATAAATACATTCTTGAATTTATTTTACTTTATGCGAAACATGTACTTCATTTAAGGTTGACCTTATGATTCATTTGTATCTTGGGATACTTTAGATTGGGAAACATGATATTATGACTCATAAGTGTACATTTTTTTTTCTATAGGTATCATGTGTCAAACTCTAATACACTTCTTTCTAGTATGATATTTCATTTATGAAATCCATATCTAAACAATAAGCATTGTTGGATTTACCGATATTTTATACTTCTGTCTCTCTGAATTGAACTAAGAATTTTGAAATTTATACAGTGAATCATCCGCTAACTAGAAGGACTATTGGCTTTCAACTTTCTGTTATGTGGCTTCAACAAATAATGCTGAAGACTAATACACTATAGGCAGAATGATAATTTTGTTGTCTAATTTGACAAGCCATGAAAATACATACCCTTAAACAGTTTTCCATATACATTACACACCCACACAAGAGGTATTCTTTTGGTACCTATGACTAAACTCACAAAGGAATCAGACTTATCAAAAAGCCAAACTCTAATATTGGGTAATAAGAAGATTAAATGAATGTAGGCTAATTAAAAATCACTTTGCTTCTATACTTTTTTTCTACAGTAGTTTGCTTCTGTACTTACTGAACATTTATTAATAACAATAATATTTACAAAAGTGACTAATAGGTTTGTTGTTTCATAAATTTTGAGTGGTTTTATGGCTAAATTGTACACACAATTGTGGTCATAGGTTGTGGTTTTACATCCATGAGTTTCTACATTACTGAGTTAAGTTAACAACCAGACAATTATATCACACCCCATGTTTTGAGAATCACATATTAATAGTTGGCTTGACTTTTAATATTTGACAAGTAAAAATTTGGACAAACCTGCAATATATAATGTAAGAAGAAACATGAAACAAGTAGGAGTTTGGATTTGTAGGTGCAAGGGTTGGAACGTATGAAACACCATGTACATCAGACACAACACTGACGCGTAGACATTAAAAAAAAAATTTTAATGGAAGTGATTGAATGTTACATGTGTGGTGCAGTGTCATTGCTTATAGGTTGGAACTCTCATGTTTCTATGTTCTGCATTTGATAAAAAGAGGATGAACTAAAGTACCGCTTACAAAATTGTTTACAAGGAAAAACAAAAAGACTGAATTAAAATTATATGAAATATTGAAGGCATTTCTATGTATGGAAAAACTGATTGAATGACAGCACGTGTTTCCTAAATTCCATTTCAATATATTGTGATAAAATCATTTGTCGGAAATCATATGTAAATATGATAACGTGCTTGCAAATATGATAATTGCATAGATCTACAAAGGTTGAAACAAACCAACTTTTAGGTGCTCAGGTTAACCAAATATAAACTTTATACTGCACAAAATAACTTTGTTGTATTTTTTAACTCAGAAGAAAACATACATATGCTGATAAATGGTCTCTAAAATCATTTCTTTTTGACAGGAAACAAATTAAAGAACTTAAATCCATCACATGCTTCATATGAATATCATGCAGACTCAGGATTTAAATATGGTCTCTAACTAATAAGTTAAATACATATTAAAGCTTAAAAAAAGAATAGATACATGCATTGCACAAACTTCTAACTAGTTTATTTACAAAAAGGAAAAGATGAAAATGATAAGGAGAATTTGTAGCAATATTATGTGGCTCTAATGTAGATTTGCTTCCATTAAATCCTCAGTAGGAAAGAAACTTTTGATTATATTAAGCTCTCTCATGACTTCAACCATACTCATTCTTTCTTTTGGTGATTCCACTGAACAGGCAAGTGCAATACTAAAAAGTGAAACTAGACATTTCTCTACATTAGAATGCATAACACCAACATTTTCACTGTCAATTGTCTGTACTAATTCATTGTGGACAATGGTTGGATCCACAATCTGCAAAAGGTCATTTGAAATTGAAATTTTAACAAAATTGTGGAGACTATGACTATCTTCAAACATTTCATCTGTAGGTCTTCTTCCGGTTAAGATTTCTAAAATTAGAATTCCAAAGCTATACATGTCGCCTTCGATTGACAAATTAGAACCCATTCCGTACTCTGAAATGTAATGCAAATCACTTAATATCCTTAAAGTTATTATCAAAATGTTACTCCCTCTGATTTCTAATGTAAACAAAAAGGCACATGCGTTTGATCTACGTTTGAACCAAATACATATCATTTTTTACTTATATTTAAAATCAGAAGGAGTAACTCGTAAGCAAGTAAAATGAGCAGAAACATAAAATAAAAATATTTGACAATTTAACATAACAGTATCATGCTATACCTGGAGGAGCATAACCAATAGTCCCTTTTAATCCAACAGTGCTATTTTGTGTCAAGGAGACTCCAATACTTGGGAGCAATTTTGCTATGCCAAAATCACTCACATGAGCTACCATAGAATCATCAAGAAGAACATTGCTAGGCTTTAAATCACAATGAATAACAGGTTGCTCACATTCATGGTGAAGATAATGAAATGCTGAAGCAACATCAATAATAATATTTAGCCTTTGTGCAAGGTTCAATGCTTTTTGTGGACCTGCAGTTTCTTTTTCTGGATGCAACCAACTTTCTAAGCTTCCATTTCTCATGTACTCAAAAACAAGAGCTTTAAATTCTTGACCTTTGAAATCTGTACTAGAACAACTTGTTAAAATCTTAACCAAATTTCGATGTCTAATATTTTTTAGTGCATTACATTCAACCATGAAACTTTTGTGAGCTCCCTTCTTTTGAAGTTTTAAAACCTTTACTGCTACAACTTTATCGTCTAACTCGAGAGTTCCTAAGTAGACAGAGCCAAAACTTCCAGATCCTATCAAATTCCTTGTAGAGAATCCATTGGTTCCATTGTGCAGGTCTTCATATGAAATCTTAACCAAAAGGTCAATTCTTGGTGAATCAGATGAAGGTTTCATGTTTCTTTTCTTTATACAGTAGATAGTTAGAATAAACAGAAGTATAAGAAGAAAAGAAACCACACTAACTACCACTGCTATCAACTTGAGATAATGATGTTTTGCTTGTTTCTTACCTTTCAAAGGGCATGGAGGTAGGTGCAACTTTGAAATACCTCCACAAAGGTTATTGTTTCCAGTTACCACCACCTCACTTGCATTTTGAAAGACACCTTCAGTTGGTACCTCTCCTTCCAACATGTTAAAAGATACATTGAAGTATTCTAAGAATGAAATATTTTGAAGACCTTTAGGAATTGATCCAGACAAGCGGTTTCGTGACAGGTCTAAATGTTGAAGGCTTTTCAGTGAAACCAAAGAGGTTGGTATGACTCCATGAAAGGAGTTTCCTTGCAGATGAAGGTACTCTAAGCTTTCACATTTTCCAATGGTTTTAGGAATATCACCAGACAGATGATTCTCAGAGAAATTCAACATTCCAATATTTTCTAGCCTGCCTACTTCTTGCGGTAGACTACCACTCAATGCGTTTCGCGACAAGTCCAATAATTTTGTTAATGAGAAAAGATTAAATACCTCTATTGGTATGATTCCTCTAAGATTGTTTTGAGAAAGGTCTAAGTAATATAACTTTTGGCAGTTTCCTATGCTTGAAGGAATATTTCCTTCTAACTTATTATGTCCTAAACCCAAATAAAACAACTGACTGAGGTTGCCTATAAAGGCTGGTATATTTCCTGACAACTTGTTTCCACTCAATTCCAACACTTGCAACTTTTGAAACTTCACAAAAGTAGTTGGAATCATCCCTTCAAAACGGTTATTTTCCACAGTGAAGAGATATAGGTTGACTAGATTTCCTAATTCTGCAGGAATTTTTCCTGATATATGATTGCCCCCAAGATATATGCTATTGAGTTGTTTGGACATATTTCCTAAAGAATTTGGTAATAGACCTCCAAAATTATTGTAGGATATATCAATCACATACAACTTACTACAATTTTCCAATGACTTTACAAACTCCAAATCATTAGTTGAGTTGCTTCCAAGATTGTTCTGAGACAAACCTATGAGCTGAAGATCTTTTAGCTTTCCAAGACTTGGAACATGACCTATGAATTGATTTTCAGTAATATCAAAAGCTCTTAAGTTAGATGCATTTGTGATGGAAGTTGGGATTAGACCTGAGATTTGATTCCCACCAATGAAAAGTGTTTTGAGATTGGGAAGGGTATGGAACATTTTTGGTGGAAGAGAGCCATTAAATTGGTTCAAGTCAACAGAAATAAGAGTAAGAGATGACATATTATAAAGACAAAGTGGAAGTTTACCAGACAATTTGTTTATACCAACTGATATAGTTTCCAAGTTCTTCAAATGGCATATTTCTTGTGGAATATTCCCCTCCAAGTTGTTGGAACCAACATTTAAATTTATAAGAAATGAAAGATTTCCTATAGTTTGTGGAATTTCTCCTGTTAAATTGTTGTTCCAAATGAATATTCTTTGGAGCTTCTTAAGAGAACCAATTTCAATTGGTATTGTCCCAACCAAATTGTTCCTTGACAAGTATAAGCTTCTGAGATTCAACAAACTTGTCAAGTTTGAAGGAATTTCTCCAACCAATGAGTTATTATTGAGATAAAGTTGCTGTAGTTTTACTAAACTACACAATTCTTGTGGAATTGTTCCATAGAAGCTATTGTTCATGAGATTGAAGTTTGTCAAAAAAGTAAGATTACCAACATGAGGTGATATGGATCCATGCAACTGATTTCCTGCTAAGTACAACTCTGTAACTCTTTGATGCATGCATGTGATTCCATGCCACTTGCAAAAGTGAGTTGAACCATTCCAAGAGTCTAAGATTCCAAATGGGTCATTAGATATTGATTTTTTGAATTTGAGCAATGCCAAAATATCAGTATCATTTCCTAATGCATAAGCAGTTTTATTTGGTCCAAACCAAAGTAAGTTTAACGTATATAGTTGTAATATGTGAAGGCATATAAAGAAAATTGCATGTAACATGTGCAAAAAAGACTTCATTTGATTGAGAAAGTTAAAGGAGCTATAGAAAGTGTTTAATCTCTTCTGCTAAATAGCTTTTTGGAGTTTGGTGGAATAAAATATTACAGAACAAGCACATTCTTTCTGAAACTTTATACTTATTATATTATATTGGAGACAACATCATGAACTCGTATGTTTGACATCATC
This sequence comes from Cicer pinnatifidum, assembly GCA_037974775.1. NCBI lineage: Eukaryota > Viridiplantae > Streptophyta > Magnoliopsida > Fabales > Fabaceae > Cicer > Cicer pinnatifidum. Next base: position 8,120,822 of record JBBPBR010000002.1, read on the forward strand.
AAATTGAATTTTGATTTCCATTACAATATTTTTTTAAACATTTCTTTAAAGTCAAATTTATGTGTCACTTTTTCTAAGTTAAAGGTTTTATGTTCTGTTCAAATGAGGTTAAGTTTCAAGTTAAATGATTATTCACGGAAATTGTATCTAAAATCTTAAATGTCAAGTTTATAGTCAAAATAGTTTGGGAGAATTTCATTGAAATAATTATGACAAATATAATTTTGGTCTTTATATTCTACTTAATATTTGTTTTGACTTTTATTTTTTATTTATTTATTTT
>JBBPBR010000002.1:8136816-8146832 GCA_037974775.1 Cicer pinnatifidum
CAACCTTTAAATTTTGATAGTGAATTTTATAAAAATAAATTAATTAATTGTGAATGATTGCACAAATAAATACAAATTAATTGATATTAATTAGATAAAAGATATAAACTTTAAATTAAATTTTTTGAAAATTGATCTCAAGACATATAGAATAAAAATATTGCATTTTACTACTAAACCATTGCAAAATATTTAATAATTTTGAAATATTTACTATACAACTAATATTTTAAATTCCTCAAAATTTTAAAACCATGTACAATAGGCCAACTTATAAGAACTATGAACCGGCCTTAGTGGTTAAAATGATAAGCAACTCGAATTCTTTAATCATATGATTTGTGATTAAAGATTTGATCTATATCTCATGAAAATTCAATTATCTAAAAGAAACATTCATAATTAAATTAAAATCCTCCAAAGGGATTAGTCACGTCCATTTCCCTTTCAATTAATTATAGGCAAATTGATGGCCAAAATGGTTCAATTATTCTTTACCACAGCTGCATGCCTTTTTGAATAATGAAATTTCTTTTATACTTCTGACTATTCCGAGCAAAAAATCTCAATGGATTGTAATTCAAGATTCCGCAATGAGAAACAAAAAAACATTAAATTAAAAGTCACGTACACTACAAAATATGTATGAGCAAAAATATTTTTTTCTTAATTTATTTTTGAATAAAAATATTATATTATACAACTGAATAATTATAATACATCTAATAATTTATAAATATTAATAAAATATAATTAATATTTTAGAGTCTTAGAACGAATTATACATTAAAATATTTTAATTAAAAATAAAGTTTAAACAGCGACACGACATAGTTTAGAGATGGAATGAAGTCATTTTCTTACACAAATTTATAGAATTATGTTATTTTCTAAAATATCATAGTAATAATTTTATATAATATTTATTAATAAAAAAGAAAACAAATATCTTATTTAATTGATTTCTGAATTTGTCTTTAATAATGATCTTTCCAACATATATTCCTAAGACACATAAATGCACATGTTAAGAATTTTAAAAATAAAAGAATATTTTTGTTAAAAGAATAATGTTTGATCTTTTAGAGAATTAAATCCACAAATTATAAAACAAGATTTCTAAATTTGAATATGAGCACATAATTACATTTGGCAACTAAAGCTATGAGTATATATAGTTGACGCATAAAAAGGCATCTTTTATGTCTCTTTCAATGTTACTAGACTTGATTTGATACATAATTGTGAAGTCCATACAAAGAATAGGGATAATTGCCATATATACTTATAGGCCGGCCAGACGAACATTTATTCATTTTCTTATCAAAATTTGTGGTCACGATAATTAATGATATTCAATACAAATAATTAATATATTTAATTTAAAATTCAGATTAAATATATTTATTTTTATTAATTTATTTTAGTTTGTTAATAGAAATAGAAAGAATATTATCTTTCTTTTGATTTGTCGTAAATTCTCTCTGTTTTAGATAATTCTCTTTAAGGTACGTTAAATATTAAAGATAAATATTTTTCGTAATAAAAATTTAAATTTAAATTTACATTGTTGGAGTCTATTTCACTTTATATATATATTATATATATGCATGCAAAAAGGAGTAGATGTGGTAAAACCAGTTGGTATTACTTGTTAGGTCCACCCTCCACAATTAGTATATATATAGAGAGAGAATATATGTGCTAAAAGTAGACTAAGAGCACTTTCATGTTAATTATTCCAATTAATTAGGACAAGGGATTTATCTTATTTACAAACTTTTGAAAGTATTAAGTATTTGTAAAATAGTAAAGATTTTGGTATACAATTATTGGTATATATGTCTAATACTCATTGATACTCTTTCCTATCACACTATTTTATTACGAATAAAATTTGTGATTTTTTTATATATTATTAATATAATAATAATAAACTTAAATATAAATAAAAAATAAATATATTTAGTTTAAATTTAAATTAAATATATTAATTTTTTATATTTAAATATGAAAGGAATATAATATTATTTGAGTTTTTTTAACTATTGTGATAAAATAATTTTTAATTTTTTAAACTTTTATTAGTGTGAATCAAACAATTTTACTTTCTCATATTACATTATACAAAAAAATTGATGTGTTGTTTTATAGTTATTTCAACTTTTTTGATGGTTATGTGTCCCAAAACAGAGCACATGATTAGATTGGAGTGTATTGATATGTCTGATGAAAATTAAAGCTAATAATAATAACCTAATACCAACTTAATTAATGTGTGCTTTATTCAGCCCCTAAAAAGATATGTCGTTGACGTTTTAGGACAAATGACAAATCAATGAATAAAAGGTATTGGTCCCTTGATGACCATATCCCACTTCTAAATTCAATATTAGAAAGATGGTGACAGGAGTGACAAAGTTGAACAAATATCTACCTAAAATATTAGTATATGCTTTTAACACTAGGCTAAACTTTGGCCACATTGTCATGTTGCATATTGTTCTTTACCTAATATAATTCCACATTTACACTATACTCTCATTTAATCTATCTTATTAAACTATCCCCCTCCATCAAATGCAATGTAATTGTTTTTGTTTTTATTTTTGTTTACTATGTAGGAATTTTCATTTGTGCTATATGACAAATTGGTGTTATGCTGCAATAAGTCCTCTTGAGGGAGAAGCATGGACACTATTACAGACATTGAAATGGCTTACTTTGCTAAATTAACACAATATTATTTGGAGATGGATTGTAAATAAGTGGTGGATGACATATCAACAAAGAAAATGCTAGCTAGTCAATGGAGTATATGGGAATTAATAAGACAATGTCAAAATTTATTCTACTGCATGTGCAGCTCAAATATATATATATATTTTAAGAGTATTATAATATTAAAAAAATACTAAGAGACAAAAGTTCACTCTACACTATATGATCCAGAAAAAAAAAAAATAAATATAGAATCCATAAATAGAATCAGATTTTTTATTTTATTGATATTATATACAAATTTTTGATGTTATTTAAAATTTAAATAAATATTTTTTTTAAAACTTGTAATACTTCTTAAAAAGTCTAATTTTTAAGATTATAAGATAACTTTCACATACTGTCCAAACAATTATGTTTATAATATCTCTAATTGTATCATGAGTATTATTATGAATGAAAAAGTCTTGATTTTTTTGGAGTAAAATTTAGATGTTTCATCTTTAAAGATAAATCAATAGTATTGATAAAAAAATTATATTTAAAAAATAATAATAAATATATCTAGTAAATTAGTTAAGAGTATTTCTTTTTTGCTTCTTGAGAGTACTTTTTTTGGAAAAGTCAAAATTAAATAAATAAATAAAAGTCTTATCTAACACAAGACGTGCAAAGAAAAGACCAAAAGACTAGTTATATAGATCAATTATATTCTATCTTTGTAACTTGTTTCTTGAAAGTACTTGTATTCTATCTTTGCAAAACAGAGTAATGCTACAATCAAAATATAGATCAACTATGACTTGTAAAATGAGTAGAATTGCAATAATATGAATTGGATGATTGTTCATCCTCCCTTTATTTTTTCTGATATGATATTAAATTTTTACTTACAGGATATTAAATGTACTATTGAAAGCTAACTTTAAGCTAACTTGTCACGTTTGTTGAAGTTGGTTGAACATCCATCTATAAATTGTCTTAATCTTGAATGAACAATCCATATCTACAATTGTGATTGCATTATCTTAGACAATCCATTTACTTTACCTAGGCCTACCATAAAGATCTTTAAAGGTGCAACCACTAAAATTTGTCATGATACAACAATCAAGAATCAAGACATATCCTAATTCCTACCCTATAGAGCCCAACCTCATCTTGAAACCAAGCTGTCAAGTCCCAGCCCAACACATCTCATTGTGTTATTTAGTTACTCTCTAGTCTCATAATTATGGTCTCATCATTATTTGAGGTATTTGATAATTTCACACAGATTAATTATATAAAAAAAAAATACAAAAATAGTACTTTTATCAACTTAAAATAGAAGATTTTGAGACACCTTAAAAATTCTAGTTACACATTGATCAAAATTACATGTTATGAATTTATCCAATGACAAAAAAATATTGATAATCTTCAGCCATTAGATGAATCCAAGAACTGACCTCTGGCTATAGAGGAAGTAGAAGAGGATACAAACTTCAAAATAACAAAGGCTATGCTGAAAAAACAGATTCACTTTCCAATGCTATGGTGCTGGAAACTTGAAAGAAAAAAAAAAGAGACAATATATCAACACAAACAAACAAATTACAGTTTACAAGTACTAAGAAACATACACCACAAAAAGAGACTCATATTTAAGATTATGCTGCACATATAATAGAACACAAACCAGAAAGATAAACAATATCAAACTAAGGAGAGGAGACCGAACCGCGTAACGGTTTGGTTGATAATACGTAACACTAGTGGTGCCAGCATTGGTGCAACTCTTGGTAATGTAGGGTAGGTTAAAGTGCCAAGAATGAACCAATTGAAGCTTAAAAGAGCAACTGCATCAGATGCAGGTTTATTTCTGATGGTGAAGAAAAACTGCACCACACTCTTCAAAGACATGGCTACTACAGCAAAGAGAGCTATAACAAGAGGCATGCAAGGGTCCTCAGCTTGCCAAGCAGTCACTCCAACTAGAAGTGACAAAACGGCGCTGAAAATTGACTGCGAAATAGCATTGTGGCGGTGATCCAGTACTTCACTCATTTCTACTAAATCTTTTGAGATTGATTCGGGTTTAGCTGCGGAAAGATGTTCGGATTTTGGTCCGGTTTTCAAGAGTTTAAGCAACTCGGTTCTAGTTTGGCTCCCTTCTTCCAAAATATCTTTGTGCTTCAGAAGATCCTGAAGGGCAACCCCAGTGCCAGTGTAACTAGATTTCCCTGGAATGCTATAGCTGCTGTCATCAATCTTTTGGTCGTTTTCGATGTTTTGATCTTTGGAGTTCCAGTATCCCTTTCCTTGAATTTCTTTGAGCCGAAGATTTTCGTTTATCTGATTCTTCAACTTTCAACAAGACATAACAACAAAACACCAAATCAGGAAAAGCTTTCTGCACAACAATATAATTAAGAAACATAAATTCTCACTTGTAGCCTGATCATGTTTGGATAAATAACTTAATTAAGAACTTATCATAGAATTGCTTATGTACAAACTATTTCTATAACAAAAGATAAAATAAAATAAAATAAAATCAAACTGTTTTCATATAAGGTATAAGCTGTTTTTATAAACTATCCAAAGAGCTTATGGAAATAAGCTTGAAAACAGCCTATGATTGTGTCATAAACTGTTTCCGTGAACTCTCTCAAACACTCTATCAAGCAGTCTCACAAATGCTTATGTCAGTAGAAAAGATCAAATAAGTCAATCCAAATAGGACGAGGAGAATTGGACTCAACAATGAGTGACACTAAGGATCATCAGTTTCGGTACAAAACAACAAAACCAAATAATTTTAGCATATCACTGAATATCTATTTATATCTGGTCATATATTGAACGCAGCATCTTCACAAAGTTTCAGGACAGCCTTTTAATCTATTAGAGCTGATGCCAACTTCCGGAAAATCTTGAATTACAGATAAGACTTTAACATTGCTGATATTAACATATTGCTTACTATATTAACTGTCAATCAGAAGCTAAGTCTTTGCACCTACGTATATAAAATGTATTATAATTTTGTAGTACATAAACTTCCTGAAATTGAAAACTTCAACAACTATAATTGTCTAGAAATATAATAATTAGAAGACGTTTAAAGATAGTATATCCTTATGCTTGACTGGCACATGAGTTATAAAATATTTACCTTTCCAATAGGTAGCATCAAACAAGCAGTAAATTCCAACATTCAAGTCATCTTGACAGTTAAATAGATATCCAAGTTACAAGTCAGGCACATGAATTATAAAATATATACCTTTCTCTCTAAGTTTTCAATTTTTGCAATGGCCATATCATGTTCCTCTTCAAGCTCTGCCAGTAGCATCTCCATCATTTTGCATTCTTTGACAGCCATCTGGAAGCGTTCTTGAAGTTTCTTCTGACTCCACTCTAGATTTGCCATCTCAGTCTGCATTTGATGTAGTTTTCGTTCCAGCTGCATAACGTTAGGTAAGCCCAATGAGCAGGTTTCTGTTAGTTAGGAGTCAGAGTTAGTTAGGATACTAACAGAAATTGACATAGATAGCCTATAAAGTGAAAGTGAGAGAAGACTTGATATATTCTGTGTAGTTGGAGATTTATGCTGTAGGTAGAGATCTGCTGGAATTCAAGTGTCAGACTAACCACTCACACTTGAATTCCAACAATGTTCCCCTCAATTGTGAGTCTCGCACATCATTATACTTGTATATATTGTTAAGAACCAACAAAACACATTGTCTGAGTCCACCACTAGAAAGACTTTCGATATAAGCATCCATTTCCGCTCACCTTGCAAGCCAATCCATGGCTCAGAACTAACCATTAAAACTTGAATTCCAACAATGTCACTCTCAAGTGTGAGTCTCCAATATCATCGTCGTTACCAACCAACAGAAGACACTTTCTGACTCCACCTCTAGGAAGACTTTCGACCGGGTTCATTACTAAATATGGAGCTCCAATCTCATCAATAAAATCTTACCTTACCTTACCTTTCATTTCATTCTTTATCTAATCAATGCATCAAAACCCATTACATAACAAGATAACTACCACTTTATCTATCAAATCACTATAAACTTCATATTCCAGGATCAGAATATATAATGCAGGCCACATAGGATAGAAACGAAGTTAATACCAACTTCCCTCCCTCACTCCATTCCACATTCCCTTATCAAATCTATCATTTCAAACAAGATGAGTACTCTAATATGACATTGTTTTATATCTATTGCTAAGTCAGTAAATCTTCAGCACCTAAATCCTATCTATTAGAGCAAAATGAATTGTGTTATGCAAGGCAGGCACACGACATAAATTAAACAAATAAAAACTATAGAATGAAAACTAACCTGCCTCTCCCTATGAATGGCATTCACAATTCTTGCAGGCAAGAAGATAAGCCCAAATGTCCATGACATAATTCTCAATATTATGTTTACATTGAAGATTATAGCAGTCCAAACCGACTCTATCCAAGTGTAAATTACCAATAATGCAGTTCTTATAGCAAACAAGCATACCAGCTTAAATATAGTGAAAGCCCTTGTCACCAATAGTATTGCACTAACCAAAAGCTCAGAAATTAGTGCCATTAATCACTAAATTGAGTACCCTTTCTCCTAAATAATTACATGTTCAAAAATTCCATAATCTTTGGTTTGATGCAGTTTATCACAGTATCCTGCAATATCAGTAAATCCATACCAAAAAATTATTGAGGACTAAACAACTATGGTGCAAATAAATAAGCAAAAAAAAAAAAAATTATATATTTGATCAGATTAAATAGATTTAAGCATATGCCTAAGGAGGAGCAATCAACAACTATAAGAAAACATAAATATCACATTAGTAATACTTGATTTACTGATATTGATAGAATTCTTCTATGTTGAATTAGGAAAAGTAGTAAATTTTAGGGTTTGTAAAATTATTTAAAACTTTAAACATATCATTATCAAGCTTTAACAAATATCATGACCTCAAATAGCAAACTTCCACAAACAATGATTAATAGAATAAGAAAACTAAGTAATAAAAATTGCAAAATTTATATATATAATAAAACGAATAATCCAAAAGCATAAAGCCATGTCATGAATCCACAAAAAGAATGAACTTTAATAGAAATGAAGAGAAAAGTAAAATTGGGTTTGAAATAAAATTGAAAATCCAAATAATAATAATAAATAATAAAAAAAAGGAACAAAGAGATACTCACGGTGAGTGGAAAATGGAAATTGGAAAAGAGAGATATAGTGGAACAGTTAAGTGCAGAGATAAAAGCTGAGAGAGAGAGACAAAGAAGGAAGTGGATTGTGAATGTGAAATCAAAGGAAAACTAGTAGTGTTGCTGACTTGCTGTGAGTTTTGAAGACAGTGCATGGTGCATAGGTGGCAACAAAGTGATTTCGAGCTGCCACGTAAACTACTTATGGATATATGTTAAGCTGTTAAGGTTATATCAATCCACTCATCCAATTTTTATTCAATGCTTAAATCATTGTATACATTCTATGTATTTCTCAAAAGTGGTCCACTTTGGACAAATATCACGCAACCAAGCATAATCTTCCTAGATTTTACTACCCAAATAATTACTCAATCGATATCCATTCTTAAAAATAGAAATAACAAATGTATTTTTCAATATTTTCAAATTTTATCTTGTGTTAAATTAATATTAATTAAATTATTGTTTCAATTATAAAAATATATTTTTTTTTAAAATAATCGTTAAATTATATTTTTTAAAAATATTGTCCATTTATTTTAGACGAATAACAATGGTGAAATGCCGTAAATTTTTTTTATATCTATGTATAATATTTGAGTATAATTTTTCTCTTCTTTCTTTATTAATAATGGTGAGTTATACTCTAGACTACATTTATAAATGGTTCATTATCAACAACTATTTAAAAATTATTGGAAATTATGACGATCATCGATAATATTTTTCAGAAATTATAGTTCAAGACTTTCTTCGCTTATGTATAAGATAATATTTGTCGATTCAATACGAAATAGATATTTATTTTTCCATTCAAACTGAAAATTACTCTCTCAGACATAGAAATGAAAATGATTATTAACGTCTACTTTTAAGAGGACGGCAGATGTAGTAATTGAAATTTTAAACATTTTTTAAATAATGATCTATGGTAGACATAGTCATATTTGCCTCAAATATAGTTTTTGCTAATCACTTTAGTCCATAAAAAAAAAATAATAAAAAGGACATTTGTAATTTTAATAAATTAAAAGACTATTTACTCTTTTATTAGAAGAATTTATCTTGATGTACAAAATTTGATTTTTCAAAGCATAAACATTGAAGGTGAAGCAGTATCTAAAATTTACTCTATACTCTACAATTATACCTCTACTCTTACTGCTAATCTAAACTTTTAATTTTATCATTCCCTTACAATTAAATCAATGTTTTACAACAAAGATTTTTGTTTAGAATTTTTAAAAAAACTAACTTAAATTTCTGAAACACATTTATTTACTAGAAAATTTGATTCATCATGTTTCCATAACAAACATCCATTTTGGAAAACTGCTTTAAAAATAAAAATATGTTATGGAAAATTTGAACCACTAAATATTTAGAAAAAAATGAAGGAAATATTTTCCTATTAAAAAAACATTTTCTTACAAAAACAAAAATCAATAGACGTTGAGAGTCCAATTAAATCTAAAAAACTTAATAAAAAGCGAAAAATAAAAGGGGGTGAGATTAAGATTTTTTGAGAGATTATGGGGGTAAGAATTTCAAACAATATCCTTCACAGTGTTTCAGTTTAACCCGATCCTTTCAAAACTACAGCCCAAATGGCCCATCCATTAGCTTACATTTTTTTTTTATCAAACCATTAGCTTACATTTTTAAACAAAACAAATCTTTTTAAACATATATGATATGCATTATTATTATTATTATTTTCTTCTGAAAATGGAAATATGAATTAATTATTATACATCAATCAGTAGCATAAATAAATTTTATACACCCACGTTTAATCATATTTTACTATAAAAATATTTAAGCAAATATTTTTTTTTTTTAAAATAGTATAATAATATAGTTTACATTATATTATTAATTTAGCAATAGAGTATTTAGAACTCTATACATAATAGTATTACGCTTTAACAAATGTTATGACTTATGACATCAAATAAATGCACAAATTCCACACTTCCACAAACAATGATTAATAAGTGAAGAAAATTAATTTACAATGCTCAAAGCAAAAAACGATGTTGTGTAAAAAAAAAAAAAA
>JBBPBR010000002.1:8146924-8162367 GCA_037974775.1 Cicer pinnatifidum
AATGATTTTCACAAGTTTTTTTTTTTTTTTCCTTTTTGAGCTTCCTTAGCTTTGGAGGAAATGACCAAACAAAAAAACTAAACTCAACAACAAATTTTCTATTTGACATCCTAAAATATTAGTCAACAAATAAAAATAAAATTTATCAATTAAAGTTTATAAACATTTATTAGCAAAATTTATTTAATTTTTTTAAATTTGTATTATTTTCCTATTGTTATAGACTTATAACTAACTACAAAACACCGATAAATAAAATCAACAAAGGAAAAACAAATTATTGTAGCAAATAAATCACATAGAGATTAATTATATATTATTATATTGTTCACTACCTTCATACCTATAAACCTCCTAAAAAGAGTGTTGAATATATACAATAATGTTGTTTGAAATATCTCTCACAAAAGCAAAGAATCTAAAAACTCAATTTTTCACCAATGTAGTTCCTTAAAAGGTAAATATTAGAAAATGTAATCCTTAATATTAACATATTTAAAGCATAATTTTTTTTATCTCAATTTAATTAGTCCCTCATATTATTCTAAAAAAAGTAATACAGCCAAAAACTTTCATCATAAATCAATTAAAATTTTATTAATTTCAGAAACTAAATTAACTAATAGTACTAATTTATCGGTGTCTCGATATCTTGTCTAACATCTTGATAGCTATGAATTATTAGCTCGTTGTTGTTTTCGCCACTTCCTCTTTCTTGATTTGATTGGTTGAGTCCATAAGAGATTGAGAAAACGGTATGGAAGAATAGAATGAACATAGAGAGATAGAAGGGAGAATAAGACCATGTTAAATTTTGTGTATACATGACATAATAAAACATAGTCAAAACAAAATGTAGACAAGAAAGAAATTAATCATTTGGATTGAGAAGTGCAACGTGAAGGAATGTAACTACCATTCAAAGGATGAAATCTAAGTTGACACTCAAGTTTACACCAAAACTTAAGAGAACCTAAAGGACCTACTCTCCATTGAGTCCTAGCATGCCCTTTAAAATCAAACCCAACAACATTTCTCTTCCATGTCTCATCAACTACTTCAACTTGATCAGGAGTCAAAGGAATAGAAGAAGATTGAACAACATAATTCAATATTTGAGAATTATTCTTAGGAACATCAAATGTGTCGGCTACCATAATTGCTATACCTTGTCCTTGGTAGCTAAGTAAGAATTTTATGTCGGAAAATGTTGCATGTGCTTTAGCATTTCCATTTTGTGCCAACACACGAATGTTTAATTGAGTTTGTAGAAGACCAGCATAGTCATTTCTAAAAAGATCTAAATGTGCATTTGATATGCTTATTGTTGGTACTCTTGGGTGGATTAATATGTAACCAACAAATACTACTATGCCTCCAATTACAACTCCTATGGCTATTATTGTGCATAGAATTGCTAATAGCCAAATAAATAAATTGGTGTTTCCATTTCGGTGAGTTACTATTATTCTTTTTTTGGTTGTTCTATCATAAGGTTGAGGATGATATTGAGATTGAGATTGATCATGATTATGGGCCTCTTGATCATGATCATGATTATGGGGGGAAGGCATGGAGATCAATGATAGGACAAAAATCAAAATCAACCCATGTGGGGTAATTTGTGAGTTTTATTATGTTGTGAGGGTGAGAGTACTTGAGAGGGAGGAGTTTGAGAAGTGGATAAATTTGGGTTCTTTGTCTCTAATTGGTGAGAAGGTTTTGGTATCTTCTTTTCTTAGCTTTAAAGCATATATTATGTCCTTGTCTTGTCCTTGCATATGCTAATTTCTTTTTATATCTTGTTACATAGTACTACTACACCTATAACTATAAGCCTCTCTCTATTAATTCTCCAACTAGGTTATTGGTTTGGCTACTATTTTAATCTATAAAAAAAAGTATATATAAAATGATTTTAGTGCATTTTTGTTACCTTTTTTCTTACACTTGTTTAGAAAAAAAAAAGTGAAAATAGAAAATAGAAATGTGTGTTGCAAGATGTGTTTTTCTTAACTTGTTCAAAGAATTTGTCTAAAAAAAATCATAAAATAAAAATAGTTAGTGAATGTCATTGTACAAAAAGTAAATACCAAACTTGCATGGAAGATACTAAGTTATCAGATCTTTTTATTTGTCGTTTCCTGGCTTTGAAGGTTTAACACGATCATGGGATGGGGAATTTCAGTGGATCTTGCCTTGGTTACATCCATGTGTGATACTTGAATTAATAAACTATTGTTTACATTTATTTTTGTTTTCTCATAAGACAAAATAAATATCATCATGATTAAATTATATAAATATAAAATATTAAATTCGTATTTAAATAAAATGTCTAATCTAATCATATTAAATAAAGACTTAATATATATATATATAAAATAACGAAAATATATTTTTGCATAAAAATCAATCTAATAAAAACTTACTAAATATCTAAACATATTTTGTAATTGTAATTTAAAAATAACTTTTTTTTTATACATGAAATGTTAAATATTCATTGTAAAAATTAACTAAATCATATAAATGTAATATATCGAATTTGTATCATACACATTTAACTTAATAATACCAATATTTATTATTTAAATTAAGATTTAAAGACTATAGATACATTTTTTTATAAAATAATAAAAATATATTTTCTGCCTAAAAATTAACATTTAATAAAAACTTATGGTGGTAAACCTATTTTGTAGCCGTAATTTAAAAATAACTTCTATTTTTTTTATATACATCAGATGTTAAATCTTCATTGTAAAAATTAATTATTTTTTAATATTTCAATTCACAAGTGCGTATCTATTCTTGCAGAAATATGGTAACCTGAATTCCACGTATGTCCATTCTAAAATCATATTCAAAGTTTTTTCCTTTTAAAAAATTAAAAGCTTAAAACGTTATTTACACATTCAAAATGGGCCTCCGTCGATAGGATTTCATTGTCTGGCCCAAATTAGTTGCAAGCTTAAATATATGGGAATTTTTTTTGAAAGTTACTTTTTCCGCCCTCAAATTTTCTGAAAAACCCAAATTTTGTTTGGAATCATTAATTCGGATATATTTTGTATAATTGAGAATATTGGAGATGAGAAAAAAAATTTAATTCTTTTGTCACCCTCACATGGATTTCGAAAGTGCACAAATAAAAGAATAAATTTAAATATGCAAATAAAATTTATAAATAGTGGCCACTTTAACTTTTTTTCGTGTAAATTTTTTTATCAATTTAACTTTATAATTTCAATACACTTTTAATTTAATCCATCATATGATTTTAGTGCCAATGTGGACATAAAGGATGATATGCCATGTGTGAATGAGCTTAACTTATGTTGGCTAACAATTTCTCATTATTAATCACAAATTAAACATTTTAAATCAACTATCAAATCCAGAAAATAAATATTAATATTTTAGTAATAAAAGAAAAAAAACCATAAAAATCTAAATTAAAACCCCCCATAATTCTAAATTAAAATTAAAAAAAAAAACTCAAAAACACTGAAAGTTCAAAATCCAAAACTCATTTTTGATGCATTTCATTTGAATTTCTCCCTTTCACAATTCTCTGTTATGCATTTGAAGGTTTAAGTGGGGTTTGCTTCTATGTTTAAAGATTAAGTTTTTCCTAAGTGGGATGAATAAAGCATGAATAAGAAATTGCCTCTCATTCATTTTCCTTTTGTTTTTGGGGAATGTAATGATATATAGAATGAACAAAGCAAATTTTTGGGTTGTGTTTGTTCTAGCTTTGTATTGGGATCGGGGGGGTGATTATTTTTTTTCTTTCAATAATAATAATTAAAAATAGATTAATGGAGTTAATTAAGTGATTAGAAATTTAGATGATAAGTCAACATAAATTAAGCTCAATCACATATGACATGTCATCCTTTATGTTTACATTGAAAAAAAAATCATACGCAAAATTAAATTAAAAGTGTTTTAAAATTATAAGGTCAAATTAAATTTTTTTTTTACAAAGACTAAAATCAAAACTAGGAATCTCTATTTATAAAAAAATATTTTTTTTATTCTTTGAATGTACTTTCATATGAAGCTCTAGTTTTTTTAAAAACATAAAGAGATATAAAAAGCTAAACATAATTACAAGGATCATATATAATTGAAAATTTGGACTTTTAGGTTCTTTAATTTATTAATCCAAATTAAGAACTTTCATTTGAGATTTGGTTTTAATAAGTGAAGGTCTTGGACTCATGCATGTGTATTCTTAGGGTACTTCCCGGTTTTAGTTTATCATTTATAGTTGTCAAATTGAGCATGTAAATATTAAAAAGGGAATGAAGTTAGGGGATACATTTATTCATTTTCTCTTCTTACTTGTGGCTCAAGGTTCGAGTGGGTTCATGTAGAAGAAAATTACTCTTGATTTGTTTAAGGGATTTAAAGTGGGAGATTTAGAGGTAGTTATTTCATACCTCTAATATGAAGATGACACATTGTTGATAAGGGAGGTGTGTGTAGATAATAATCTATGGACCATGAGGACATTACTAAGATGTTTTGAGTTTGCTTTAAAGGCTTTAGATCAATTTCTCCAAAGGTAGTGTCATAGGGTGATGTTTCTGAAGTGTAAGGAAGAACCCATCAGTTTTACCTAACTAGGCCTACTAATAGATTCTAGCATGAGGGTGGTCTCTACTTGGCCTATCCTAGATGTTCTTCAAGGAAAGCTTGACTCTTAGAGAAACATGTATGCATGTCTTGAGAGCATAATAGTTCTCATTTATTATGTGCAATATCTCCATCTTTAATCTTTGTTATATGAATATACAAATAAAAGTTTGGAAAACTTGTAGTTCAATTGCTGAGAAACTCTCTCTAGGAGATCTAAATGTTAGATCTTGTAAATAGAATATAATAATTGTTAGTATTTTATGTAGAAATTCTAAAGCGTGTATTATACTAAATTTTAAATTTGATCAAAATTAAATTTTATGTTCGATTCTCTTCTACTAACTAGATACAAATAAGATGAACAACAAATCTCCTTCAAGATATTTTGAAAAATCTTGATGTAATTTTCACTAATACGTCAATCTATGGTTCAATAGAAGTAAGCAAAATTATGCGTACCTTTCTGCCTATAATTTTACTAGTTTTCGTGCATCATTTGAGTTCAAATTTCAGAAGTCACCTTTTTGGATTTAATATCTAAAATTATTTGGAATATCATTCCAAAAGGTGTTGTGTTATAACCCATAAATTTATACTGAAGAATTGTCACTATTACCATTTCTTGTGTCCTTAATTCTAAATAATTGTTCTAATAGACATTTATATTATTGTTTTGTTACTTGTATAAAAGAAGTGTTTACATAGTTAGATTACTTTAAAATATCTCATGTCCATCATGAAGTCCATCAAATAGCACATATTTTTGCTAAATTTGGTTTTTCTTCTCGTTACACCCATCATATTTTTTATATAATCTCTGATTTCTTCTCCTCGCTGTGTTGACCAATAGGAGTTTGATAGTCTTTTCTGGAAACTTTTAACTTTGTTTTTATATTTTTTTTAGCTTGACTTTTTTTGTGAACAAAAAAAGTCTTACCATGGGTTGCAACTTACTCAAATCAACAACTATCGTGAACGTGTCATATGTGATAGATTTGGCTATATGATTGCAGGCAATTTGGGTTTGTACATGTGTTGATCTTTCACATAAAAACAACTAGATATTTATCATAATTTGTCGGAAAAAAAGAACAAGAAAAAGAGGACTCTGAGTCACACCTCTCTCGAAGTAACTAGTGGCACAACACAAAACAACCTCAAAATTCTACTACCTTTTTTTGTGCTTGACCATGATAGTTTTCAGACACATACATGCACAAACACACAAATACAGACACTCTTTTCATTTCCCAAATCACTCCAACAACTACTCTCTGTAGTCTTAACCACTGACTGCTAACTGTTTCACTTTTTCAACTGACCATGAAACTGTCTCAGACATTGCTGCGGATACCCTTCATTACAACATCAACAACGTTTATTCACAGTCAAAATTCTATCTTTAGCTCATATGGTAAAAGGGTCTCTGTGTTTGGCTACAAAAGTCTCAGATTTACAGATTTTGCTTGCAGCACTTCAGGAGCTTCTGTTTCTTCATCTGCGGCTAGTCCTTCATCGCCGCTCCTTGATTCTAATTCTGGTTTTGATTCTGTTGTAACTCAGGAGATGCCATGGAATCTGGACGGGATAGAAGAGGGTATTGAAAAGGTTAGACTTATGTTCTGAGTTTGGAATTCAGACTTTCATTGGTTGTTATTTTCTTTGAATGTGGGTTTTTTATATTTTTGAATTTTGTGTGATGGGTTGTTTAGGTGATTTATAGATGCCGGTTTCTTGCTATTCTTGGAGTTTTTGGGTCTTTAATTGGATCATTTCTATGCTTCATCAAGGTATTAATTTCAAACTTTGGTTTTTGTATTTGATCAAAATTATTGTACCATTTTTTTTATGGACGAAATGATAATTAGCATCAGAAACTCACGTACAACTGCGAGGTCTTAGATTCGAACACGAAACATGATGTACACAAAACATGATGTTCAACTTAACAATATCGACATTTGTTAGGTGAATTAGAACTTAAATGACAAATTATTGTACTCCTTAATGGGATGTTTGTTGGAATGTTCTAACCTTAAGTATGTTACACCTCTTTTCTGTGTTATTGTCCTCTTTGGGTCTTTTGTAAGCCCTCACAAGTCTGTCTTTGGTTAAAAGCTTTGCAACGAGTTGAAGATTGTGAGTGTTTATAATCTGCCCTTAGTCTCGATTCACAAACAATGTGAGACTTCTTTGGTACACTGGAACAAATAGTGATATGGAGTGAATAGTAATTATAATTTACATGTAACACAATATTCAACCATGAGCTAGCTTTTAGGATTTAATTAGGTCCAAATCCAAATTCTGATATGCTATTAGAGCATATCCTAGATTCATGTAGATGTGCAGTCCGAGAAATTTCACGCTCCAAATGTGCAGTCGCACAATCCTCGTCTTATGAGATAGCTTTCTAAATTGAGTTAGGCGAAGCCCCGAAATTCTAATTTGGACCATATTCAAAGAAACTCTATAAAAATGGAGGGTTGATCACAACCTAGTTTGGTAGTAGATGATTCAGGGGTCTACAAAGTGACCTCCATCCATCACATTTATTCAAAAAGGAAACAAATAGTGTGTTTTTAAGGAAGAATAAAGGAAAGTGTACATATTTGAAATTGGAAAATTTAAGTGACTTTATTCTTGGAAAATTAACTAAATTCTCAAACTGGTTGAGTCAATTGAATCAGTTTCAAAAAACTAAGCAATATTACAATCGTTATTATGTATGATGAGTTTTACCACTAGAGTCTAGCACAAGCGATTGGTACACAGTGTATCTGATGAGTTTCATTTTGATACATTATTCAATTTTACATGCAGGGATCCACATTTGTTGCAAGGTCTTTTATGGAATACTTTGTAAACCGCAGTAAAGTAATCCAAATGTTGATAGAAGCTCTTGGTGAGTGCTCTACTGTTAAACACCTATAAAATTGTGCATTTAGCTTCTTGCTCTATATCTTAAATATATATAACACACTATTCTTCATTTATATATGTGGAAGCTCTTTTGAACTATGTTCATTTTTTCTTCTTTTGTGTGAGTATTGTGATTGTTATAACAGGATTTCTTTGTGCTTCTATTCTTTCTAACTGCTACTTTTTTTCATCTAGATGTCTATCTTTTAGGAACTGTGATGCTGGTATTTGGAATGGGTCTCTATGAGCTCTTTGTCAGTAATCTTGGTACTGCAAACTCTCTTCCAGATCAAAAACCTTCTGATAGATCAAATCTATTTGGCTTATTCACTTTGATGGTTAGTTTCCTAACATTCTTTTTCTCCTGACATAAACATTTGTAAGCCTGTTTCAGAGAACTTATGGGAAAAAACTTATGACATGTCCATAAGTTATTTTCAGCTTATTTCCATAACCTCTTCAGAGTAGCTACTATATAATCTTCTGATTTTAGTTCATTTGTTTCGCTTTCTCAGGAACGACCGAAATGGTTGGATATAAAAACTGTGAATGAACTGAAAACCAAGGTTGGTCATGTGATAGTGATGCTGCTTCTGATTGGGTTGATTGACAGAAGTAAGAAGGCTACTATACAATCTCCTGTGGATTTGCTTTGCTTTTGTGCTTCTGTCTTTCTTTCTTCTAGTAGCCTCTTTTTGCTGTCCAAGCTGAATGAGCCTAATTAACTTTTGCATATACATGTTTATATTAAAAAATGTCATCACTAAGGAGAAAGTTAGAGGATAAGAAGTGATATACATGCTTGGTATTTACTCTTATTATGTATATATATTAGGATGAATATCTACCTATCTTGGTCTCTTCACTTTACATAATAAATAAATAAGTTGATGCTAATTATGTGAAAACACCATAATAATTTGCTTTTACAATTACCTAATAGCAAATGTTACTTCGAGTTACTTGAGTATTTTTAAATTACTGATATAAGATAGAATGGGATGAAATGATATGGAATGAAGTAAATCAGAATAGAAAAGAATAATTTTTTTTATTGTATGGTTTGGATATTTTGGGATGGAATAGAAAAAAAAGTTCATTTTGTTATTTAGAAGTTAAACAGAATGCAATGAATTATAACATTTTTTTTATTCTTATTGTTAAAATAATACATTCAATAAGAGAATGATTGAAGAAAAATGAAGGGGTATGATGGAATTAGTTAGACTAGATGTCATGATCATGCTACATTCTATTCCATCCATTTTGTAAAAAAACCATACAATCTATCTATTATATATTTAAAACAGAAGGCTCCACTGCCACCTCACACTATTTTCTCCACGTATGCAAACATTTCCCACGTAGACTGAAAAACTTACGTGTACGTCTCCATAGAGCTTCTACTCAGTTTCTAAATTGTTTTTCTCTAAATTATATACATCATTCATTAAATTTGCTTAAATCTTTCACATTAAATCTAGATTACTACTCAATAAGATTTTTTTTTTTTGCATTAATCAACTCTACATTTCCTAAAAACTCTATATGATAATATTATTTGAAAATTATTTTATAATTATTTACAATAAATTTATAAATTATTTTACAATTTGATAATAATTT
Source organism: Cicer pinnatifidum (assembly GCA_037974775.1). NCBI lineage: Eukaryota > Viridiplantae > Streptophyta > Magnoliopsida > Fabales > Fabaceae > Cicer > Cicer pinnatifidum. The sequence continues at coordinate 8,156,123 of JBBPBR010000002.1, forward strand.
ATAATTTATATTATTATCAAATTATTTTATAATAAATTTATAAACTATTTTATAATATTATTAGTTATTTATCAATAGTAATAATTTATATTATTAGTCATTAAATTCAATGGAAAAAAAACCACCTAATCACTCATAAATATCGACATAAATATCCTTCTTTGATGGACAATTATATTATTCCATTTATGGTGAATAATTATTTATGTCAATCAATTTTTTTTTTAATAATATTTTATACAATAATAATATATATTCTATTTGACAGAAAATACACAAATTTATTAAGAATAATCATAAAATACGAATATATGAAAAATTATTAAAAAAATTACTTCCAAGTATTAAAATATACAAATTTATTTAAAATTATAATATATATATAAATATATTAAAAAATATAATGAATAAAAATTTATTATATATATTTAAAACAGAAGACTCTACTGCCACCTCACACTATTTTCTCCACGTATGCAAATATTTACCACGTAGACTGAAAAGCTTACGTGTACGTCTCCATAGAGCTTTTACTCAGTTTCTAAATTGTTTTTCTCTAAATTATATACATCATTAATTAAATTTGCTTAAATCTTTTACATTAAATCTACATTACTACTCAATACAGTTTTTTTTCTGCATTAATCAACTCTACATTTCCTAAAAAATCTATATGATAATATTATTTGAAAATTATTTTATAATTATTTATAGTAAATTTATAAATTATTTTACAATTTGATAATAATTTATAATTTATATTATTATCAAATTATTTTATAATAAATTTATAAATTATTTTATAATATTATTAGTTATTTAACAATAGTAATAATTTATAATATTAGTCATTAAATTCAATGGAAAAAAAACCACCTAATCACTCATAAATATCGACATAAATATCCTTCTTTGATGGACAATTATATTATTCCATTTATGGTGAATAATTATTTATGTCAATCAATTTTTTTTAATAACATTTTATACAATAATAATATATATTCTATTTGACAGAAAATACACAAATTTATTAAGAATAATCATAAAATACGAATATATGAAAAATTATTAAAAAAGTTACTTCCAAGTATTAAAATATACAAATTTATTTAAAATTATAATATATATAAATATATTAAAAAAATATAATGAATAAAAATTTATTATATATATTTAAAACAGAAGACTCTACTGTCACCTCACACTATTTTCTCCACGTATGTAAATATTTCTCACGTAGGCTGAAAAGCTTACGTGTACGTATCCATAGAGCTTTTACTCAGTTTCTAAATTGTTTTTATCTAAATTATATACATCATTCATTAAATTTGCTTAAATCTTTCACATTAAATCTACATTACTACTCAATACGGTTTTTTTTTTTCTGCATTAATCAACTCTACATTTCCTAAAAAATCTATATGATAATATTATTTGAAAATTATTTTATAATTATTTACAATAAATTTATAAATTATTTTACAATTTGATAATAATTTATAATTTATATTATTATCAAATTATTTTATAATAAATTTATAAATTATTTTATAATATTATTAGTTATTTACCAATAGTAATAATTTATATTATTAGTCATTAAATTCAATGGAAAAAAAACCACCTAATCACTCATAAATATCGACATAAATATCCTTCTTTGATGGACAATTATATTATTCCATTTATGGTGAATAATGATTTATGTCAATCAATTTTTTTAATAACATTTTATACAATAAAAATATATATTCTATTTGACAGAAAATACACAAATTTATTAATAATAATCATAAAATACGAATATATGAAAAATTATTAAAAAAGTTACTTCCAATTATTAAAATCTACAAATTTATTTAAAATTATAATATATATAAATATATTAAAAAATATAATGAACAAAAATTTATTATATATATATGTGTTCTGAAAAAATAAGTTAACACTAAATTTTATCAATTAAATTATATATTTATAATTGAATGCTATTTTTTATTTTAATTTTCCTTATTATAATGATAATTTGAATGTTAAAAAATAAATGAAAATTTAAGTATTGCATAAAATTAAATTATTTTTTAATAGAATTTATTTTTTGTACATATCAACATAACTATAATTCAATTGCACAAACAATTAGTTAAAACTTTTAAATACCTAAAATTAATTTAAAGTATATGTAAATCTTTAATAAAATAAATTTCAAACTCTTGATGAAATATATTCAATAATTTTTTTTTTTACAATAACTTCTCATGCTCGCAATTAAAACATCATACTAATAAAGAATATATTCAATAATTTTTTTACAACAACTTCTGATACTCGCAATTAAAAAAATCATACTAATAAAATAAATAAATTTATTCTACGCTACAATATAATTCAACATTAACATTTTTTAAAATAAAAAATATTAAATAGTCAATCATATTTTTAAATTTTTACATCTTATTTTTGAGTATGTATTTTATATTTTATTTCATCAAATAAATACAAGTACCATTATATGTTGAAAAATAAATTGACAATCAAAATACAATCAGTCAAACAATTATCCTATATAATAAGTTATCATTCGAATCTTATAAAATATTTTAAAAATTAAATTAGATGATTGTGATAAACCTGATTTTTCCTCATTTTAATTTTCCTAATCATATTCAATTATTACAAATCAATAAAGTAATATTATAAGTTAACTATATTTATAATACATAAAATATTCTTTATAAAACTTATAAAATTATTTTACAATTATTTATAATAAATTTATAATTTATAAATTATTTTACAATTTGATAATAATTTATATTATTATCAAATTATTTTATAAGTTATTTTATAATAAATTTATAAACTATTTTATAGTATTATTTTATAATATTATTAGTAATTTATCAATGGTAATAATTTATATTATTAGTCATTAAATTTAATAAAAAAAACCACCTAATCACTCATAATTATCGACATAAATGTTCTTTATCTAATCTTCATTTTATAAACAATTATATTATTCCACTTATGGTGAATAATGATTTTATACGTTAAAAATTAAATTACTCATTGATATCAATTCATTTTTTAGTAACATTTTATAAAATAAAAATATATATTCTATTTGACAGAAAATACACAAATTTATTAAAAATAATCATAAAATATGAATATATGAAAAATTATTAAAAAAATTACTTCTAATTATTAAAATCTATTATCTATTATATATATTTAAAATAGACTCTCGATGACACAACAAGTTATTTTTTTTTACAAGCTCTTGATGAAATATATTCAATAATTTTTTTTACAACAACTTCTCATGCTCGCAATTAAAACATCATATTAATAAAACAAATAAATTTAGATTACACTACAATATTAAATAGTCAATCATATTTATAAATTTTTATATCTTATTTTTGAGTTTGTATTTTACATTTTATTTCGTCAAATAAATACAAATATCATTATATGTTGAAAAATAAATTAACAATCAAAGATGAGTCAAACAATTATCCTATATAATAAGTTATTATACGAATTTTACAACATATTTAAAAAATTCAATTAGATGATTGTGATAAACATGATTTTTCCTCATTTTAATTTTCCTAATCATATTCAATTATTACAAATCAATAAAATAATATTATAAAATAACTATATTTATAATACATAAAATATTATTATAAAATTAATTAATTAACATTCGCGCAGCGCACGGACCATAATCTAGTTGAATGTTATTTCATTTGATCTAGTTCCATTTCATTCATCGTATATCATCGATTCAATTATATGTGTCTGGATTACCTAATCCGGATGTATAAAATAGACGTTCGGATTGATTATTCTAGACTTATATTTTAGGGGTTTTGAATAGGGCCGAGCAAAAAAAGACTCACCCACCTAAAATCCAATTAATCCAACAAAAAAATATAGCAAGTGAGTGGTTTCAAATGGTTTACTTGTTAAATATTTTAGTCTTACATGGGTATAAATTAGTTAGAATAGACTAAAATGAAAATATTTGTATTTCACATAAACTTAAATTAAAAAATTTATTTTACAGAGATTAAAAACAATTGTTTTTGCATTTAAACCAAGTTAAATCAATTACATAGTTAATGAATTGAATCACAAATTTAAAACAAATCAATTAATCAAATTTAATAAAAATCTGGTTTAACCATTTTTAAACCTTTTAAACCAAAATCATCATAAAAATAAAACCACAAAATGAAACAACAAAACTACAAGACCAAGTTTCGGTTTCATCAAGCCAATTCACTTCCATATGATATGAAATATTTTCTGCAGCCATAATGCATAAAGATTCTTGTATTATTCTATTATCAAGCAACAATAATGCAGATTGGTTCATTTATCTCACCAATCTGTCATATGAATTCTCTAGGGTGAAATAGCTTAAATATTATAACAAAATCATACATGAGATTTGTAAACAAAAAAATCATACATGAGATTTAGCAGATACATTGTCACAGTGTTCAGATTTATTAGTTTCACACTTCAAGGGTTCTCTTTCAAGTATTAGTTTCACAATTAATATTTTGATATTTATTAGTTTCTACACATAATATTAATTAAAAGCTACCATTGAAATAAAGTAAGTAAAATTGCATTAAAAATAAAAAATGACAATTACTTTAAAACATATATTTTGTACAAATATGATAATTATTATTTTGTACAAATATTTTGTAAACATGTTTCTTAAAATGGTCATGACTCATGAGGGGTTTGAGCCCCTGCCAGCCTGCCAAATAAGCCTACATCCGTATATAAAAGTAAGTCATTTGTTAATATTTAATATTTAATTTAATTTATTAATTCTAGTATTTTTAATTAATACGCAACAAATTTAAAAATAAAAAAATAAGAAAACAATTTAAGTTTTTATTAACATTAATTGAAAATTAACAACATAAAAATACATAAAAGGCTACTAAAATTTATATTGATCGGTGTGATGGTGTCCATTTAACACAAAAAAGTTAATTTTAAAATAATAAGATAAAAAGTTGAGTAAAAATGTTCTCAATTGAAGCTTAAAGAGATGAAACTGTTAAAAAAAATTATGTGTGTAAAATTAAGAGGAAAGAAATAAAATTGTGAGACATAAATTGAGTATAATATTTTCAAATAGTCATAATTTATAGAAAGAAAAAAAAAATAGCACTATATTAGTAATATTTAGATCATAGTAGCCACTTTATTTTTGCCCCTAAACGTTGGTAAGCACACCAAACATCCACCAAAGGTGGTCTAAAAGCATTCACAATGAAGGTATTTCATTTAGGTGTATAAGCAATCACGTGTTTATTTCACTAATTTATACATTTTTAATGATATAGCTTAATAGAATGAATAAACTCGAGTAAACTCATATGGAATTTGTTAACAAAATTGTTTTTCTTTTTTCTTTTTTATTTTTCATCTTAGTTTTCACATTTCTTTTATTTTCTTGTTTTTTAATTTGATTACGTCCATATTAGTTTTTTTTTTTTTTCTTTCTGATTTAGTTAAAATATAGGATTATTGATGTATTTATTGTTTGTATATATGGTGAATTTGTGGTTATTGGGAAACGTTAAGCTAGCTGGCTACTAACCGTACAGTACATTAACATAGAAGGAGAAAACGCCAACAAACAAACAAGTATCTTTTTTTTGATTGCTTTACAACTAGATTTCAATTTCAACAATATTATTATATATCTATCTCTCTCTCTCTCTCTCTTTTAGGAGAATCTGAATTTTTTGGAAAACCTAGGATCAGCCATAACAAGGTTTCCACTAGGACTATACTATAGCCTAGTGGCTCATTCTTTAATTTCATTTAAAGGAAAGTGCATATAGTTGGGAAATCAAACTCTAAATGGAATAAATAATTGCAAATTATATTTTAATCACAACTATATAATAACATATGAAATTTATATAGTATTATATAAAGTAAATACATAAATTAGAAGAGTATATATAAAAAAATTATTTTAAATATTTTAAATTAATGAATTTTATAATGAAGAATTATAATCAATATAAATATATATATATATATATAATATTGAGTTCAATGTAAATTTTTTAACTAATTTAAAAATACTAATTACGTTTTCTATAAATCTTCAAGTTATTTTATGAAATTGTAAGTATAACGATAGTAGAAATAAAAAATAATTTTTTATCAAATCAAAAGAATAATAA
>JBBPBR010000002.1:8191672-8210789 GCA_037974775.1 Cicer pinnatifidum
TTCAATTATATTTTTTTTATATTTCATTCTAGAACAATATATAATTGTTGTTTGAGTTCTTTGATAAAAAAAAAATGTTGTTTAAGTCAATTAAAAATGTAATAGAGTTGTACTAAAAAGTGGATTTTTATATGATGTTTGCGGCAAACATTTGACCATAAACAAAGGAAAATAATTTTGGTTTGTTACAATATAGTATTAAGGAAGTTTAGTTATGAGCTAACCGTAACACCTCACTTAATTAGATTATATTAATATGAATATAGATGTTATATTTTATTTGTCAAATAGCATTTATCTGTAACATGGTAACAAACCATTTTCTCCAAGCGGTTGAGTAGCTATCTTCAAATCATAAAGGAAAACTTCAAGTTGTTTTTTTCCCAAAACAAGATTGATACATGCAGTTAGGAATGGTTTCTCCTTCAAAACAATGATACATAAATTTGGAAACAAGCTTCAACAACCACATAGGAAAGGGATCAATGGAAAACACATTCAAGGAACCAACTCATCTTTTTGTTTCTTGAGTTCTTTCCTTCCAATACATATTCCTTATTCTCTCTTTTCAACTTTCTTCACAAAAATAACTTCATCAAAATCAAAATGGAAACTCCTCCTAGATGCAAATTTGCATTCATTCTTTCTATTATCATCTATCTTTTTCTTGGTTTTCTTTCATTCTCTTTGTGTATAGTCTCCGAGATTAAGCGGAACAAGGTTAGAATATTAGTTGTTATGTTAGTATTTTTGTTTTTCAATATTGAATATTGCATAATCAGTTATTCTTCACATGAATTTTTTTATTATATGTTTTACTTTTTGTGAAAGAGATTTTGATGATTTGTTTGTTTTGCAGAAAGAGGATCTTAGATGGAATGGAAAACTATGTTATTTGCCATCAAGTCAAGCATTTGGATTGGGTATTGCAGCTTTGGTTAGTTTCTTTTTGGCTCAGATAATTGGAAATTCTATATTATTCAAGAATTCTTACTCAAGAAGGAAAGTAAATGCACAATACAAGCTACCTTTCATTGCAAGGTTTCTAATTTTGATATCTTGGTAAGTTAACAAAATTTCTTTTTTTTTTTTTGTTGCTATTTCTGTTGTTAGTTGTTATTTCATAATCAACAATTGTAGAATCATTAAAGAAACTAGAATGCTTGCTTAATTATTGGCTCGTTAATTATCATCGTTTGTGTTTGAATTAAAGTTTGTTTGATGCAACCAGAGTTCTTGAAAAGGGACATAACACTATCCAATCTAGTTGTCAAGTTGAATTTTATTTTTTTCTTTCTGGTTTGTAGTGGTTTTGATGATGAATATGCCATGTGGTTTGCCATTAGTGGTGACAGGTTGGCAAGATGAATCATTTTTAGAAGGGAAAAAACCAAATTTAACATGGGCCAGTTGTTATGTCTCAAATTCTAGATATTGTCTGTCCTCTAAACACCCAGAAGTAAATTTTCCTTGTAAGAAAACAATTTAGATCTTTAGATAATATATTTGCCTTCTTTTGTCCAAAAGAAATTTATACTAAATGAGACAACCTCCAAATAAGGCAGGAAGAACCACAAATGTAGTAAATATTTAGAATGAAATTTACTTATAGGTAATGCAACCAAGTGTTTGGGCTAAAGTAGTTAATTAATGACTTTAGTTAAGGTCGAATTGATCGAGATTATTCAAGTTTATATTTTGGCTGAAACTATCATTGACTAAATTTTATTTATCAACAATTTTTCAATTTATATTTGATTTTATCATACATATAAATCTAAAATTGGTATTGGTCGTACTTGGCAGGCTTAGCTTTGGAATTGCAATTATTTTACTAATTGCAGCCACAAGCATGAACAGGAAGCAAGCCTATGGGGAAGGTTGGTTAAATGGTGAGTGCTACCTAGTCAAAGGAGGGACTTACGCAGGCTCAGCCATATTGGTTCTAGTTACAGTAGGTTCAATAATTGGTTCAACTTTGTCAACGATAAAGACCAATCAAGCTGATCAGGGTGGCAAAATACACGCACAAATGGGGTAACAACACAGATTAGATTAAAGAACTTTTTTATACTAGAAAACAATACAATACAGTAAAATATGCAAAAAGAGTCAGTCTTTTAATGAAAACCAATAAGCTATAAAATGAGTTGATTATGAAACTTCACATAGAAGCCTTACAAGTTGTAGAAGGCAGGATCCAAGGCCTACAAATTCATGCTTTTTAAGAGTTTTTTTTTTATTAAAAGTAAAAGGAAGGTGCCAGTGGAAACTGAAATTCATTGACTTGCTTATCCAATGTCCCAAGGAATAACTTTATTTTTCGACTTACAGGAAACGAAAGAGACATTTTCATTTGTACATATTCTCTCCGAGGTAGTGACTGATTCGTATAGGAACCCCTTTTAGATCCCCCTGCATAGGTTAATAATTATTTTGTATATTAAATAAATTTTCAACTACCCAGTTGCATTAATTGATTGTCTTATTTTATTTAAATATCCCTAAGAGCCACAGGCCACGCAAAGAATGATAATTTAGCTTCAAAAAAAGTTATGATTCTGTGCCTAGGCCAGGTCATACTCCTTTCTGAAGGACGCCTGGACCCTAGTCAGCATTTTAATTTCAATAATGAGTAGTTAGTTTGGACTCGTTTTTCAATGGTAAAAACAAACAGTTACAGCAATAATCCAATTCTTCTAGCATACAGGATATAGTAACTGGGCATTGTCACAATAATTGGACAAATATGCAAAAGGGGAATTTTTAGATATACCACAATTAAGGCGGTGCATGGTTGGTTTTAAAAAAAAAACCAAACCATATCCATTTAAAAATCAATATACAGATTTAAATTTATAATCAAATCCATTATTTAAATTTATAATCAAATTCATTATTTGATTTAAAACCGATTATAAAATCAATTGTAAAGCTGATTATGGTTAAATAACCGGTTTTTTTTATACAACCAATTTTAAAAAATCAATTTTAAATTTTTTTTTTCTCTCAAAATCAGTTAAAATTTAATTATTTTTAAATATCCATTTTTAAAAAATAATTTAGACATAGTTTAAAAATCGACTATTTATAAAAAAATCGATAAAATTCTCAAACCAACCCAAAATCAAGCTACTGCAACTCGTGATCAGAAATCATTTAATTAATGCTTGTTCCATTCAAACTCAACTTTTTAAAAATATTTTCAATGCAAAAACTTTATTTTCATGCTCAACAAAAGACAGGGAAAGTTCAATCAAAACAGGAATCTAAACTTTAAAGAATACTGGATTTAAGGGAAAATAATGAAAGGAAAGGATTAATACTCTATTGTTGGTTATTTTTCTAGGAAGAATTTCTCATATAACCTACCATTGAACGATCTATTTTTAACATGCATCATTCAAACTAATGTTCAAAGGTACAAAGAACCAACACGCTTCATTATTCTATGAACACTTAAACCATTATTTATTACACAGAACATCAACAAAATATACAAAAATGGCAAATACAATGTCTTAAACCTCCATCAATCAAAACCTAAAACCTGAAAATTCCCAACTTTTGCCATCTTCAAAACCGTAAACTCAACTTAAAAACTTCCAGATAATAAACCATTTAAATCATTTCATATAGCAAATCTATCCTATGCTTCCAATTCACTAAGGGAGGAGTTGGAGATTTAAGGGAAAATAATGAAAGGAAAGGACTTGATTGTAACAATAAAAACATGGGGGGACACCTTTCAATGGATCAAATTTGCATAGTAGTCATTAGTCACAGTGGAGAAACTATAGTGCAATTAACCAATAAAATAAGACATGTATGTAGTGATAATATTAAGAAAAATGTCATGATTGTAACAAAGTTTGGTTGCAACAGCTATTTATTATTCTAATTGAATATGCACCACACACAACATGGTTATAAGTGATTAATAACCAGAAAATATAAGAAACTACCAACAGCACATAGGAGATAAACGATATAATTAGCATGCATATCAACAGCACATAAGTGATAAACAATATCGTCAATACACATTAAAATTATAATCTCAGGTCATGTATATTTGTTGAATACCAGAAAGTATCAAGTTTTCCAAAAATAATCCACAACTAAGTATATTATGCCTCGAGCATCAATTATATTTTGCTTTATTGACAGATCATGCCGTAAGCCATGTACTACTCTAGCCATTTATTAATCTTTTTCATAAGGTTTTGCATAAAATTGTAGAAAACCAATATATGTTGATCAAGTTTTGCATCCCCAAAAGATTATCAAAATAATACACCATATTAAAGAAGAGTTTAATCTAACTAGCTATCACTTTCGAGCAAATCTTAGTATCATAGTTATATTAACCAAATATATCAGTTGAAGAAGACAAGAAAGTAATTATATGTACTTTCACTTAATTTGCTGGTCTATTTAAATGTAAAAGCCAAAAGATGCAGATGTTCTAAATGAATAAATTCACTAGAGTTAAGAGTATAATCACAAGCTAGATGCTCACACAATGCAACACTAATGTTTTTATGCCAAAGCCATAACTTGTGGCAAGTAACGAATTTCTTGATGCCCAATTTGAGGCATATTCCTTCCTTAGTTAGTTCATGCACCTCATGTTTTTTGTTTGTTCAAATTAAAAAGTGCAAAATCTAAAACAAACGGCATCTACGCCATACTAAGCCCAAACAACACCTGCTTAACTAACATTATATGCAGAACTTCAAGAAACCAGATAATTGTACAAACCAAGACATTGCTATTGCCTTGACATGTCCTAAAGAAAAAAAATCCCTTAAGACTTAAGAAAATCTAGCAACAACTCCTTATTAATTATGCATAGTTAGAAATAGAAAATGCAAAAAACTGTCATGGCCAAACCAATAAAACCAAAAGCTACATTTGCAAAAATCAATGTTGATGCATTATTAGGAGAAGGTGCATTAGCAACTGGTACTGGAGATGCCAATGCTGATGGAGATTTATTTGGTGAAACTATCATTGACTAAATGTTATTTATCAACTATTTTTCCATTTATATTTGATTTTATCATACATATAAATCTAAAATTGGTATTGGTCGTACTTGGCAGGCTTAGCTTTGGAATTGCAATTATTTTACTAATTACAGCCACAAGCATGAACAGGAAGCAAGCCCATGGGGCAGGTTGGTTAAATGGTGAGTGCTACCTAGTCAAAGGAGGGACTTACGCAGGCTCAGCCATATTGGTTCTAGTTACAGGAGGTTCAATAATTGGTTCAGCTTTGTCAACTATAAAGACCAATCAACCTGATCAGGGTAGCAAAATACACGCACAAATGGGGTAACAACACAGATTAGATTAAAGAATTTTTTTATACAAGAAAACAATACAATGCAGTAAGATATGCAATAAGCTATAAAATGAGTTGATTATGAGAACTATCAACTTCACATAGAAGCCTAACAAGTTGTAGAAGGCAGGATCCAAGGCCTACAAATTCATGCTTTTTAAGAGTTTTTTTTAAAAAGTAAAGGTAAGGTACCAGTGGAAACTAAAATTCATTGACTTGCTTATCCAATGTCCCAAGGAATAACTTTATTGGGCTGTGACAAAAATTAGTGTGACAAATATTTGTCAATAATTAAGAAGTCAAAGTACAATGGAATGAATGATCACCTCAACCTTTTTCACAAAATAAATTGTAAAATGGTGTATCAACAACCAGAAACGGCAAAAAATCAGAAAGGAATTTCAATGTATACAACAAGCAGGCAAAATCCAGAAAACCCACAGAGCACAAATTAGAAAAAATCACTAAATCAAATTTTGATATACTTTATACCAAAAAAAACATTGATATACTTTGTGGTCCATAAATAATCACCAAAATAAAAAGCAAAGCAAACTGCACAGCTGCGATCCGGAAAACAAGACAACTCCGTGCGTGAGGAAGAGCAGTGAGCACATATGGAAGCCTTAATTGCAAGGAGGGGAACACCACTTGATTTGAATCATTGAAGAAGCTTTACTAAGGTGACAATAAGATATAGAATAAGATTTTAAAATTGAAAATTTCATGAATTATACAGAACTTATGATTCTTCGTCAAATTAACACTCAAGGAAGTAGAAAAAATATCATATTAAAAGCTGATATGACAAAAATAAATCTGTTGTTGGATCTTACCAAGTTTAATACTAAAAGCTGATATGACAAAAATAAATCTGTGATATAGTGTGAGAGAAATAGGCTAATGGGGTTTACCTTTAACAATTTAAATACTAGTTCGACTTAAATATCACTTGGACTTGAAAGTAAACCAATTGTATTAATAGAACACACCATTTCTCAAATGGTTAATAAAAAATACATGGACATGATTCTCAAAATTTGAACAGGACCCAACAAAATTGAGTGAAAATCACAGTAAACCAAACAACCAAATGAAGTTATCTTTTTTTCAATATAATCAACCAAGAATCTAGCTTGAGCTCGTTTCATAAGGGTGATGAGTGAGCATGTTGAAGCTATATCATTCAAAAAACTAAATAACACTGAACAATTATTGCAGATTCACAAATGGGTATGGCACTAATAATGGATGGGAAATTGAGAATTGGAATCTTCTTGTGAATTGGGTTCATTTGAAGATGCAATGACTCTTATTTCTGATATATTTTTCTCTGTACTCATTTAAAACACTTTTCAGCTAATGCAATTCAAAGTTCTAACCCTCATCCCAAACATGCTAACCAATGTACCCAAAAGAACAACCTCGTTAGCCATGGTGATTATAAAGGATTGTCAAATACTAGGTGAATTAAGTTGTCAAATATGACCTAGTGCCAAGACTGTAAACCAATTTTAGTAGACGTCAAACACCAGCTAATAAGCCCAAAAATAAAACATGAACTTGGTTGTTGTTGAAAGCTTGACACTCCAGCACTCAGGCATGAAAGCTCCAAATCATGTAAAAACCACACCATTGACATAAAGCCAAAAAAGCAGAAACAGATGAAAAAATAGCAGAAACTTTCGAAACAGGAGGTTAACATAAAACATGGACGCCACTAGAAAGGAGAGTTTGGTCCACGCCTTCTAGCATACAGGATATAGTAACTGGGCATATAATGTGTTTTATAATATGTTTAACTTTTTGTGAAAGGAATTTCAATGTATACAACAAGCAGGCAAAATCCAGAAAACCCACAGAGCACAAATTAGAAAAAACACAATAATCGAAACAATGCAGTTCTAAAAAATAAAATACAAAACAATCATGCAATTACCATAATAAAATTTTCCAAGCAAGTCAAATAACATAAACCATTGTATAGGAAACAAAAACTGCTGCTGCTCAGAATTCAAAAACAGCTCATAACAAACATAAGGGAAAGAGTGCAACAAAACTGACATAAACTAGAAAATTAGGGCCTCAACTATAAGATCCAATACCAATTTATGATGAAGCACCACTTCAAAGAGCTTGAGACTTCTTCTTGTTGCTGGTTGCCAACTGAGACTCGGGCTACAAGAATAATAACAAATAAGTTTGATGCAAAAGAAATAGGGATATAAATTGATTACAGCAAAAATGACAGTTCAATACCTCTTTCTGGACAGCTTCTTCCTTCTCAGATAAAATCAGTTCAATGTGGCATGGAGATGACATGTAGGCTGCCCAAAAAAACACCAATAACATTAAGAATGTAATAACAATATACATACATTAAGCCATAAATAATAAAAGCACAACATACGATTGATTCTTCCATGAGCACGGTATGTCCGACGTCTTTGCTTCTGAGCTTGGTTGACCTGGACATGAGAAACGTAAAGAGCATCGACATCCAAACCTTTCACCTGGGAGTAAACAATCAAAAGAACAATGTGAGTGAAAGGTGGTTTTAAATAACACGTAGCAAGTAAACACAACATATAGCAAGGTTCATCACCAAATCAAAAAAAAAATACATAAATAATACATACTTCAGCATTACTCTCGGCATTCTTAAGCAAATCAAGAATGAATTTAGCTGACTTGACAGGCCAGCGTCCTTGCCCATTAGAATGTCTGTTCTTAGCTTGGGCAGTCCTTCCAACACCACGACAAAAGCGTCTGAAAGGAATGGCCTGTTTGTGGGCCAAAACATCTTCCAAATATCTTTTAGCTTTTGTCAATGGCAACTTCCTGATGGCAAACGCTGTTTCCCTAGTGTTCTGCAAACAACAAATTAAACACAATCTCAATTCTTTGAAAAATCATATAACAAACAAAACAAGTGAACGAATCTAAATCCAGGTTTCAAAAACAAAAAATAAATGAAAAATAACTCGGTCCAGAGGTTTAGGCAAGTTTCTAAAATGAAAACCAGATACAAAAAATATATAATTTCTTTTTTGAGAAAAGCACTTGTTTGATTGTTATGTTTGATCAAAATTAAAACATAGGTTAAAATTGTGTCATAAAAAAAATTACACAACTTTAAATTTCTGATTTGAATTCTCTCATTTTAATCAAGGAAATCTTATATATACAGATATAAATTAAATAAACAGTTTCTGTGTTTAGAAAGTTATAAAACATTTGTAGCATACTTGTTATTAGGATTACAAGAAAATTATTTAATAAATCTAACACAGTAGTCTTCGTTAAAAAGTATCCATTGTGTAGAAAATTGACCTACTTAATTTTTTTCAATAAAAAATTTCCTTAATCAAAATATTTAAAGAATGACTTAATATATTTATGAGCAAAACCCATTTGTAGTAATCTGTTCTATCATATGTACATTTGGGTTTCGAGTATTACAAAATTATAATTTCAATTCTCTATATTTTAATTTTGTGAATCTAAGTATGTTGTGTTCTTGCACAAATTGTATGGAGATAACAACTAGACATGTTCTCATTTTTTACTATCCCCATTAGTGACAATTACCATATTGATTTTTAACAGACACCTAAGCACTTGTTTGATTGTTATGTTTGATCAAAATTAAAACATAGGTTAAAATTGTGTCATAAAAAAAATTACACAACTTTGAATTTATAATTTGAATTGTCTCATTTGAAATTAATGATCAAAATTTATTATAATAAGAAACATTGAATCCAAGTCAACAACTTTGACTTTGAATATCATAAGGAAACTTAATGACTTCTAATTTTTTATAATAAACTTATTGAGAGATCTAAATAACAATTGTACCAAAAAAAAACCAATAACAAATTAACTAAATGTTATTTTGATGTGTATATTGATAAGAAAGAAGGAAGGAAGGAAAAAAGAATCCTTCATTTTCCAATAAAAAAATGTCAGTTAGCAGAAAATACAATAAAACCTGTTTCAATCTATAGCTGACAACTATGAAGTCATGCACATAAATTATAAACCAAAGTTTTTTCATATTAAACAAACAACACACCTTTGTCCTTCCCATTTCACTCTCTCTTGACATCACACTACACTCCACATCTCACTGTACTACACTTTCATACTTCCATTACAGTACCTGCTACAACATTAACACCACCCTCTCTCTCTCTCTCTGAAAAACTCTGCAAATTTTTTGTGGGGCTAAAAAAAATCCTATTTTTACCATCTATTAACTGACCAACTAAAAAAAGTTCAAAACATTAAGGGTACCCAGAAATCAAAACAGAAAAAAATTGAAATGGGTAAGTTTGAAATTAACTCAGAGTCATTTGAATCATGAAATTAGTTTGATTTTGTTTTGTGTGGTGAATGGGGTGCATGGTGTCTCAGTTAGCTTCAAAATTTGCTTTTTTTCCACCTTCACCGCCGACATATCAGCTGAAGAAACACTTCATACTACAAGGTTTATGAGTATTGCATATGAAAAAATTTAGTACCTTGAAATGCACCCTAAGGTCAGCACCTCTGGCTTTGCATGCTGCAGTTACGTAACACATAAACGAATTAGGTTAAATTAATCTAAAATCAACACTTCAAACAAACATTTATCAGAGAGAATAAAAAACCATATACTATAAAATTCATATAGCTAATACTTTACGAAATAGAAAGCGAGAGTGGATTTACATTTGGTGGGATTATCGGGTTCTCTGGAGTACTTCACCTGATAGGAGAGGAAACGAATCAGTGAAAATAGATCTAGAATTGAAATTGAAAGTAGTAAGAAAACCGTTGTTTGCTTACCATCACTTCTTCTTCCGCACACGCACGATTGAGGGAGGAACGGTTGAGGGAGGAAAGGTTGAGGGAGGAACGGTTGAGGGAGGAGGCGGTGAGGATTGAGGGAGGAACGGTTGAGGGAGGAGGCGGTGAGGATTGAGGGAGGAGGCAGTGAGGAAGAAGATTAGGGTTTTAAAATGATGCATCTGATTTGGGCTTATTAGTATACCCGGCCCATATTGTGTTGCAGTCTGAATTTGTTATTGGGCTGTGACAAATTTTAGTTTGAAACCTTTTATGAAAACTATAAACTATACCTCCACATATATACTGATACTCCACATTTTATACATAGTATTTATTTTATTCTTTAAAAAAAAAACAGAAAAAAAAAAAATTGTTTTACTCCCACTACATTCAACTTGATTCCAAAAAACTTTTAAAAAAATTCAGAATTCATGTGTTATAAAAATTTTGATTACGAGTATTAACAAATTTTTATCAAATTTTCTGGTATCCAAATATGTTTTTGGTAGAATCTAGAGTTTAAATCTTAATTTTAGTGTATCGAAATTTTTTTAATGTTGATATTTAAAAAACAAAGTCCCATAATGAATAGAGATAAATCACAAAATGATTTTATTAAAAAAGACATTCAATTATAAATTAATAAACCTCTATTTATAAACTCATTTTAGAGACCTTATCTTGATACAATGTGAGATTTATGTTTTCCCATGATGAAAGTTTACATGTCCAATTTTCAGCTCTTTTCTCTATCAAAATAGAAAATACCACTTTTTGTTTTATTCCTAAAAATTATTTTGTTCATATAGACCAATTTCAATATAAACAAAATAATGAAAAAACAAAAATGTGATATATTTTGTAGAAATAAAAAAAATTCAAGTTATTTTTATAAATGATCTATTGTACAAATTACCAAGCTCTACTGGTATTGGATATGCAAAGTAATGTGACATGATTGAAAAGACTAAGGGCCTGTTTGATTTGTTTTTCAAAAACTGTATTTTAGTTTTAAAATAATTAAAAATTAAAAACTTGTTTGAAATGTTAATTTTTAAATATTAGTTTTAAAAACTATTTCTAATTTTCTGTTTTAAAAAACTATAAAATAGAAAGAGCTTTAACTAGTTTTCCTTTTCAATTATCTTAAAATTGAAAACACTGAGAATGAGTAATTTTCATTAATGGCATAATAGTAATATTTTACAACTTATTTTATAAAATAAATAACAATCAAATGGAGCTGCAAATTTGAACATGACTTAGCAAATCCTCTAGTTTGCCTTTGTTTTAGCCTTAATCGTAATGATAGTTTTTTTACCAAAAAAAATATTATAGTAATTAAAATAAAAAGGAAAATGTATATGTATTCAAATTCAACTATATTTTCTAAATATATATAGATAGAGGAATGTGTATTCGTATGATATGATGGTTGCTCACATTTAAATTGATAACATTGATATGATAAATACTCACATTTAAATCGATCTAAATAAAATTATAAATCGAACAAAAAATTATATAAAATTAAATATTATTATACATATTTGGATCTTTTTTTGTGAAATTTGTTCGGATCATATTGAATTTTAGATTTATTTTTTAAAATTAAATAAAACAATATAAATAAAGGTTTTAATATATATTTTTTATTTATCAGTATGAGGTATTATTTTAATATAACTTTAGTAGTAAAAAGATAACTACAACTCTCGTTGATATCATTGAAGCGAGACAAGTGTAAACTCATTTATAAGTGTTCAATGATGTTGAGGTATTTCCTACTTAGACTGGAACACCATTCTCTCGCCCTAAATTTTATTCCATCAAAAACAAAATAATACTTCAATCTATTATTTGTTTGTTTAATTTTTTCATATTACTTTTTTTTTAATTTAATATTTCTTTTACTATTTGATATATTCCAAAGATAATCTATCAATGTTATTTTGTAATGTTGAATTTTAGAATATTATTCATTATATTTTACTTCAATTTTGTTACTTATATATAACTTTATAGTAATAATATTAAATTAATATTTTATAATTGTAATTTGAATTAATAAAAAACTAATATAATTTAAACAATATTAATTTGGATCATATCAAATTTTTAAAAATGTCATTCAAAATCAAATTGAACCAAGAGTATTTTATATTTTTGATCAAATGACGATTGTTTTATAATAAATCAAAATGACACGGTAAATACCACTAATTCCTGACTCTTTACGTTGAATTTAGCCAAATCTATTATATATCTTTAATTTCCTTCATTTTAATAATTATATTCAATTTTAAATATATGTATTAAATAAAATTTTCATTTTATAGATTTTAAAAACAAATTTACTTTTAGAAATAGAATAGTCAAACAGATGTTTTTTAAAATTTTCTTCTTAAAAACACTTTCTTAAAATTAATTTACAAAATAGTTTTTAAAAATTAAAAAAAGAAAACTCAATCAAACAAAATAGTCAAGGTTCCCTATCCAATAGAGACATGAAGAAAAGTAGAATGACAAAATCTTTAAAATGCTACATAATGAAAGATACAAATAATTCAACTACTTTAAAACTTAATTAATACACCAGTGTTTATGATTATGAGTAAAAAATTCTAATAGAACTTAAAAAAAAAAAAAGATGATAGAGGATGCTGAATTTCACCACTTCACAATATTAAAAGGGTGTGTTAGCAAATATACATTGCATGACATGTTATAACCAAAACATTACCCTCTTTGTTTTCCATTTCTTCCATTGTGTTTTCCCATAAAACATTGCCAACAGAAACAATTCATGCAACAACTTGGTCTTCCACATTTAGGATAGCAACAAGGCAATGAACATTTTGGAAGACAACAACAACAACAACTAGGCCTTGAGCATTTTGTGCAGCATGTCGATGATCCGAAACAATTTGCGAACTTCGGTAAGCGACAACATTTGATGCAGCTAATAGGATTCCAGCAGCAATCAGGACAATTTAGAGACAAGGAAAAATTTATGCAGCTGCAGCTTGAGCATTTAGGTAACTTGCATCTACAACAACACTTCATTGTGCAGCATGTACGTAAGGAACAACAAGCGTTCATCGATTGTGAATTCAGACTTTGCCGAATCTTTTTGAGCCGCTTTTCGGTTGTCATGTTCTCCATTTCTTGAATGAATTTGCATAAGTGGCGTATGTATTCGGGGTAAAGCTCTAAGTTACAGTGACCGCCTCCTTTGATCCATAAGGGTTCGTAGGACTCCCTCGCCATTTTCCATAGTCGATTACCGTGTAGCCAATTGACCACATCGTCTTCTGTACCCTGTAAAATTATTTAGCAAGTCCATGATATAATATTGTCATAATTAAATTTTTTAACACAGAAAATTTAGATGAGTACTTTAAGCACGAAATGTAATTTTCCGGGGCTTTGACTCATATACTCAGTATCTTGAGGTTTTGGACGAAGATGTTGTGTCCAATTCACTCGTATAGGTTGCTCGCTCTTAACCCAATATGATAATTCACCAGACTTCATTCATAACCCAACAAAAGTATCACTCAAGCTTAACGAAAAATTTAACCTCACGACCACATCGATGATGTTGTATGAAAGTAAATGTACGGAAACAGAAAGCCAGCAAGACGAGATAGAATTAAAAGTACAATCATCAGACAGAAAATCGGTACATTCCATTGTATAAAAGATGGTAAAATGCAGTAGTTAGAAGAAGTATCTAAAAATCTTTAGTCCAAATGGAAATGATCAATAGAGATTTAGAAGGAATCATTTACTTACATGTATTACAAGTACAGGACACTTGACCTTCTTTATTTTGTTGATGTTCTGCGTGGTTTGACAAATAAAAAAAAAACAATTAGATCATATGAAATAATGAAACAGAATATCATTATACTCATTTTATATCTTCACCAAGTATATAAAGCTTGTTATCTTAAACTAAAACTCACTTTTATAATTCGACTTGTTGGCCATTAAAAAAAAAGGAGAGATTTTTCTTTTTATAGTCAGCTTCCTACATGAATTACCTTATAAATGTCAAAGCAAAAAGAGAACTTCACATGACAGAGAACTCGAAGACCCGAAAGAATTCCACTGTGTAGAACGACACCTCTCAGTCTCGGCAACTTAGCAGCCAAATGCAATGTCGGTCCACTTCCAACTGATTGTCCATATAAGATCACGTCTTCCTGGCTAACACCATATTCGGTTTCAAGGCATTCATATATTGCCTCTATGTCAGCATAAGTGCTGGATTCACTAGGCTGCATATTTTGAAAGTATTAGTATTATTACATATCAAAAACATGTCATTTATAGATTGAAGTTACAAATAACAGAACTAATAACTATTGTTGTATTTGCCAAATAATTACATACCTTGCCGGTCGAGGCTCCATATCCAGAGTAGTCATATCTGCAAATGAAATGTTGAAGAAACATATAAACTTTTCAGCTTTACTCTACAAATGTTGGCACCTCAAATGATAGTAGTAATGTAAATTTAAGTCTTTTCGAAAAATTATTCATATTAATTAATCACATTAATATTCAAAATTTATTCAATCAAGTCCCTATTATGGACTTAATTGAATCAAATTTATAGATTGGTAGTGTCAATTGACAAACTAAATTGATGTAAATCCAAACATTTATGGACCAATATACATGTTTACTTTTTAAGTTTAGCTCAAGACCCAATAACCAATAAATAAACAAACTGAATATGGAACTTGAAATTAATACTATTGCCGTTGTATATTAATACAGAATAGAGAGATAATGAAGGTGACAGCATTTCAAAGGTACAAGTTAAGAAAATGCTTATCCTATTCTTTAATTCTATTTTTTAAAAAGGAGAAAATGTCGATAGTAAATATCTAATTTGGTTCCTGAATTTGTAAGATTGTATCAACCTAGTCCTCTACATTAATAATATTCTAAAATGATCTTTAAAATTGCAGAATGGTTAATTAGATTCCTCCTTCTGTTGACATTTTTTTTGTAGCGCCGAGGATGCATTTTGAAATTATGTAACTAATGTCAATGATGTGTTCATAACATATCGATGCAAAAGGACAAACTTGATTAACAATTTGAATTTTTTTTAATCATTTTGGAATATTGACAATATCCAAGACTAGGTTGATACAATCCTACAACTTCAACTTCATGGATTTAATTTGATATCTACTGAAAAAAAAGTTTCAATGAATAGCAGCAGGGCACCAGCACCACAAAAAACCAAGAAACTCAATGCTATGTCCCCATCCATGTAGGGGTAAAAATTGGAGTACTTTAAACTATGGATAAAGAAAGTGGAAACCAAAGGACAAAGAAAGTTCAGAAAAAATAGCTACAAACTACCAAGAAGAAAAATGTTAGCCCAACATAATCTATAAACAAGGTGAAATCTTTATCAATGTCCAAGAAACCATAAATACAAGCTACTTTTTTCTCCTTTCCTTTTCACTTTCACTTTTTTCATTTTTTGTTGGTTTGTTTGAGGAAAGCACATTCTGGTGCCCAAAAGCTCTAACTTCATTTACTTTCTACTTACATTGAAAAAGAAACAGTAAAAAAAGGCATATTGACACTGGCATTTCATACACACACACACACATTCACATTCACCACCAGATCTAAAATACACACTCACATATGAATATAACTAAAAAGTGCATCTTTACATTTGCACATAAACTACATCTTGAAATTTCAACAAAATGCATGTTTCATTTCATTATACATTTACAAAATCAAGGTGTCATTGTGATTTTGTCAAATTCACTTCAATGTAAACCAAAGCATAGATAAACTCAATAATATCAGATCTACACTAAAGAAAACCCACTATGTCCCAATAAAAAAATGAAGAAAAATTAAATTTTTATTGCTTAAGAAGAAAGAGAAAGTAAAAACATAAAGATAATACAAAAAAAAGGTCAGTGGTTAACGTGAGGTCTTTGAAACAAGTGAAAAATGTGAACAGACAAAAAAGACAAAAACATAAAAAACACAAAACAAAAACTTCTGTAGCAACAACAAAAAAACAGAAGATTAACAACAAACCAAATCAAATTCATGTCTTTTTTTTCCATGATTACTTAGCACAACTAACATCATAAGAAGAAAAAGAAGAAGAAAAACACTAACCCCATGAGATTAACTCTAAGATTGACCTTAAGTTGAACAAAGAGATCATAAAGTTGACCCAAATCAGCAGCATTGCCATGAGAGTAAAGCAAAGTAAGACGTGCATAAGGGTTCTTAAGATAAAAAGCAACTATCTTATTTCCATGTTTTGTGTCAACAAGAAGAACATCCAAAGAGTTATTATCATCGCCATGAGGAATCGGAGACGCCGTGGAAACCACCGTGAGTTTACCGTCGTCACGTTTCTTCAGCTGATATGTCGGCGGTGAAGGTGGAAAAAAAGCAAATTTTGAAGCTAACTGAGACACCATGCACCCCATTCACCACACAAAACAAAATCAAACTCATTTCATGATTCAAATGACTCTGAGTTAATTTCAAACTTACCCATTTCAATTTTTTTCTGTTTTGATTTCTGGGTACCCTTAAAGTTTTGAACTTTTTTAGTTGGTCAGTTTATAGATGATAAAAATAGGATTTTTTTTTAGCCCCACAAAAAATTTGCAGAGTTTTTCAGAGATAGAGAGAGAGAGAGAGAGTGTGGTGTTAATGTTGTAGCAGGTACTGTAATGGAAGTATGAAAGTGTAGTACAGTGAGATGTGGAGTGTAGTGTGATGGCAAGAGAGAGTGAAATGGGAAGGACAAAGGTGTGTTGTTTGTTTAATATGAAAAAACTTTGGTTTATAATTTATGTGCATGACTTCATAGTTGTCAGCTATAGATTGAAACAGGTTTTATTGTATTTTCTGCTAACTGACATTTTTTTTATTGGAAAATGAAGGATTCTTTTTCCTTCCTTCCTTCTTTCTTATCAATATACACATGAAAATAACATTTAGTTAATTTGTTATTGGTTTTTTTTTTGGGTACAATTGTTATTTAGATCTCTCAATAAGTTTATTATAAAAAATTAGAAGTCATTAAGTTTCCTTATGATATTCAAAGTCAAAGTTGTTGACTTGGATTCAATGTTTCTTATTATAATAAATTTTGATCATTAATTTCAATTGAGACAATTCAAATTATAAATTCAAAGTTGTGTAATTTTTTTTATGACACAATTTTAACCTATGTTTTAATTTTGATCAAACATAACAATCAAACAAGTGCTTAGGTGTCTGTTAAAAATCAATATGGTAATTGTCACTAATGTCGATAGTAAGAAATGAGAACATGTCTAGTTGTTATCTCCATACAATTTGTGCAAGAACACAACATACTTAGATTCACAAAATTAAGATATAGAGAATTGAAATTATAATTTTGTAATACTCGAAACCCAAATGTACATATGATAGAACTGATTACTACAAATGGGTTTTGCTCATAAATATATTAAGGCATTCTTTAAATATTTTGATTAAGGAAATTATTTATTGAAAAAAATTAAGTAGGTCAATTTTCTACACAATGGATACTTTTTAACAAAGACTAGTGTATTAGATTTATTAAATAATTTTCTTGTAATCCTAATAATAAGTATGCTACAAATGTTTTATAACATTCTAAACACAGAAACTGTTTATTTAATTTATGTATGTATATATAAGATTTCTTTGATTAAAATACGAAAATTAATACTATCATCACCGTTTCTATATCTAAGACCATCCTATAAAAAAAATTGTCTATTTATATAAAATCATCTTCAAATTATGTTAAGTATTAATTAATTTTTACAAAAATACTAATAATTAAATGTAAAAAATAAAAAATAACTAATTCTCTCTTAATAATAGAAAAATAATTTTGAAAAAAAAATACTAACAAATTAAATATAAAACTATTTTCATTAATTCTTATACAAGGTTTGATTCGTGCAACAAGGTTTGTTTGATTCGTGCAACAAGGTTCTTCAAATAATATTGTATATTAGTTTATCTTCCAAGTGTGATTCGTGCAACAAGGTTTGTTAGTGTTTTGCGTGTGCAAGTTGAACAAAATCTGGCTTCTAGTAATAAAGTAAGTGAACTTTTAACATCATAGGCCAATTACATAGTAATGTTTCTTTGAAGATTATAAGATTGCGTGCTGTAGCGTTCAAACTTGGTCATGTCATCACATTGGAATGAGAAATAATAACAATGCACTAAAATATTATAAGGACTTGTTAATTTCATATCAAGCTTTCATTAATGTCAATTTTGATGGCTTTGTATGATTAATTATCGATATGATCAGACATAATCATACTTTGGGGAATAATTCTTGATCAAAAGGAAAAAGTTATGCGGATAATGCGTTTGCAAGAGGAGAAAAAGTAATATTTTCCATCATTAACAAATCTAAAATTGTCCTCTTCATGGTCATAATTAGTTGAAACTAGTTGGAGTTTCTATTTCTTAGTTTTTAGTTTATTTTTCTATGTAAATAAGAGGAAATTGTGTGATTGGTAAAATAAAGTACGTTAAATGAAATTGAAAGTGACACAACGGACAACGACTATAGTTACTATTTAATAATAATAATAATAATAATAATAATAATAATAATAATAATAATAATAAAAGTTTAATTTTCTCACCGTAAAAATATTATAAAATCAATAAATCATAATTAATCGTATAAATAATTTTCTAAATAATTATATTAAAAATTAAATAGTATTAATACAATTGTGGTTGATTGATAATATAAATTTTTTTATATTAATAATATATATAAACTAAACTCTGACAATATATGTATATTCAAAATAATATTTTAAATTATTATTATAAAAAAGTATTTTAAGTTATAGAATAAAAAATATGC
>JBBPBR010000002.1:8218026-8232165 GCA_037974775.1 Cicer pinnatifidum
GAGTAGCCAAGGTTTCAAAGACATTAACCAAGTAATCAAATATTCGATAATTAATTTTTACATATAAAAAGAAAGAGAAAACATACTATGTAATATTAATATAAATTAATTTTACACCCATAGTTAACTAAAACTATTAATTTAAATGTAATTGTATTTTTTAATTAGTTGAGATAATACATCTACTATGAATAATTGTAATTAATTATTTTTTTAAAATAGTTTTACAATAACAATAGACACCAATTAATTTAAAAAAAAAGGAGAAAATAAACTTTTTTTTGTGTAATGGTTATTAAAAAATTACTCTCTCCAATTTATTGTAAGCTATAATGTTGGCTCACACTTGTTTTACATGGCAATATATTTATTCCTGATTCCCTTTTTGTCATTTCAAGCTGATGTCATTCATCCCCAATTATATTTTGATTAAGTACCTTTTTAAAGTTCATTGATACTAGCTAGCTATAAATATAATAGTCCAAATTTAAAAGTGGCTTATATTAAGGAGAGCCCATACTTTTTTTAAAAAAGCAATCGACAATCGATGTAGTGAATTTGACAAGTTACAGCCTTAAATGTTTTTTTGTTGACAATTTACAGTAATTGCATTGTTTATAGGCACATAATCATACTTCTTCTCTTTCATTTGAATAATAAATCACCCTTGTATACTTTATTACAATAATTAATCACAAATAGTCACAATAGTTTTGTTTAAATCAAAGTTATAGTGGCCCAATATATATACATGTTTAAGGCAAATTTTAAGATGATTTTTTTGTAAAATTAATAATAAATTTTAATAAAATTATACATTTTTTATTAAAATTTATTTTTTAGATATTTTAAAATACAAACTTATTTGTTATTCGATGTCGTGTAATATTTTTTTCAGTTAATAATAAAATTAATTAGTATAATTTTTGTTATAAAATATGAACTTTAAATAAGATTTTATTAATTGTAGTATTAAAATTAGTAGAATATAAATTTTTATTAAATAAAAATTTGATTCCGCCATGATGATTGAGTCATCTTCATTTTGTTTACTTGTATAGGTAATAATAGTATTTATAATAATTTTGCTCATATTATTAAAAAAAATTGGCAAATCACATTATTACAATTTCGGTCGTGTCAATGTATTGGGACTTATTTTGATGAAGAAAAAAAAATGCATTGGCTCTTGGAAGGAACATGCACACTCTTCGGAAAGATTTGGTAACCTTCGTTGGTCATCGTAAGTAATAAAATAATAATTTACCACTGCGTGACAATGTGACTTTATTCGTAACCCTCGTGCATCCAATATTTTACTATTCTTCTTAGACCATTTAGTACTATCACACTTCATTCTGTCTATTTAGTATATAATTTATGTGTGATTTGGATGTTTTGGTATAAAACCAAAATTGCAAGTATAAACATGATAAAAACATAACATAAATTGCCAAAGAGAAAACCAATACTCATGACTCGGTTAACATCATAACCTTTCTTTTAGAGCCGGAAGGACTAAATACTATGATGTG
Source organism: Cicer pinnatifidum (assembly GCA_037974775.1). NCBI lineage: Eukaryota > Viridiplantae > Streptophyta > Magnoliopsida > Fabales > Fabaceae > Cicer > Cicer pinnatifidum. Next base: position 8,219,562 of record JBBPBR010000002.1, read on the forward strand.
TACTTTGATTTGAAATGAGTTGTTTTTGTTGGTTATGATTGGTAGCAAGGAACAATGTTAGAGTCACATTTGTAGTTTGTAGACAACAATATGATTATGAAAACTAAGAGCCGGAACATGTTGCTCTTTGAATTAATGTCATGTTTGAAAGTAAAAATAAGAGCCTCGTAGTGGGTATAATGTGGGTTAGTCGTTGTTAGTTAAAGAGGAAGATCTACTACATTGTAAGGTGAGCCACACTCCCTTTAAATATTTGAGTATGTCTATTGGAGGATAATATGATTACGTTGGCGTTCTAGAACATATTCGCACTCGATCATATTATGTCAAGTGTAACATTACTTATATGAATTTTCTATTTCCGGTAATTAACATATTATTATTTGCTTTAATATTTTGTTATTAAATACTTAATTTTTAATTTTTCATTATTAGATTAAAGTAAAAATAATTTCATAAAATATTATTCATGATGTTGGGAATTTATTGTAGTAATGTGAGATCATTTGATATGTTTTGGTTGTTTTGAGTTAGAAAATATTTTGATTTGTAATATTTTATGATATTGATTTAAGATATTTGATAAAAATAAATAAATTAATTAATTTAGGAGATTGTACAATTTAAGTTGATATCCTAAGAGTAACAGTATGAGTGTTAAAGTTGATATCAGTTTTTTTAAATTGCAGATATGAGAGCGGATATTATAGTATCTTACCCAAACACTACCCATTGTCATCATTTTGGGTGATAGATTTAGGATTTTGTATAATTTGACCTAATAATATCACAATAGTGAATAAGTGTGATGTCGATGATGGAAAAAACGATTTTCAAGTCTCGGTGGCGTAGGAAACTATTTGAGTAGGGAAATGAGTTAGTGGAGGATTGTGTTTTGTTGTTGGGTGATGTTGTTTTGCAGGGAATCTCTTCTCTTGGGTGGCGGTGTAGTTTGGTCAAAGTAGAGCTTATGTTGTTTACAATTTTCTAGCAAGATTGTTGCAAAATGGAGCTTATTCCCTTTACGAGGAATGTATTCTTCATTTGTTCATGATATATCCAATGTTTAGTGCAGTTTGGACATCTATTTTGTGGTGGATTAAGATGAGTTGTGTGTTACATAATGATGTTCAAGGTCATGCTCTTCAATTTTTCGGTCTTCGAAATGGTGGTCAAGGCATCAGTTCCAAACTAAACGCCATTTGGTTGACTTGTGTGTGGTACTTGTGGAAAACTTATAGTTCCATTATTTTTTGTCACGATGTGTGTAATGTTTTCTTAATAGTTGAGAAGACGCAAGTGACTTATTGAATGTAGTTTAGAGTTAAAAATATTAGTTTGTACATGATTTTCAATCTTGTTGCTCCGACCCTCGATTGTGTCCGAATATAGTAATTTTTAGAAGGTGTTGACGTCTTGATTGGACGACATGCTAATTTATATAGGATTTTGATTAATTATTTTCATGTAAGAAACTCGTGTATTTTTATTTACTAGTACTCCTTGTATTAAGTTTTTTTCTTTATATAAATTGTTATTACCAGTTTAAAAAAATACCTATAAAATTGACCTTATTAAAGAATAGTTAATATGATGATTTTTTTCTTAAAAAGAAATTAATTTTAAATGATGTTTTTTTTATGTTTTTTTATAAGTGATAATTATCCATTTAGTGGTGTTAGTTACTCATTAACCAGAAAATGATTTTATTTCTATCTATCTTTTGGTGATCTCATTAAATAATAAATTATAAAACGATGATCATTTTGGAGAAAAATTTGCTTTGATATGGCAACAAATTTACGTGCATTGTTTTTTACAATGTTAAGAAATGTATTAAAAGTGAGAGTGTTTACTAGTTCGGTTAGGTCAGTTTTAATCAAATTTGACATTCGAATCAATCAATTTTATTTTGGTTGGGTTAAATTCTCAATTTGTCATAATTACATCAAACTCAAAACAAATCAACTCGAATAAGAGTGGATTTGATGGGATTAATTTGTGTTCGCGGGTCATAAATGAAAATGTTTTATCATGAAAAGAAAATTAAATTTAAATACTAAAATATTTCTAAAATCATAAAATTGTATCTCAAGAATCGATTCAATACTTAAATACATCTACAACCACAACAAAATAGTTAAACTAATGACAAATCATCAAATAAAATTCAATAAATAAGTTATAATTATACATCAATAATAGAATAAATAAATAAAAATGTCTATGTTATGTTAATGGTTTGAACTGTCAGGTCCGCTTGTTCAAAATATCAAATTCACTATCTGAATCAAAGACCATTTTAAATGGATTAGTTTATGTTTGATCTTAACTTGAATGGATTGTGTGAAAATGAGTTGAATTAGGTGACTGAGTTTCCAAATATATTTATTCCTATTAACACTCCTAATTAAAAGCTAACATTAAAAAGTAAAAATTAGAACCGATGGAAATTAAATTATAAATCCCTTGTTTTTAAACATATAAATAAAATAAAAAAGTCACTTGATCTAAGTGATTTAAAAAGGTCACTTGGTTTTTGAGCTAATTATCTAAAAAAAATTGAGATTAATTTTGGTACATTGTTGATGTAACTTTTATGATATCACTATTTATATGATTTTTAAAGTTGAAAAAATTAAAGTTCATATTTGTTGTAATCTACTAATAATATAAAATATATTTACTACCATTAAAGTAAATATATAAAAAAAAATATTATATTATCAGTTTATTTATTTGACTGGGAAAATATTGTATTATATAAATAAATAATACATGTTGTGTCTTATTTTAGTGAATGTGTTCTGCTCAGATATCATTAATAAATAAGAATTTGATTATATAATGTCAAAAATTGATAACATGAAAAAATTATTAATAATATATCATCAATAATTAATTATATATATTATTTATTATATTATTTAAAATAAATTGTTTATTTTTTATCAAGTCAAATCAAATGAATAAATATTATAAAAATATAATTTAAAACAGTGGTTTACTATTTCCACGGGATTCCTTTATCGTATTTCGAATACCAAACAGAAGCATAGTAGAAGACATTGGACAAATCGAGCACCATAGAGCTGGCTCGGCTCAGATTTGGATTTACTGTAATAATTTTTTAATATTGTTACATATTTGGACCGTCGGATTTTAAATTAAATATCGAGATTATTTAATGTTAATTTATTAATTTTATGATTTAAGCAGTTAGATTCAAAATTATTAATTTAGATTAATTATTGTGTGATACTATGTGATAATTTTATGAAAAATGTTAATTTGTTAGTGTATTAAAAATAAAAAATTTATATTAAAAATTGTGAATTATTTTTATTAAAAACTATGTATTTTATTTTTTTAAATATAATTATTATTTATAAATTTTTTAATATATGTACTAAAAATATACATTAATTAACATCACCCTAATTTTATTGCGAAAAATTTAGGTTGGTTTTGTTTGCAAGTATTTTAACATTTAGTTGTATATGTGGGGCACTGATGGGGTACTACTCCCTCTGTCTCTTTTTACAAGTTTTTATTAAGTTTTGGATATATTAATAAAAGTGGATGATATAATTAATGTGATAGTTTTTGTATTGTTTCTACTAAAGTTTTTATTGGAAATAGATGCATTTAATGTTAATTTTTCATAATTTCAGATAAACAAGTACTACTTATATGAATAGATTTTGAAAAAATAATAATAAATACATTTAATAATTTGCATAAAAATTGATATTTACGAACAACTTTTTTTTCTTAATAGACAATTATAATTAAAGGCCGAGGAAATAATATGATATAAAATGGTTTTTATTTTCTTAAAGTTGACCAAACCAAAAACCAGAAAATTGACAAGGGACACATGCTGTCTTAAATTGTATCCCTTCATTTTTCCACCTCTTTTTTTTATAATAGTTTATTTTTCCACCTCCAATTTATATTGAATGATTTAGGTAAATTTTGGTTTAAAATACACTAAATTATAATAACCATTGGTATAAAGTAATAACGATATACTTACTATTTCATAATATCTTTACTTTTATTACAACTTTGTCCAACATTCTACTCTCTCTTGTGACACATACAGAAAGGAGAAGTAGAAATGAGAAGGAAATTTTAATGAACATTGCCTTAGGAATCGTGACTTGTGAGGAAGGTTTATGAGGAAGAGATGTATTGATTAATGTTATATAACTCAGATGTTTTAACTTTTAATCATAACTTTTTACTTACAAATATTATTATTCGAGGAGAAACTTTTTCGACTCTCATAAATGATTTTGGATGTACATATCTAAAAAAAACTCATTTTGTATTATTTAAAAGTACTATTTCAAATAAATTATATCTTCTCGCATTATATTACACGTGACATCATATATGATTCTTTTTTAAATATAGAGTGAAAAAGTTGTCTGGTACAACTCGGTTGACAGTGGAAATTATGAGGCATTAATCCAACTTCAAAAGTTTAAAAGTATCCATAATTACACCAAATCCATATGTACAAATTTTTTATTTAACTTTTAGTTTTTCTCACATAGTTGAATATTGAAGAGTAATCATATTATTAATTAAAGAGAATTTTTTATTAGTAAGAATAGAACGCAAATCTCCTTTACGAAACATAAAATTGAAAGAACATTCAAAGTACAATTTACAAAATATTTACTTTGATGATTGATATGTCTCGGATTTAGCAAGAAACCCCGAATCTATAGTAAGATAACTTAAAGGAAACCCTTAACATATCCCCCATATGATCACAAAGTAGGTCCTTCAAGTGTAATAATGGCAGAGAACAGCAAATGTTTGTATTGTAGTGGCAATATAGGACCAGTGTCCTTGGATAGTCGTACATTAGTATTTTGGTGATTCTGATTCTGTTGACAAGTAGCTTCATTAATGAGCATTGTTGTAGACTTTAAAGAAGCATGTGCATCAAATAGGAACTGTTTACAAGGTCACCTTAGTTCCACGCAGGTTTAGTATTTTGCTATCATTTGGACTTTTTTACTATGAATAATTGTTCTAAAAATACACGGTTCCAGATAGTTAACAATGGAAATAACTCATGCCTCAAAGCTTATTTGTTAACAAAACATAAATTAAGATTTAGCTAGAGAAATTCTCTCAAAAAAACAAAAGTAGCAGGAGAAATCAAATTTTAGTTGCTGGGTTGATTTAATATTGGAATATATACTAAAATCATATACTTGTATGCTTATTAAACCTATTGAAGAATACAGCTTATTAATCTACATAAATATTTAGTCTATAAACCTAATCTAGACTAAATTTATGATTTATTTATAGATCTTATTACAAAGAACTTAATATTTTCAATAGTTTTTCAGGCTAGGGTCAAACCTCTGAAAATAAACATAAACTTGAAGCATCATAACAAATGTAGCACTTTTATTTATTCTGACAAAGCGAATCATCTTCTAATTGCAATTTGACCTACTTATTCTGTGGCACGTTTGAATAATTTAGTTATAAAAATATTCTAATATTAACAATTATACATCTATAATGGAACAAACTTGACTCAATTACAAATGGAAAATTAGCTATTATCTATTTAGCTAGCCAAAAAAATCCTGATACAAAAAGAATTAGGTAAAAAATATATTTGGTCTCTTATCAGTCAATGGACTGGATGTGACAAGAAACTATGAGGGACCTGTACAGTAAGCAGCTAATTTTGAACCTTCTGAAACAGATTCCTGGTAAATTTAAGCGCAAACAGAAAAATGAAAAAGAAACTATATTTGACAGGGAACTTCTATCAAGCTAATCATTGGATGTAGGTATGGGCAGCCATCTCTGAAGTGACGTATTGTAACTTGTGCATCTAAAAACAAAAAAAATTGCAGTTTGAGACTTCAGCCATGAAAAATTCAAGCAAATAACCCTACACAATGCTAAAAATGAAGATTGATATTAAAAGCAACAATAAATTGTAATTCAATAAAAGCAACCTATCTAATAATTATCCATAGGCATCTAAAAGAATTTTTTGCCCTAACAATGAGAAACTTTTCCAATTCTAAACTAAACTACAAGATGTATGGTAGAAGGATTGCATTTTTCTACATCTAAAGTAAGAATAGCACCTGATAATCAGAGAGACGGTGTAATAAAAAATATTCAGATCTGAACTACTTCCATGGCTGCGACAAAGAAACTACAGGAGTTGATGCTTCTAATCCTTTTTTTCCGTGTATGGCAGACTTCAGCACATCATATTGCTCACTCACAGAATCATACAAGGCTTTTGAGTATCCGTCTTTAGCCTGCTCCATATTTCAATAATCAAAATAAAGAAGCCAAATAATCTAACAGATAATGAAATAATGTATGAAAGCACACTGTATATTTTTTAAGTTCAGAACACCATTTCATATGAAAGCACTACCATTAGTAAATGTGAGCAAAGATACTTAAGGATACTGAATACTGAGTTAATTAACAATTTACATAGATCATTTAGCTACAGAAGTGGTACTCATTAAATTACAAGAACTTTTACTCAATTTCTGTAACCTGCAAACGTTTACAAATATATTAATACTAAGTTTCGGCAGAGGGTTCATAGGTTCACATGAGGTACTGTTCTATTTGTGGAGTATCTAGTTTGTCATTCAAGACGCACAGAGGGAAGGGCCCCTCTTTATAGGCCTAAAGGATTACACGGAATCTATGTGTGCAGCGTCAACAACAAAAACAAAATGACACTATCTGTACTTACTAGTGTTTTATTAGTAGTGTCAAGTTATGTAGTATTCTTAAGCAGTCACGTCTTCTCAATTCAAGGTTAACAAAATGACAATAGGTGACTTATCAGAAGGAAAAAAAAATTAATGTAGAGTCAATGATAAGTTGAAATAAAAAAGATTCAGATCTGAACTACATCTGTGGCTTCGACAAAGAAACAACAGGAGTGGACGCTTCTAATCCTTTTTTGCCGTGTATGGCAGACTTCAGCAAATCATATTGCTCAGTCACAGAATCGTACAAGGCTTTTGTATAAGCATCCTTAGCCTACTCCATAGAATCCATATTGCAATGATCAAATTAAGGAAGTCAAAGAATTGAACGGATAATGAAATCATGTATGAAACTGTATTTTTTAAGATCAGAACGCCTAAGGTCAGAAAAGTAGTAAATGTGAGCATAAGACCCAAGGATACTGAATATTGGACTAATTTACAATTTACATAGATCATTTAGCTACACAGGTAGTACTCATTACATAAGAATTTTTACTCAGTTTTTGTAACCTGCAAATATTAATACTCAGTTTCGGAAGAGGGTTCATAGGTTCACATGAGGTACTGTTCTTTTTATGGAGTATCCAAGTGTGTAGTTCAAAAGGCACACGGGGAAGGGCCACTCTTTATAGGCCTAAAAGCTTCGGAGTATGTGCGAAGCATCAACAACAGAAACAAAATGACACTATCTAGGCTTGTTAGTGTTTTATAAGTAGTGTCAAGTTACATAGCATTCTTAAGCAGTCACATGTTCTCATTTCAATGATAACAAAATGGAAATAGGTGACTTATCAGAAAGAAAAAAAATTGATGTGGAGTCAATGACAACAATAAATTTAATGATCTAAGTAAGTCAAGTCGAAGTGATCAAATTCTACTTACCTTTTCAGGATTTTCACAAGCAGCAGTGACGTTGGAAAAGCTTATTTCTGGAGCAACTGATATGCCAGCCCCATGAAAGGATATAACTCTTTTCTCCCCAATTTCTTTTTCAACCTGTGAAATTATACATTCTCAACAAAAAATAAGAGAATAAATATCGGGCCAACTCTCAAAGGAAAGAAAAGCATACCTTTAGGGGAGGGGGCATTATGTCATGGCACAATATTGCCAAAGGATAGATATGACCTGGTGGACCTGAATGTTCAACAAGCCTTCGCATATTATCTACTGAAGAAGGATCAAAGGGTGCCTGAATGCCTCGTATTAGCATGGAAATATCATAATCAGTATGGAAATATCACATAATTGGCTGTATTACACCGAGGATGTTATGCATATAGGATAATTAACCATATGACATATGACGCAAGTCTTAATGTTCATCATCTGGACTTAAGAGTATTGTTGAACAATAATTTGCACTGATACATTACACATAATAGACCAGATTCACAAACTATAACATCGGATTAATATATTGGACATAGCAATAGACTTAGAGTACAACCAGGAGAGAATACAGATAAGCCCAATAAGAATGGAAATCGTTATCAGTAATCCGTTTTCATGACAACCAAATCACAAGGTGATAAAATATCTACTTGGATTTCAACGCAAAACTAACTAAATAACAAAATGCTGCAACAGAAAAGAACTCCATATTTGAGCCAAATATGAACTTCGTTACTAGACACCATCCTGGCCCACCCATAATGAACTATCCTGTGTGCTTCTAACAAACTTCCTTATACCTTTCTATAAGCATATAAAATAATAACGGAAATAAACATAATAACATGAGCTGGATATCTAGAGTACCCTTCTGGAAGCATTAACCCAGTCAATGATATTATGTTTCGGCACACGATCCATCTAAGAAGGGGCAAGTTTTGAATAACCCGAGTCCAGTGGTGTTAGCTCTGTTGGTGAACTAAGGGACATTAGAGGGGTTTTAAGCAGGAGGTCCCAAGTTCGGTCCCAAGTTCAATCCCAAAAACTAACATCATCTAACTTACTAACATTGGTCTATAAAAAAAAATGATGCACGTTTACATTTTACTTCTAAAAGTAAACATACCGGTGCCCATTCCCCGGAGTCGGAAACTGGTCGATCCCTACCACCGCTTGGGGCAATCCAAATTATTTGTGATCCACTCCTGTAACAAAAAACAGTATATTAATATTTGAACATTGGAGCTTCAGTATAGTGGATAACTGATCAATCAACAACTATTATATACAAAACATATTATCCAAAAGAACATAACAACTGCTATTACATGTTCTTCCCTTTAAAGATTTGGATTCTAACATATCTGTTTACAGATTTCTAAAAAGCATGCACTCGAACTGATGCATTGTGGTCTAAATTGGAATCAATAAAGAAAAGCAGTCATCTAGTAATAAATAAGTATGTATATATATACCTTAAAAGTGTGGCCATTTCCTTCAGACTTCGTGTATTTGCTTTTCTTTTCATGTCTATAAGTTCTGGATCATCAAGCATGTGCTTTTTCGAATAAACACAGATCAGATTCCTATAAAAATGAAAAAATGTAATTAAAGAGTTTTGAAGTCATCCTCGATTAAACTAGGAAATATGTCAGCATAAATTTCAAATGTGATAAACAGAAGAATAAATGCACCTGCCAATGCTAAAGGGCTTGCATAGAGGATCAGTTATAACTCTATCTCCTGCTACATAAATCTGTAGAACAGAAGGCAGAATTCAATTAGTTCTTCATTAATAAATGTGCAGTGCAGAAACTGTATTTTAAAATAGTCAGACAATACACATGCAAATTTTACCATGTTTTCAACAATAGTTGGAAGTCGCACTTCAAGCAGCAATGCAATAATAGCTGGATCTGCTTCACTTTGGTGGTTTGACATCAAGATAATATTGTGTCCCTGCAGTAATTTTTTCAACCATTCAAACATTTCTCCTACATCTATGAAAATGTTAACATAGGGTAAATATACACAAGAACCATAAATCAAAATCAAGGTCAACATTTCACGAAAGGTATTGAATATTCTTTCAGTGTTCTCGTTGAATATTCTTTCAATGGGGAATATTAGATATACAACAACAGCAACATCAACTCTGTATCTAACATTGACAAATTCCAGGCACATTTGTGACAGGAAGAACCTTACAGTGCTAAATTTGGGTTTGTAGTATAATAGTAAGACAGAATCGCAATTAAGTTCAGTTCATACGTTCATAATGAAACCGATATGAAGCCAATGGAATATTCAAAACAATCAAAAGAGTCACATGATTTGGAGTAACCATAATCTAGATTTAAGATTGATTTGTAATAAAAAAAATGAGTGCCATAATTTGCATGGTAGCATTTTAAAGTAAATAACATGGTTATTTTGCATAATGTCCACCACTTTAAGAAGACTAACTTTTACACATCACATACATATACTCCATTTATGCCAACCTCAAGCATATTAGAGATACCAACCTTAGAATTAGGTTATGGTACATATAACAAGGGAGGAGCATTTGACATTTTATTATTCCCTTCGCCCCTTCTGGGGAAAAAGGTTCTATCAATATTTTACAGTAAGCAAATGAATAATCCTACAATGCAAAAGTAAGCATATTAGAAATTGGCACCTGCTTAAGTTGTTCTTCCATTTTAATGAAAAGGGGCATGTTGCCAACATAAGAATGTCTGCAGAAAAAGTATCACATTTAAAAATAGATATGAGGTGCAGTCAGATGGAAATGGCATGAATTAGAATAGGTATACAGATTGCGGGATGCCAGCATTATAATTCTTGAAGCGTGATACAAAGCCTACTTATGAAGTAACAGGCATTGTTCCAAATCTTTAAATTAAGCATGTGGAAAAAAAAAAGTGATGAAGCCCGGTAAGATGTAGCCAAAATCTGCAAAGGCATAACTCCAATGAGGTAATAGATTTTTTGGGTCTTATGTTATCATTTATATCCTATGGTAAACCGTGAGCAACTTCCAACTAAGCAAAAATGAAATTAAATACTGATAGGCACCCCATTGCAGGGCCTGATGGGTATCCAATCCATGTTTAGTGGAGAAAGAAGAAAGGAGAAGGAATGAAAACGTGTTGGACAAGTATGTCAAAAGGGGAAAAGGAAGATTCTAACTTAATAGACACATAGCCGTAGGATAATGGAGAAGAGATGGTAATCTTATGTAGGGGGTTGGACAATACAGGAGTACGGATCTGTGAAAGAAAACCTGTGAGGCTTAGGCTTAGGGGCAGGGTAGCATCTACATTCTCTCATTTATTATTTTACTCTCCATTGACGTATGCAACAGTAATTAGAGCACTTCTCCGTAATAGCTCCTACCGTATCCACATATATACCAAAATTTACTATCCGAGTGACAAGGTATTACATGTGATTTGTAGAAAGATGATGGCAACCGGAGTAAGTGTGTCTCCAAGACTGCAAAAACCAATGAGCATTCAGCTTGCATGCTTCACCAGGAAACTTTACCAGTGAGACTATTAACTTGCATTTACATGCATACAATTGCTCCAACAATTGCTCTATTTCTAAAGAAATCTCCTCCTTAACCCTAGATGTGAGCTGTCCTACATTCACAATCTGATGCATGATGGGACTTCACTAACTACCATGCAAAAAAGCCAGAACGATCAAATTGCTTAATCAACTCTGGGAGGTAGGGAGGTAGAATCCCCATGATTCATACAGGATACAGCATTTTCACAGGTACATAGCATTTGTGTAACACAGGATGAAACATAAGAATCATCAAAATCAACATGACATTGACATCCATTCCCAATAAAACCTTAACTTCAACAGCACACGTTAAACAAGAAAAGATGTCCAAGTTACACTAAGGCCACTACATGCAAATTGCCTGTTAACTTCCCCCCAAAACATAAACCTATGGGTTATGGACAATCATGCATGCATCTCTTGTATTTCCTCTAAAAAAACTTCATTCACAAGTTCCACGTGTATTAGTTTATTGTAGTAAAAAACCTACTTATAATGAGGGATGTCCATGCATGAAATTTAAATAATCGCATCTGTAGTCGATCAACGGCAAAGTCAAATAAGTAAACTAAACTGGTCAATGTCATAAAGAAGAAAGATGAGAAACTATTGCGTGTAACTCACTTGAAATCAACTAAGGGGCGTATATAATTTTGTCCAAACATGTAGTAGTCAAAAGGCTCTCTCTTTGCTTTATGGTGTGGTTCAAAGACAAAAGGCTCCTGTTAAAAATCAGTCCAACATTTTTAGCTTGGTAATTCATAAAATGAAACATTAGCAAGATTAAATGTACATAGATGCAAGATGATATGAAAATTTCAAAAATCAAAGACTCTTTGCATGGAAACGAGATTAGCAGAGCACGTTCTAGAAATCAACTTACCTTCACATCCAAAAATATACGATCTAATAAAGCAGTCATATTTGACAATACAGTCTCATCTGCTTTGGGATCTCCACTTTTGATAACCTGAAATATTTAGTCATAAAAAAGAAACATATTTAACTGATTACTTCATTAACTGAAAAAGCTTACAAACATAAGAAAAGACACATGATTATAAACTTACTGCACTTTTATAGTTAAGGTACACTTCTTCCATCCCTGCAGCAACTGCAGGAGGAAGAGTCCCTGCTTCTACTTCCTTCTTTATACCAGAAAGAACATCTGCAAGCAAACAAATCAATATGACAAAAAAAACAATATTAATCAATCTTCAGTATTTAGATTTAGATAATTAAAAGTTTAAAACACAAACAAAATTGTTATGCATATAAAAACAAAAAACAAAATGGCCCCCTAGTCCAAATTTTTCTTAACTATGGTCAAA
>JBBPBR010000002.1:8240840-8251695 GCA_037974775.1 Cicer pinnatifidum
CCCCCCCCCCCCCCATTTAGACTTGTACCCCCCATTTTGTTAAAAATCCAGTTTTACCCTCATAAATTCATTCATGTGAGCGGTAAAAAAAAAATTACCTCAAAATCTGACCCCTTCGTTGAAATTTCCGGTAAGTAAACGAATTTTCCAGTAGTTGTATTTTCAATACTGGAAATTTCAAATTTCCGGAAGCTACCTGAAAAAGGGCTGAAATACACAGTGTACCGGAAAATTTCAAAAAAGACTGAAATTTTCGGTAAAGAAATTGAAAAATTGAAAAATTCGGTAGTGAAAAATGCATACCGGAAATTTCAAAAAATGAAATTTCTAGTAAGCCATCCGGAAATTTCAAATTTCCGGTATTGATTTTGAACGACTGGATTTTTCAATTTTCTGGTGACCTTCTCGGAAATTTCATTTTCGAAATTTCCGGTACGTATTTTTTTTTTTTACTTTTTTACTGATTTTTTTAAGGATATTTTGGGTATTTCACTCAAAAAACATTAAATTAGGGGGTAGAAGTTTAAATGGGGGGTACGAAAGGCAACAGTCGTGCAAGACCAAACAAAACTTATGAGTATGATGTTTGGGCTTGTGGTGGTTGGGTCGGTAAAAATTAGCCCAAACTCTTTTTTGAGGCCTCCTTTTTTTTTGGCCTAATAACAAATATTAAATGTAATAATAATAATTTATGTGGTCGATTCACTGCAGATCTAAATTATTTATTTGAATTCGACCGTGTGAACTCATATAAATCTTTTATTTTCACACACCCAAATCAACAGAAGAAATTCAAACTTAAATTTTTTATTGGATCGATCGAGTTAGAATATTTTGTCCACTCCTAGTTTCACTTATGTATGATTATGGATTTTTGCTTATATATATATATATATATATATATATATATATATATATATATATATATATATATTATATTGTATAATAAATTTATATTTTAGCAGTAATTTTTATAATATTAATATATTTTACTATGATGAAAAAGATATAAAAAAATACGGTGCAGTAGAAAAAAGTAGGGTGCAGACATTAGCGTCAATATCTAAACGTGTCTTGTGCCTAAATATTTCATATTAAGCATATTTATTTATTTATTTATTTATTCAACTATCTTGATTATTAAAAATCCATAAAAGAGAATTGAAATCCTCTCAAATGGTAATCTTTAATTAAAATTTATTAGTCATTTAAATTTAATTAATTGATTATTCAAATATTTATATCCTGTGAAACACTTAACATATAACCAATAAACATAGACAAAAAACATTATAAACAAATTTTTTTTGACTTTTTCTTTTTAATGTTTTTATAAAATAATATAAAAAATGCGACTAAAGCTGTAATATTATATGTTGGTAAGTACTGTAAATTGCAATGTAAATATTAATAATTAAGAAAACGTAAAGAAGAGAAAATAAATAAATTTTAGTTAATATATAAAAAAAAAACCAAATTTTAGTGGTTTTATTAAAATAAATTCCTTAAAAAAATTAATATTAAATAAGCGACAATTCGCGTGGTGTATGTTTCAAACTGTCACTGTTTTTTCTTCTTCTTCTTCTTCAATCTTCCTTCTCCAAATTCTCTGTTTATTGCATCTTCAAGAGCTTAACAAAATGACGTCGTTTTTATCTCTTCCTGTCCTTTCTCCTCGTTCCATTCCCACCGCTTTCTCTCTCAAACGACCCTTCATTCAGACTCCACCCACTTTGCATTTCAAAAATCACCGGTTGGTAATTCAATCCCCTCTCTCAAAAGCTCACAACTTTTTTCATTTCTCTATTTTGGGTTTTAATTTTTATTTTATTTTATTTTAAACTTCCTTAATTTTCTTTCTTTCTCCATGTTTTCTGCTATTAGCTAATGTTTGGAACGTGTGACCATGAAATTAGTTTTAGATAGATTATGGTTACAATCATCAATATGAGTCTTAGTGAGTAATGGGTTGTTGCAATATTATTATTTTTCATTTTTAGACTTGGTCATTGAAAATGTTTAAGCTGTTGTTTTTTTTTTTTTTATTGAATTCTGATTAATGTTTAAGCTAAGGATTATTATGTTTAAATTGAATGTTTCCATTATGATTATCTATGTTGTTCAAATTCTTTGTGTTGAATGTGAGACCTCAAGTCTGCATCACCACATTTATCAGGTATTTTCCGTTTTGGTTCCTCGGTGAGTCATCTCGGTCTTGTCCTTTGTGAAAAGGCTTGTCGATGGTTTGAAGACTGTGAGTGTTTATAAACTACTCTTAGCCTCCATTTTCACGTAGTTTGAGATGTTTCGTGTATCGATGGGTAGAGTTGAATTGGTAAAGTTTTGTACATGTATCTAATTATGTCTCACAACATAGATGATAGATGTTTGTGGAGATATTTTAGGAGCCAATATAACAAAGTGTCATATTTTAGGAGCCAATTTTTTACACGGATAGTGTATGGCAAGTAAATCTGCATTAATTATAGTTAGTAGTTACTCGTAAGTTTTACTTTCCCTTTGCAATGTGGGTCTTGACTGTCTTGTGATCAAAGACTGAATTTCATTATCTATGTTGTGTGATATGTCTCCTAATCACTTGTGTATATTTTCCTGCAGATTTGCGGTTAGCTGCAGTTATGCAGAAGCAGGTGTTAGCGGTGAATTTAAATCGTCGACTATAGATGTTGTGGCTGATGTTAAAAGTGAAAGGGTATGTGCACACTTCTCATTGGTTTTGATAATTTTTATATTATTAATATTTGAGTGTTTTTTGCAAAAATATTATTTTCTTAAATGTGTCTCTTTGTAGATTGTAGTATTGGGAGGCAATGGCTTTGTTGGTTCTGCCATATGCAAGGCAGCAGTATCCAAGGGGATAGAAGTCATTAGCCTAAACAGGTTTCTGAAACGTCGAACTAATTGGCTACATTTGTCTCTTTGATGCTTCTTTTAGTTGTGTATTTGACAGAGATTTTGTTTTTACAGGTCAGGACGTCCGACTTACTCGGGTTCATGGGTAGATCAGGTTACTTGGATACCAGGCATGTTAACTTTAACCTAAAAACCTAATACTAAATAGATACATAATCTTTTCTTTCTTTCTGGCGAGTAGTCAAGGGAAATAGAAACACTTTCCTTTTGTTTAGTAAGAGACGCACAAATTCTGGCATAGAGACGAAATTGGTGAACATGCAATATCACAAGTCTCATGTTTTAATGACCTAAGGTCCATCATACAAAATGGCAATGAAATAGAAATATATGTTAACAATAGATCCAAGCAAGGTGGATGAAAAAGAGGAATGTTTTAGGTCCATCATACAAAACGCACCATTCAAGCGTTAAGGAAAATTTTAACCGATAGCTATAAGCATGGCTGTCAAACTCAAGATCTCACCTAAGATCATTTGGGTATTAGAAAAACCGTATGTCGTGTATAAGAAACATAGAACTTTGCGTGAAACTAAATGTTAGATGGGAAAGAGCCAACAAAAAAGTAAAGTTGGTGTTAAAAGACGTTAACTGAACGTCCCATTCAAGCTTTAAGGAAAATTTTAACTAATAGCTATTCCAGATACATGCACTTTTTTGCTTATACTTTGTTACGGATGGAGTATAAGACACTTACAGCTCTTGTGGCATCTAAGCTATCTTTTATGTGATCTCAATTCCAATATTTTTCTGGAGAGTATTTTTTAAGTGTTACGCCTAATGTGCAGGAGATGTTTTTTATGTAAACTGGGACGAAGTACTGCTTGGAGCTACTGCAGTAGTCTCGACCCTAGGAGGTTTTGGTAGCGAGGAACAAATGATAAAAATTAATGGTGAAGCTAATGTTGTGGCTGTGAATGCTGCCAAGGAATATGGTGAGCCATCTCATTGAGCATTAATTTACAGTTAAATTTCGCTTGCACGTTTGACTATGTTTCATCACATTTTAGCCGGTTGGTTTGTATATATAGACAGAACATGGTTTGATGCTTATGGCTTTCTATGAAGTACATTCTGTTTGGGATATTTCTTTGAAACAATGCTTTAAATTTATTTATGGAATCAGAGTTTAATAACCAGATGTTCTATTTGATTTTTCACACTGGTCTTCTTTTTCCTTTGCAGGAATTCCCAAATTCATACTGATCTCAGTTCATGACTATAACTTGCCATCGTTTTTACTTTCATCGGGGTACTTCACGGGAAAGAGGAAAGCAGAATCTGAGGTTCTATCCAAATACCCTAATTCAGGTTACTATCTATACCTTTCATGATCTTGAAAGTAAATCGGTATTCGAGTTTTGTAGACAAGGACCTGAGGTTCTAAACTCAAGTTGTCTAAACTCCAAATACCCTGATCAGCAAAAGGAGTCAAGTTGTTGAAATGATTATTTTTAGACTAGTAAGATTTGTGGAAGATGACAAAGGGCCTGTTTGGATTAACTTTATAAGTACTTGTGAAACTATTAGGAGAGCTTATGGAAGCAGCTTCTGACATGTCAGCTTATTTCAATAAGCTATTCTGAATAGCTTATGACTTATAAGAAAACAGTTTGACTTTATTTTATCTTTCTTTACAGAATTAGTTTATACATAAACTCTTATATGACAAGTGTTTATGCAATTAGCACCTAATTAAGCAAACATATATCTTGCTATTTTTATTGAGTTGCATTCTTGACAATTCACTTAAAAATTCCAACATTTTCAGGTATTGTCTTAAAACCAGCATTCATATATGGGAAAAGGAGAGTGGATGGTTTTGAGATTCCTTTGGATTTGGTAGGGGAGCCAGCTGAAAAATTTCTAAAAGCAATAGAGAATTTCACAAAACCTTTAAGCTCACTTCCAGCTTCTGATCTACTTCTGGCTCCACCTGTTAGTGTTGATGATGTTGCATTGGCGGTTATCAATGGTGTCACAGATGATGACTTCTTTGGTGTTTTTACAATTGACCAGATCAAGGAAGCTGCTGAGAAAGTAAGGCTATGATATGATCCACATACATGTTTGTTTGGTGTCAAGCTAGATAAAGTAGAGGCCAAAATCAACAATTGCAAATATTACAAAGGGAGTAATAAAATGAGTTTGTTTTTTTCTTTGTTGAATCTATGCTTTAATATTGCAGTATTTGGAGATCCTCCTCGTCTTAGGGGAACAGTAAGTGGGAGGGGGGATTATATTAAAAAATATATTATATGTTAAATTATATAACTGAGGTGTATAACTTTTTTCTGTCGTAGAACTGTTGTTAATATTTTTGTTTATGATTATTAGACTATGCCTGTGTTAAGTTATGCAACCATCTTATCAACTTGTTACTTGTTTAGAGGCCAATTATTCAATCTGGGAATTCAATGTATACTGTAAGCATTTTTCGACTTTCCCTGCTGGCTACTGCATGTTGTCTATACAAGAGTAGATGGGTGTTCTTAACTCTCTAATATAGGTTGGTGGAAGATAAGCGAGCTTAAAAAAATAAGGCTCTTTTAAATGTGAAATAACAACATAAAAATTAAAGGTCTTACAAGAATAATTTATAAACTTGTTGATTAGACATATATGGTAAGTTTAGAATTTAATATGGATAACATTTTATGATTTTTAAAACATACAATAGAATTGATGTTTAATTGTCTGATAGAATTACTTTAATATATATCCTTGAAATTATAAAAATAAAAAATAACACTTATCATCTGAGCTAACGATTAACTATAAATAAATTTGTAACATACTCTATTAAATAGTACAATAAACTATTTTAGAACCATACTTCAAATTGTTCAAACTAGTACTTAAAAATTTCAACTTAGAAGCAAATTGGTCTGCATAGATTATTTAGTCCATAAAATGTTTTTGGGCAACGGGCAACGGCAGAGTGATTTACGTATGTTGTAATATCTGTGTGGAGTGCTATAGAGGCAACTAACGTGCTACCTCATTTAGCATTCGCTTTTGAAACTCAGCAACATGCCATTTGAACGTGCGTTCATTCAGAAGCTACCGTTTGTAGCTAAAGGTTTTCACCTCCATAGTACCTTTTGGGAACCCGAGAATGAAAGTGTAGACGTGAAACCATCCACATCATTATTCTATTGTTAGAAGTTGACAGAAGAAGGAGAATGACTAACATCTATGAATTTTGAGGATTTAACAAATTTTATGATTGACCTTTATAATTTGAGGGACCATTTTAGTGTTTAACTTCATGACCAGATGCCAATTATGAAAATGAAAGTACAAAGAAATCTAACAAATGGTTTATGCATTCAACACCAAAATTGGGCAACAAATTCATGTCCACAGCGGATAGCAAAAATATTCCCTAAAAATTGTCCAGTAAGACCATGTTACACCAGAATACTGTCATTCTCTTGATTTTGCGAAGATGTACATATGTAGATCAATGAACTAACTCTTTCAAATATATGGTCAGGAACCCTTTTGCATCCACTTGAAGATCTAGCATCAAGGAGTTTATTTCTGTCTTCTATTTCCAATAGATTGTTCAACAAGATACCTGTTACCACCATAAGCTTCAATCATTATACAGAGTAGAGGATATGGGTAGAGATTGTTTCAGAAGACACAAAAAGCTCATAAATTGAAAAACCCAACAACTTTTGAAGAAGTAACCAGTGTTGTCAATCACGGATATAAAGAATAGGAGTTTGTTCAAATTTAGACTTTAGTACAATAGCAAATACTAAATTGCGTATTACAGAGCATTAGTAATTTGTTGAAAATTTTGTTACACCATAGTTTTATAGCGCCACTATTTGACAACATTAAAAATAACTACTACACTTTTAAAGTGTCACACAATGAAGATCTTTTTTGACAAACACAAAAAAGATCTAATACAGCAACAACACTCCATCATTAGCTCCACTCAAATGTGCTTCAATCAAAAGCATTAAGTGTACATAGTGCAAATAAAACTCAGGCATCTTTTTCACTCCATTTTATAAATATGGGCCGGGTCATATTCAGCAATGACCCTACACACATAAAAGAAAGAGGCATACAAATTAATTAGATTTGACAGTGCAATATGTCAACTGGCTATCTTGTCAAACATTTATGTTTGAAAGTGAAGATTACATTTGATTTTGACTAAAACAGAGGTTAAAGACTAAAGCGTTTAGTCAACCAAAGCTCAAGCTAATTAATACCTCAACAACCCAGATTCGTATATATATTTTGTTAAAAAATAAATAAGAAACTTATCAATTACCTGCTGTATAGTAGTATATACCAACAAGCTACAAATATTCTCTTGTAAAAAAAATTAGTTGAATTATATCACAAATAACACATCAACAAAAACTTACTTCCCAGTAAAGAAGCCAGCTGAATACCAAGCATTCAGAACAGCATTAAGATCCGTTACTGAGTCACTAACTTGTTCAGAATTCTTTTTCTCTTTCTCTGAATTGCATGGAGTAAACACATATAACAATTAGGAGTGTATCATATGCACCCAATAATATCTTTGTACTTAGTAAAGCCATTGTGTAAAACCACTGAAACAACAAACATTTGGTACAGTTGATAGCAAGTTTCTACAAACATGAAATGATGATTAGTTCCATGGATATATCGGAATTAAAAATCATGTCTTAATTCATCAAATTACATAACAAATTAACAACTGAAAATAAGAAACAATATATAACGCACAGATCAGAGATTATGCATATACACTATTACATTGTATGCATGGAATACAAAAACACAGATGATGCCAGGGATGTTTGACATGGATTTTAGTTCCAGAAAGACAAAAAGTAGCTTTTAATGCAAGCAAACAATTCCAGCTTTCGACTCAGATAGAGGTGTTCATATAACCATAAATTTGGCCCTTTAATTTAAAGAAAAAAAAATGGTGCTTTCTTAAAATTATTCTATCCTTGATGCAACAAAACAACTTAGAGCATCAATATTGAGTAAAAAAACACATTTATGATTAAAAAAAAAAAAGAGTAGCAACAAATTAAATCAAAAAAAGCATGTAAATTCAATATACCATCAACTGATATCAATTAACCTAACAGCAACTTAGATATTCATACACATGTCTCCTTTTAGGTAGAAACTCTTACCTTCATTATCAAAATCTCCAGAAAGTGTTGTTCTTATGGTAGAAAGTGCCCTCTCTGCTGCTCCCATTGCCATTTCGTGAATTTTACCATCTTCACAAGGAATCAACATTTTACTACCCTTTTCCACAATATAATCATTACAAGGTTTATCAGCACACGATCCACCAACCGAACATCCAGGAACCGATGCACACGCATCCAAAGCACATTGACTAAAACACGGACAACAAGAACATACAGCATTCGGATCAGAAACTTCAACTTGGTGCGTATACATCGAATAATCTTGAGCATTAGAATACTGTACACCAGAATTCGATGCAGTAGCTGCATATTGGTGATACAAATCACCATATTGATTAATTTGGTCCAAAATCTTCAACCTTTTCTCTTCAAGTTCATAGTACTGAGCAATCAACTGATTATAATCATCAAAATCTTGCCCATTTTTAGAATCTAAACAAGGCTGGTAATTTTCTTCCAAATTTGAAACATAACTAGTTTCAATTGAATCGGTAGCGTGAACATTACTTTTCTCTTCAGCATCCCTATTATAAAAGCGAATTAGGTTTCAAAAAATTATGCATAAAAAACAAAAACGACGTCGTTTTATTCTACCTTGTGGTAGTTGCAATTTCAGCGTTTGAATAGTTTTCTTGGATTACTTGCTCTGATTCTTGAATAGAGGTATCATTGGTGTGCATTTTCTGTACAAAAAAATAAGGAAATTAAAGGTTTGATAAAAAAAAAAATGAATAGAAAGAATATAGAGAATGAACCTTGTAAGTAGAGAGAGCATTGTCGAAGGCGTTGATGAGAGCTGAATCGTCCCATAGATATCCATCTTTCCCCATTCTTCTTCCCTAAAACCCTTCGATATCGAACCTAAACCCTAATCGTACTCAATTTTAATTATGAAATGAAAAGCTATGTTTATCTTGAACTATACGAGAGGTAACATGTAATCTAAAGTTGTGAATCTTGTGATTATAAAAGATGAATTCACCGTATTATTATTTTTTTTTTTATTTTAATATCAAAATCATTTACATATTAAAAGGGATTCTATTTTTCATTTTAATATATACATGATTTTTTCCCCCTTTATTTTAGTTAATAATTGTGTTTAAATTTTACATAAGCCGATAAAAAAACATAACAAAGAAGTCACAAATTAAAAATGTACCAATAAGGAGTTGCTAACTATAATATACTGGTGGGTCTTAGATTAATAGCATTGATCTTTTATTGTTTTCTTTTTTTTTTTAGCTTTAGCATTTTCGTTAATTAAGTTGGTAATTTCCTCATAACTAATTAATATAACAATAAACTTAATTAACAAAGAAATTGAGGAGTTGCGAAAATGCTTCCGCCACATAATAAATTGAGGAGGAAAGAGCCCAATAAGTAATGGTGTGTGAAATTTCTTTTCAAAATTCATTGTATGGACAAGGTAATAGAATTCAATTCATTTTATAACTTTTTATCTCATAACTTTTTAAATAATCAATTTAAATGGAGTATTTATTTTTTTTCTTCTTATGATTCTTTTTTATTTTTTAGATTGTACATTTTAATTAATAGAAACTTAATTAAAATTGTATCAATTTTTATAAATATTAAAAAAATTCATATATTTTGAACTTGTTATTTTCGGGAACTAGGTTGAATTGTGTGTCATCGGAAGACAAGAGAAGATGCATAAAAAGAGAATATGAACTATTGGGATATTAGATTCTTTTTTGAAATTACAAATGGTTGAGGTTGAGTTTTGGCGAGTTGAACTTGGCGACTCACTACTTTGTTTTTTTGAATAATGTTGGCAATTTTAAAACGTCATCTCTGTTAAATATGATGGTGGAGGACATCACTATGGTGGTCGAGAACAGGAGCAAGAGAGCAACGAGGAGAGGCTCATATTGAGAATTCTAAAATTCTCTAGTTTGAAGTGGAATTGTAATTTCCCAAAATAAGACAATTAAAAATATAGACTAAAATCCCATAATTTTAAAATTTTCATATGATTTTTAATCTAAACATTGTATTGAGATCAATAATTCTCTTAAAAAATTATCTCATTCAAACGTATTCTAAAAGAAAATGTGTATCTTATAAATACACAAAATATGCCATAATATCAGCATTTGCAAGAACACAAATGTCATTCTAAACACATTGTTGCATAAAGTGTTCAACTTAATATTCTATGCATTTAAACTTCAAATTTATTTTATCTATGTTTACCTAATCATGACCAATTGTTTTGTAGATAAAACACAAGAAAAATAAGCAATCAATATGTGATCATGAGTCTAATTCAAAAACAACAATTACAAGCAACAATTGAATCTACAACATTACAACCAACATCGAGCTCGAACATGCAATTGCAATTCACTTAACCCAAACAATAAGTGACCTTGTAGTTGCAAGTGAGTCAACCCAAAGATAAACTATACGAAAATTTTCCTTTGTACCCACACTCTTATACCTTTACCCCCAAAATATGAGTGAATTGACCATTTTGTCCTCGTATAAATAATAAAATTTTCACAAAATTATAAGTTTTTTTTTCAAAATTTCCGGAAAAGTTGAAAAACAAGTTTTCCGGTACATAGTTGTACTCCGGAAATCTTGGAATGAAGTTTTCCGGTACAGAAGGTTTTACCGGAAATCTTTGATGAAGTTTTCCGGTATAAAAGGTTAACATTTAAAAAAAAATTTAAAAACTAAAAAAAAAAAAAAAAGGTATG
>JBBPBR010000002.1:8257650-8275679 GCA_037974775.1 Cicer pinnatifidum
TTTTTAGCATTTAAAGTGATTTTTATTTTCATAAATATGAAATTGGAGGAGTAATTGTTCTTTATAAGAGATTCAAGAATATTGCATGTAAAGTTTTATACCAAAAATCAAATGATTGCATAACTCTTTTTTGAGTTTCTTTATTTAAAAAAAAAATATATAATTATTATGACATATTAAAATCTCAATGTAAAATAATGTTATATTGATAATATCCTTTAATCTTAAAAATTAAATTTGTACATTTTTGATTGTGCTGTTAATTTTGGGAAATATTGTTTTTGATGAAATAATATTGGGAGATATTATATTATTATAGGCACAACAAGATCGTTCAGATAATGTGATACTTAGAGCAGAGAATGAGAGTTTAAAGAATGAGAATTATCGGCTACAATCGGCACTACGTAATATTATTTGTCCTAATTGTGGTGGCCCATGTATCATGGGTGCTGATCTTGGCTTGGATGATCACCAACTTCGACTTGAAAATGCTCGCTTAAGAGAAGAGGTATATATATTTTATACTTTCAATCAATACTTATAGTCTATATAGATAGATAATTTCAAAGAAAATGCTACTTAGTATAAATAATTTTGATATGAAATGAAAATTTTGTTATACTACTACAAAAAAGTTGATTTTTTATTTTATTTTATGTATTGAAACATGGACCGATCCATGATGTGTCATTGGATCGACCAGGACTATATTAGTGGGCCCATATAAATACTTTGGGCCAAGTCCAAATATTTGACCAGGACCACACATTTCGTCAAAGGAGTGACCACTAATTGGGCCTGCCTTGAAATTTCAGCACTGTTTAAGCTTTTCCTGATTAGTCCTATTATTATTTTATTTTAGATGGATTTCGCTTCAACATTTCATTATAGAAAAATAAAATACGTAATCTTAACTATCAATGAATAAATGATAGTGAGTTATATTGCATATACATAACAATTTTGTTTATGGAATTGTACATAACAAATTATTATAATGGCTTAGAACCGGTTAAAATAAAATTGCTCTAAGTTTTTACTCAATAAAAAAAGTTAATGTATTATTTTTAAAATTAAATAAAATTTTATCTAAATTAATATTGTCTCAATAAATATTAAATCATTAACTTTATCGTAAATATGAGAATATTTAAAATTTTTGCAGTTAGAACGTGTATGTTGTATAACATCAAGATACACTGGTCGACAAATCCAAACAATGGCACCACCACCATCTCTAATGCCACCATCATTGGATTTGGACATGAACATTTACCCAACAAGACACTTCAATGATCAAATTCCACCTTGTTCAGAAATGATTCCTGTTCCTATGTTACATTCTGAACCATCACATTTTCAAGAGGGTGGTCTTCTATTAATGGAAGATGAAAAATCACTTGCTATGGAGCTTGCAGCTTCTTCAATGACTGAGCTTGTTAAAATGTGTCAGACAAATGAACCACTTTGGATTAGGAACAGTGAGAGTGAAAGAGAAGTGCTTAATTTTGAAGAGCATGCAAGGCTTTTTGAATGGCCTTTGAAACTTGAACATAGAAGTGAATTGAGGACTGAAGCTACACGTGATGCTGCTGTTGTTATTATGAATAGTGTTACTCTTGTTGATGCTTTTCTTGATGCTGTAAGTTTTTTAGTTTGTTAAATGTTTTAAATATTATTTTAGTGCGTTATAATTGCAGAGACTAAAATCATATTTTCATTTATTTCTCATAAATTTATGCGTTTGTTTGTGAATTTTAGCAAAAATGGATGGAATTGTTTCCAACAATTGTTGCTAGAGCAAGAACTGTTCAAATTTTAGCTTCTGGTGCTTCTGGACATGCAAGCGGAACTCTTCAGCTGGTAGGTGTTATAAATTATAAATGCCATTTAGAGTTTCGTATATGCTTCAGAGAAATTGTTGTGCTGATAAGGTTGCTGATATTTATTGATTTCAATTGCTACTTGTCCTATAGTACTAATAGTACTAATATTACACATATCAGTAGTATCATTCATCAACATGACACATGACACTGACACGTGCAATTATATAATATTATTTTCATTTTTGTCAAACTATTACCAATGTTTATCAGTGTTATGTATGTTATTTGTGTTTGTGTATGGTATAGTTTCTAATTTCATCTGTGAAGATTTTGGTCTAACAAAATTGGTCGTCTTAGGTGTTATATATTTAAATAAACTTGTATTATTGTTCAAAACTCATTCCATTTTGCTTTGAAGAAATTACTAATTGAATATTGAATGGAACAGTAGTAATATATAGCATATTTTTTTAACAGATGTATGCAGAGTTCCAAGTTCTTTCTCCATTGGTATCCACTCGAGAGATTCATTTTCTTCGGTATTGTCAGCAAAATGCTGAAGAAGGAACCTGGGCCATTGTTGATTTTCCTGTTGATAGCTTTCATCAAAATTTTCACAATTCTTATCCTAGATACTGCAGAAGGTCCTCTGGCTGTGTCATTCAAGATATGCCAAACGGCTATTCAAGGGTAACTTAGTCATTTATGAAAGACGTATCTAATGTTCAACATGTGTCAGTATCTGACCTCGACACATTTATGTATGTAGGTAACATGGGTTGAGCATGCAAAAGTAGTAGAGAAACCAGTCCATCAAATATTCAGTAACTATGTGTATAGTGGAATGGCATTTGGTGCACAACGTTGGTTAGGAGTTTTGCAGAGACAATGTGAAAGGGTTGCAAGCCTCATGGCTAGAAACATATCAGATCTTGGAGGTTTAAAAAATATAAATTTCTCTAATTTCGTCGCTAAGTATTAAAAAAATGTGACATTTGATATTTAATTTTGAATTACAGTGATACCTTCTCCCGAAGCTCGAAAGAATTTGATGAAACTAGCTCATAGGATGATCAAAACTTTTAGTCTTAATATGACAACTTGTGGTGGTCAATCATGGACTGCTATCTCTGATTTACCAGAAGACACTGTTAGAATCACAACTCGGAAAATCACCGAGCCAGGCCAACCTAATGGCGTTATTCTCGCTGCGGTTTCAACCACTTGGCTTCCTTATTCTCATACTAAGATCTTTGATTTCCTTAGAGATGAACGCCACCGTTCTCAGGTATCATCTTTGAATTTGAATTGCAGTCAAATGTAGTTAACGCGACTTCAACTGATTTATCTATTTTACTTTTTTTGCAGATGGATGCTCTTTCTAATGGAAACTCGTTAAATGAAGTGGCTCATATTGCAAATGGTTCACATCCAGGAAACTGCATTTCCCTTCTTCGCATAAATGTAACATCATTTTCTATCTAAAATTATATAGTCAATGAAAACAACTAACTAGTGTAACTAACTAATTCACCAGAATAACTAACTGATGTAACTAACTAACTAATTCACTAGAATAACTAACTGATGTAACTAACTAACTAATACAACGAACTATTGTAACTAACTTTTTACATTTTACACATGCAGGTAGCAAGTAACTCATCTCAGAATGTAGAGCTAATGCTGCAAGAGAGTTGCACAGATCAATCTGGAAGTTTAGTAGTCTACACCACAATCGATGTCGATTCGGTCCAACTAGCCATGAGCGGCGAGGATCCTTCTTGCATTGCACTTCTTCCACAAGGGTTTATGATAGTTCCAATGGTTTCATCAAATATTGATACATCAACATGCCTTGGAAATTCATCTGATCAAGGTGTCACAGGAACACCTTCGTCTACTACTACTACTGCTACTGCTAACTCGGGTTGTCTTCTTATCATGGGAATGCAAGTTCTTGCAAGCACAATTCCTTCTGCAAAGCTTAACCTTTCAAGTGTGACAGCAATTAATAATCATCTCTGCAACACCCTGCATCAAATTGAAAGTGCTCTTTGTGGAAACAATAACAACAATTGCTTTGTTGGTTCTTGCAATGAACCAACTACTAGTGCTGCACCCCCCAAGTAGTGAACATATGGTCCAAGTCACCAAAATTGTTCCTTTCTCTCTTTTGGATTTATGGGTTTGTAGTTATTGTTAGTGTAGGTCTAGAAGTACAATGTCCTAGAATCATTATGTTTGATATGAAAAAAAATGATAAGAAAAAGTTGAATTAGCGACGGAAATTACTGACGAAAAATATGAAGTTTATCTCGTTGTCACTTACACAGAGTGAATTAGAGATGTATTTTATTATTTTTCATCTTAAATTTCCATCGCTAATTTAATACTTTTCTAACCTTGAGAATATGGATTTAGGTAATTGATTAAACTAGTTAAGGATGATTTAAGAGTGTTTTAAATAAAGATTGATTTGAGTGAGTATTAAGTAAGGGGGGTGTGTTAGAAATTTGAAGTTATTTAGCCCTAATAGATGTGTGTTTTGAAATGGTATTGGTGTGTGTGAGGAGGGTAGAGGGACTGAGGGAGTCAAGAGCGCACCAGATAGTACCCTTAGCCTTAGGGCGGTGTGGTTCGGGTATTGACTCCTGCTTCTATGTTAGCCTCTATTGTTCATTTCAATTCCAATGTTTATGACATTTTAATTCAAATTATCTTTTGTCTCATTTTATTCTTAAGATATTTGTGAATTTAATGGGCAATCTTATTTTAAGTCGCTTTGTTGGAATTACTTTGACACATTATTCATTCTATAATATCTAGTATTAAGGGTTTAATCATTCTTTGATAATAGCTTATTAATATGTTGTAAACATCTTGAAACTTGTGAAAATTTGATAAATCTTCTAATCTTGGATTACATTTTGTTTGAAGAATTAGAAGTCTTTAGATAAATTTTAACAAATGATTTAGAATCAAACTATATAATATTGAATTACTTTTGAAGACATTTTTTTGTTTTTTCAATTTATATTCATCTTATAGAATAAGATTAATTATTCATTCAACTTTTGTGTTTTGTGAAAAGTATTTTTTTTAATTGAAATTGTTAAAACTTTATCTAAAATATACTAATTTACATGATAAATTAATTTTTTTTTTAATTTCTGCCGATTTTTTGACAAAAATTATAGATTTTTTTTAAATCTTAATCACAATTGAATTATTAATGATTTATAAATAAAAAATATTTAAATAATTAGAAAGACATTATTTTTTTTCATTATCATGAGCACCTAAATTACAAGCACCAGCCCTGCAAACACTTGGTCCAAGTCACCAAAATTCAAGAGTGTACAAGATAATAATATCCTTGATTTTTTAATACGACTATATCGTTTAGTATGTGATGTTGGTCTTATTAGCTAATAAGAGTTGCTTGGTTCGGGTATTAACTCTTGTTTCTATGTTGTTCTCTATTGTTTATTTTAATTACAATACTTACGATCTGATAGCACAATTCAATTTTTTCTGTTTGTTTTTGTTGTTGTTTCGTTCTTCTTTTATTTAAATTTAATGTTATTCTTATTTTTCTTTCGGCTTATTTAAATTGTTTTGCTTTGACTAGTTCCACCTCTCTCACTCCTTAGGGTGTTATAAATATCCTCTCTTAAAATCTTTGTTGCTAATTCTCAGACAAAATGCATCAAATAAATTTTGATAGTTTCCTTAGATCTCTTGTAAGTTTTAGTATTATTCGGAGAGTTTGAATAAGATGGACAAAATTATGTGATCATATTTTTATTTGATCATAATTGTGAGTGTGTTTAACATGACTTCATTTCTTGAAGTGTGAACTTCATCTTAGAAAATTGTACCCTATACTCCCTAACTATACCTATACCCTCCAAAATATGAATGAAATGACGTTTTTGCTCTCGTTTAAATAACAAAAGTTCAAAAAATTTACCATTTCTCATTTCAAGATTTCCGGAACAAAAAAGTAAGTTTTTTTTCGAAATTTCCAGAGAATTTGAATACAAGTTTTTTGGTACACAAGAAACATTTCGGAAAACTTGTTTGAAGTTTTCCAGTACAGTATTTCTTTCGGAAAACTTGTTTTTGAAGTTCTTCGGTACAGACGATATTTCCGAAAAACTTTATTTCACTTCTCCAGTACAAAGGCTTGTTCCGGGAAACTTGAGGCTCAACATTTCTGGTAGTTACCGGAGAACTTGAATATCAAGTTCCCCGAAAGTTATATATATATATATATATATATAATTTTTTTAATTAATTAAAATTTTATAAGTAATTGTGATTTATATCTTTTAATTTTTTTAATTTTTCAGTGGGTGCACGAGGAAGAGACGACAAAATCATACAAATTACACGTGACACTGATACTTCTACATCGTCCGCGATGAATTCTCCAGAGAGGATTCGACTGACGGCTTCAAGGAGAAGAAGACATATGATAATTGAAGTTGGTGATGAGGGACATCGTGATCATGGATTTATCCCATATCTGACTATGTATCAGGAGGAGCATTCTATAGTGCATGAGGAGGATGTGGTACATGAGCATGTGGATGTACATGAGCAGGAGGAGGTTGCACCTGCTCATGAGGGAGAGCATATTGAGGAGAGGCATGATGGAGCTGAGGGACCTGGTGAGCTCACACGGTATCCTGGAGGACCTTATGATTTATCTATTCTTACACGATATCGTCATCAAGTGTTAGCTAGACTATGGATTGGTGAGGTATATTAAATTAATTATTACTTATGGTGCATTAAAAATATTTAAATTAATTATTATTTTTTGTCTATATTTAATTTTAATGTCGTATATTTTCTTTGTATACAAGAGCGACCATTGCTGAAAATTGTTGCACATGAAAAGAAAATGCAACAATTTACCCCACTGGTACTTTCGTGACCCATAGAGAACTGATGAATCTGTCATGTTTGAACCCATTACAACGGGGTAGTTTGAAGATGATCGACAACAACTTGATATATTTGTAATAGAGGTAACTAGGGTGCTGACGTAGAATGTTTTGCCTGAATGAATAGATGGTGCTACAAATAAGGAAAGCACAAGGTCCATGAGTATAGACGTATCATTGATGCATTGACACCCGCAGATGTTATATAGAGAGCATGAGAGAATCATAAGGGGTGTCATTCCTTTTGATGATGTCATATTTTATATTGGACACCTTCGATTATGCATCACTGTAGTGAAATATTTGTCAGAGAGGTGTTTGAGACAATTTGGATATATCCAATATATTTCTTCAATGCCACTTCCATATCCTTCTAGATTGTTTGATGTAGATGTCAAATGGTTGAGATATGTGACGCCAGTGACACAGATGTTTCACAAGCTTCGTCCAGCTACATATCCTTCTGAATGTGAATATGGATATTTGGAATGGTTCTATCAGGTGTCTCATCCATTGCTGGTGCGACCAGATGGTGTACTTCAGGTTAGGGGTGGACAACGGGCGGGTCCGGGCGGTTTCGGGCCCGAATTCTAAATCCGGTCCAATCCGCGGGTGGTTAAAAGAGACCCAATTTCGCCCATTTAAATTCACGGTTTGGGTGGGTGTCAAGTCACGGATGCGCGGGTCTTACGGGTGGATAAAATCGGGTCAGACATTTATTGGGCTATGTAACATTTGTTGTCTAAATTGATTTTTTTGTCCAATCAACTCCGTAAAATTTTTTTTGGGCCATTCAAATTTTACCAAGCATTTTTATATTAATTTAAGCTGTTAATTTGAGTAAAACAATTTTGTTAATTTATTCCTTTGATAATTAACCCTTTTACAACACAAAACTAATCAAAGTAGTAATACATTTATATATCAATATATTAATCTAATTTTATCTCACTTTTAAATTTATTATTTTTCCTTTAAAATTTAGATGTTGTCCCATTTTTCATTGATTGATGATGAACTATAAGACTATAAATCAACATAACAATATTTAAATATTCAATGGTACTCCATATCATTTCAATTTACAAATGAAATTAATTTCAGCCATAAACCTGCACATAGAACACATTTTTAATTAGAAACCAACCAAATTATTAAGAATAGATGCAATGTAATTAAAATAAAATAAAAAATAGAACATCTTAAACAAATAATAATCAATATCCATGTCTTAAACTTGAAATAAAATTGTGAGCAAGATTATACATTTTTTTAGGAATAAAAAATAAATCAGAATACCTTAAACAAACATGTAAGTGTTCTTGAAGAAACTGCATAATAACAAAACCCAGAAACCCTAAGTCTTAAACAAAATACAGAAATATCAAAAATCGTAAGTCTCAACTCTAAAATCAAACCTAAAAAAGTTTTTTCAGAAGACATCATAAATAAAAAAATAAAAACATTAAAAGATATAACCTTTAATAGTAAATGTATGGTGATGCTTTAACTCTTCAATACTTCAAGTTTGTTCGATTATTAACCTAAACAATGAAAATAAATACATGTTAGCCAAATATGTTGAACGAAAATGAAAAGCCTAAATTTGAAAGACAAAAAAAAAAAAAAAAAAAAAAAAAAAAAAAAAAAGCTACAAAATAACTAAAAGAATGAAGGATGTTAGACTTACAATGGAACCACAACAAACATAAATTGGGACGAAGGTCTCAAAGAGAGACTTGAAGAAAACAAAAGAGTTTGGATTTAACATTCTTTCTCTAAAAGTGGAAACGGCGAATAGAAAGACAAGTGAGTTGTGTGGAGGCGGAATGAAAAATCAGGGTTTGACTATTAACATTAGAATTTATACTTTGGATCGCAGTAGGATTTGGACTATAATATTGGGCATGTTGCTTTCTAGTGGCCCAAATGCCCCCACATACATATACGGTCGGGTTCGGTTTATTAAGGTCCAATTTTTACAACCCATACCCGCATGTGTATAACAAGCCCAATATGCTTTTCTCCACCCGCTTACACGTTCTACCCGACTTTATCCGCCCGTGTGCGTATTTTGGGCCTTCGGCTGGTCGGTTTCGGTTGGGCCCGCAATTCTTGTCCAACCCTACTCCAGGTCCCATATTATAGTGTTCTGCCCACCAGTGCAGATGCTGCTAGTTTACAGTCGTCATCTATCCTACAACAAATCAATGATTTTATACAGCAGGGGTTGAATGAACATGAAGTTAGTCCGGAGGATGAGTTGTAAATTCATTTTTATAAAGCTTTATATTCATCACGTAGTCGCACTAGTTAGTAGTAACGTTTTTACGATTTATTGTTACGTCAGTTACTTGTTATGAACACTTTTATGATTTATTGTTATGTCGGTTACTTGTTATGAACACTTTTATGATTTATTGTTATGTCGGTTACTTGTTATGAACACTTTTATGAATTATTGTTATTAATTTTCATCTAATGACATTGCATCTACGGGTTCCGTAAGTAGATTTTGGGTAACACGTGACAATCGACCTAATAAATACCCTTAGTGTTGTAGACACCCTGTATATGCTATTGCTCAATAAGTTGCTTCATCAATGCGATATTAACTTCAGTTTCCAGTGAGTTGACTCAACTCTATAATAAAATTTCAGTCACATTAGAAAATATAATAATATTCAACAATATATAATAAAATTACATTACATATATGTTAGTCGTTGTGTTCCTCAAATGCATCACTTGATTTGTCCATGGTTGAACAAATTTTTTCTTATGTGGAGTCAACCAAGTTTCTTTTACATAATCAACAAACACTTTAGTATCAACACATGATTGATCAGACATGTGCAACTGCATGATATATTATTTATAATCATTACAATACATAATGTCTGTAGTACCCTAATTTTGTCCAATTTATTAAAAATAAATCAAAAAGGAAAATATATATTAAAAAATGAATAAAATTTAATTACAATAAGTAGACTCATCAATTTACAATGTCAAATCAAGTTATAACTTTAAATTAGAATTACAATCAAATTGCAACCATAAATATTAAATCAAGTCAAATTACAAATAAAAAATAAAACCAAATTAAATTACAATAAAATTTAAACCAAACTAAATTAAGCCAACCTGCTTTGTCTTTCTATTTCTGATGCAGTGTCATGGTTGAGGCACTAGCCTTTGCTTTTTAATTAATTAGAGAAACATAAAAACATAATTTGTAAGTCAGTCTTTGTACACATTATGCAGAACAAATAGACACATTTTTTAGTTTTAAAAAAAGAAACTAAAGGACAAATAAAAGCTCAACAATGAAGAGATCAAAACAAATAAGCTAAAACTATGAAGGCATCAGAGGTGTAAAAAAATGCAGATGATAAGCAAAGAAAACGAAACATCAAATTAGGATCTGTAAACAGAGGCACAAGCAAGAAAACAACTAAATAGAAAGAAAAAAAAAACCCTATAAATACAAATACACCCTATCAAATTTATTAAAAAAAAAAAGGGCAAAAAAGTAGAGGAATCGAAGGTTAACTCTACGAAAAAACACACATACACACACAAAGAAGGAGAAGGGAAAGAAGTCAAACACGAATAGAAAAATACCTAAATAGAAAAAAGGAGAAAGTAAGAGTAGTAGCAAAAGGAAACGAGCAAGAAGAAGAGAATATTTTTTTATTTTCCGTTTACATTGCTCTAGTGTTATGGTTAATAGTAAAAATAAGATATGTGTTTGAAAGTAAAATAAAAAACGAGAAAACTCAAACCTTCGACGATGTTATTATGTCACCACCGTCATTGTCAACGGCAACCATGTCTTTTGACATTGTCTTGCTGCCACCGTCGCAACCGTATTGTCGTTGGCGTTGCTTGAGGTCATCTTAGCCGTCGTCGTTGTCGCCTATGTCTCTACCGTCACCGTTTTTGTTCTTTTTTTCGTTTCTTTTGTTTGTTGCCTAGTCACTGTGTTCTGAGTTTTGTGGCCGCCTCCCATAGGTAATGTAGCCGCTTTCCTTAAGTTGAAATTAGGGTTTTCAAATTTATGTTTCAACCTTCGTTTATTAAGTTGGGTTTGGGCTTCACTCAAAATTTGTTTTCTAAGTTAAGTTGGGCTCATGTTCTAATATCAAACAAATAAAATCTGTCAAAGCTTAGCCCATTTAAATATTTTTTTATTTTTTTATTAAAAAAAAAAGGATTAATTTTCCTTTATAATTAAATATCAATTTCATCATAAAAAATACAAATAAACATTATATTAAAGATTAATTAGATATAACATCTTTTTAATCTTTGAGTTGTTAGAACACAAGTAGTACAACTTGATAGTTCTAAAACTCTATTTATTTACTTACTTATTTATTTATTTATTTATTTATTATTTTTTAATGAATTAATCTAAAATTGAATTTTTTATATTTGATTAGTTACATGTAAATTTTTTTTTTTAATATTTGAGTTATTGAGACACAAGTTGTACTACTTGATGGTTTTAAAACTCAATTTTATAAACCATAAAATAATTTAAAATATTCTTAACATGATTAATTAGATGAGACATCTTTTTATTCTTTGAGTTTTTGAGACACAAATTGTACAACTTGATAGTCCGAAAACTTGTATTTCAAAATATATATGTTTTTTAAGTCACACAAATTTATTTTCTTTTCACGTCAAAATATTTTTTAAATATAACAAAAATCTATTTTCTTAAAAAAAAAATCAACAAATCAACATTTTCTACCTAAGAACTACGTAAATTTGATTTCTCCATCGCACCGGGAGATACGTAAGAACAAGATCACATTCTTGTCAAGTGCATTAATAAATTTTATTTTATTATTGTTTATTATTCCTTAAGCACATTTATTCCAAAATCATATTAAAATAATAATAATAGTAATAATCGTTATTCATATTTAATAATAAGGATAAATAATTATACTTAAGTTAAAATTAATTTTACACAAATAATTATAGTTAACCGTTGTTTTAACGGATGTCGTAGGGTGCTAATACATTTCCTACGGATAATCGACTCTCGAACTCAAAATTTAGTTTCAAATACCATTTTATTTTTTATTTTTAAGGGTTTCTTAATATTTTATCTATTTTAAAATAAATTTTGATGGCGACTCCATTGAATTCGAGAAACCTTCGAAATTTCAGGTCGCGACAATGTCTTTCTACATGTTCAATACCGACTCTTGTAAATCCTTTAAGACATATTGCTTGCATTTTGCTCCAACATTTTTGTCGATATGAAATCGAAAAAGTAAATTAACAGCATGTAAAAATACAATATCAACTTCATTCATTAACGCAAGATCTTTGTCTGTCACAATTATTTGAGGAAATTTATTTTGTGCAACAAACAAATCTCTTAGTCTCTTTAATTCCTAGCAAAGTTTTCTTCCCGCTCACATTCCAAATAAGCAAATCCAACTACAAATGTCTTTTTGTTGATATCATATCAACAATTTCAAGTAATGACATTATGTATTTATTAGTTTTGTATGTATTGTCCATAATCAACACAATCAGAAACAAATTCAACAACTTCACTGAATTTGGATGCGCCTAAAAAATATATCTCATAACATAAGAGTCTTCACGCTTTCTATTCCAACACACATATTTTGCATCTTCAATTAACTTGAATAAATGTTGCATATTTGTTCTATTACCTCTCACGTGCAACCGAATTACACTCCTCTGTTTATATATTTGTGAGATCTTAGTAACATTACTCTTATTTCGGTCTTACAATGAGAGTAATATGTGTCTCAGTGTAACATTATATTTTGTTAAGTCGTGCACATGCTTTCTTTCTTCATCATCTAAGCGTCCAACATATGCATGCCCTCCAAAGTATTAGGTAATTCATGGTTGTGAATTCCACAAATTACTTTAACTATCCATCATGAACCATCTTTTAATGATTTTGATATAAGTTTGAAAGGACAATCACACTTTTTTGTTGAACTTCGAGTTTAACTAGCAGCACACTTCTATTTTCCTCCTTTGTCACAACCTAATATTAATTTATTTCTCCTTCTGTTCTCTTCCGTCTCTATATCTGATCTTCTGATAATAACAGTAACTTTATTTTTTATACCGATTTCTTTTGCCTAATTCACAACAGCGTCCCCTTGTATCAAATATCTGAAATAAAATAAATTATAATTAATCACAATAATATATTTTTACAATATTAATATTAATTATATTTATTCATATCTGATCTGTGTCAAAAATATTTATAGTATCGACGCATGTTTTATCCATTAATAGTAACGATTTATCCATATATATTAACATTATAAAAAACTTAATAAAATTCAAAAAACTTAAAAAATTAATTTAAAAGATAGTTTTGTACCGAAAAACTTGTATATGAAGTTTTCCTAGATACAGTTTTATATAGGAGAACTTGGCAATTAAGTTTTCCGGTACACACTTTTTCCCTTTTGTACCGAAAACTCTATTTTATGTTTTTCGGAATTTATCTTCTATACCGGAAAATTTAAAACAAGTTTTTCAAAAATTTATTGTGTATCGAAAATCTTATTAAAAATTTTCTAGAACATACCGAAAAACTAAGACCTACCGAAAAACTTTTTTATGGCTCTGAAAATGAGAAAATGGTGAAAAAAAAATTAACTTTTAATTATGTGAAATAGTAAAAAAAAAAAAAACAAAATTGAAGATACTTTTGACATTTTAAAACTTTTTTGGGGGTACAGAGCAAATTTGGAGAGTACAAGAGTAAATTTTTCTTCATCTTGTAAGGTTTTGGGCTTTGGTGTTTTTTTTGCCCAGTTTCGTATATTGAAATTTAGTTGAACAAATAAAATCTTTGAGTGGTTGATTGGATATTGGGCCCCGAAGAGATTAAATTGAATGAACTTTCGATAAGTGAGTTTTAGTTAGTAGAAAATTAAAAATAGTTAATGTATAATTGTTGAATAACAAAAATAAGAAAATCAAATAAAATGGGACAAATTATTATAAATTGAAAAAGTTCAAAGGTGTGTACAATTAACTACATTAATTACTAAAAAAAAAAAAAGCTAAATCAATTTATACCAAATTTAGGAATTGTTCTTACCCAAAATGATTGCTTAATGTAAGTTCCTGCTTACTTTAGGTGTTTCCAGTTTTATCGTCACCAATAAAAAATAAACATTAAAAAATATTATGAATGTTTTTAAAATGCATTTAAAAAAAATGTCTAGACATGTTTCAGTATTTTCATAACAATCTTTTCTTTATCACAATTAAAAAGAAAAATTCATAATCGAGTGACATTTCAGCAACCAAAGTAAAAAAAAATTGAAAATAAAAGCTAAAAATATTTTTTTAAAATAAACGAGCTAAAATTTTTCCATGATGTCGACACATTTATTCTTTTAATTTTGCATCTAGTGCATCCATATTAATAGCATCATTACTGCGACCAATATGTTCTCAAACTTTGCGGCCTAGTGTTATTCAAAAATTGGAAACAATCTTAGATTAGTTATCTAATACTTGTACTAGTGTAGAAACTTTAATTAAAATGTCTTATAAGTTCGAGGTAGTGACTTAAGAACTTGGCTTTAAGGGACACGACATAAAGGACAAGGGAACAAAAGGTATATAACTTAAATTTTGACCAAGATTCTATGCATGCCTAAAAATGCAACATTTCTTAAAGAAAAGAAGAAAAATGGATGAGATAATTGAAACTAAACATCCAAAAATGGCATCGAAAGTAGAAGATTCTCTTAATGGAATGAGTACATGTCGTTTAGGCAATGGCCCCAACCAAAACATTTTGAGTACTTGTCGTCGTTTTGATTTTGAATCATTCAACAACAATAAAAATTAAAAAAATGAATTTTCAAGTCATATGGTCTTTGTTTGCACAACATCACTGTCTAAAAAAATACTTAGTCAAAGTTTAATTTCAAAATCAATCTCTTAAAACATACATTCTAAACATGACGTGATCTTTATTAAAGGTTTTTTTCAATTTGACTCATAATATATAGGACCAAGTTGCCAAATGATTGAGGCCATATAAAATACCATGTCTCTCATGATCATGGGTCACACCTTATTGATATTTTATATTGCTAACTTCTATTGTATGGCCATTTCTTTATGTTATCAATAGGGAAACCAAATTATTTATAATAAAAAATATATATAGTTTAGAAATTAAATTATTTAAAATAGCCAATTTCAATGTTTTGTTTCTTAGGACTAGGCTTCGGGTGCCAATTTCACAATTATAACGATGGTTTCCATTGTTTTTATTTCACAAATTTCACAATGATTTTGTTTTATCTGAAAGGTCAACTCAAATGCATGTTCTATGTAAAAGCATTTTAAAATTCTCATAAAAAACAATGTTGTGAAAAGTAATACTGGCCAAGATTTTTTATAGGGTGCATGAAAGTGACTAAGATCAATCACCCTCTCTTAATCAGTTGGTAACATATGTTTCATTTAGTATATGAAGGATTATTTACTAAATTACCAATTAATGCAATGTTTTTATTTTCAACAAATGTGTACATTTGCCACACAATATATACATCCGGCCCGCTGGGCCAAGCCCAACATATGACACTAAAAAATATAATTTTTAATCAAAATACTACAAAAATTTCATTTCTTTTCATTTATTTAATCAAAATACATCCCGTCCGGTGGGCCAAGTCCTTCATATACTAAATATTATTATAATTAATTCATAATATAAAATTTTAAATTTAAATATAAAATAAAATATTTAATTTAATAATATCAAAATTTATCAAATGTATGATTTAAAATATAAGTATATATAATTTAAAACAAGTTCAGACGACAAACATTGTTTTTCTAACAACACAAAATTGTAGAAAATGTATTTAATGTAAAAAAATCAATAAAAGAAAAGAAAAGGAACAAAAAGAACATTGATGGATATAGGAATCAAGAAAATGTCCCATGGGTGGAAGAGGAGGGATGATCCAACATCACATCAATAACCACACACACCACAGGCCTCAACAGATTCTTCAAACGAAAA
Organism: Cicer pinnatifidum; assembly: GCA_037974775.1. Taxonomy (NCBI): domain Eukaryota; kingdom Viridiplantae; phylum Streptophyta; class Magnoliopsida; order Fabales; family Fabaceae; genus Cicer; species Cicer pinnatifidum. The sequence continues at coordinate 8,273,526 of JBBPBR010000002.1, forward strand.
TGACATCTTAACTTAGAAAAAAGGTTCGGTTAACTTTGACAATGATTAAAATAAATAACACTTTTGTATTATGAATCACAATATTCAATGCTTTATAACTAATTTTAATTAAAATTTATAGTAGTATATTCTTAGTTAGCATCTACTAAAAAACAGGTGAAGCTTAAACTCCAAATTTAGGGCCTGGATTAGGTAGGGCTAACTAATTCAATAGTCAATTAGGTGATGTGTATAATACTAACAATATTAAAATACTTTCTTTAATAAATAAACATGAATAAAAGTTAAAATATATTTGACTTAAATTTTGAATTAATCACATCTTAACAGAAAAATGAAAACACTTTATTATTATTATTTTTTACGGCTGTGGCTGTGATAAATAAATAAATAAATAAATAAGATTAATATAGTATATGGTTGGCAATTCACAATATGTAAACACCGTGGCTCTCAACTAAATGTGGACACAAAATTGTGCATCCACATATAGTTAATTAAAGTTCAAAAAGTTGGCCTCAACTTTTACTTTTTAGCTATACTATTACGTGGTTGCTTCCCTTGCCATAAACAAAACATTCATTCCTTAATTCTATTCCAGTTCCTTATATTATTCCATTCCAAATATGTGTGACGGTGTTTCTAACTTCGAGGAATTTTATTTTTGCACATATTCTTTCCCTTTGTGGTACACATTATATTTAGTTTATATATATGTGCATTAACTATAAGCTTTGAAAACATGTGGATAAATAAAATTCCAATAAACATGTGTGGATAGAAAAGTTGGAATAATGATCAAGTGAAAACTCAAAGATTTGGTCAGCTAGTTGGAAATTGGAATCGATATAGCGGCTCAAAAGTTTGTGTTCCACTAAGACTTTTCCACCTTAGTAAAAATTCACAAAGTTTTTTTTTCTCTAAGTACTCATATTTATCATGAAACGGTGGAAACGATAAGCGATTAAACACCTTGCTTTTAGGTAAGAAAATAACTTTTTTCGGTAAGCTAGCTTTCTACGTGTCTGTAAGTTATGGTTTTTGTCCGAGTCTTCCTTTTTGTGAACCCAATTTAATGTACGAAAGTCGAATTCTTCTTTCAATCAATTTTGAAACCTTGTACTTATCCAAAACAATGACATCTATATATCTATTTCATATTATTGGTCCAACTATGTACGAATTAAAATACTGATTATAATAATTCATTTTTAGATTTTATTTGTTTTCAACTGAATTTTTAATTATTAGAATTTATTTTTTTAAAATCAAATAATTAAATTAGAATGTGTAAAATATTACAGTTGTTTTTCTGAAAATCAAATAATTAAATTAAAATGTGTAAAATAATACATTTATTTTGAGATTAATGAAATAATAAGTGTTATTTTTTAATTTAAAAAATATTTAAAAATAGTTTATGCCACAAAAAATATTATTGATTTGAATCAAATATTAACTCGGACTAAATTGTGCAAGGCAAATAATATATATTATATCGAAGTTTTACTTACACGTAAAAAACCATTCGATGCACTGCAAGTCAGATGGCAGCGGTGCACGCGCGCAGTAGTCAATTTTATATGTGTTCTTCCTCCTTTATAAAATTGAATACTCATTGACGCACACCGCAAGTTCTATATTTTTACCTTATAATATACTAATTTTCATTAATAACATAATTACTCCTAACAATTAAATATAATATTTTTATTGTTTAATCACGTTAGTTGAACAATTAATTATTTTTACAAGCTATTAGAGTATGATGTAATATAGCAACACAAAGTGATATTTAGAAGAATTTTTGCACATGCCTCGAACTTTGGCCAATAATTGGTCATATTAATTAAATAATAATCACACTTGATTACAGAATATTCTTTAAACACTCTCATTTTAATTCATGGTATCATGTTTAGGTAGATACACCAAATAATTGACCACTGAATTTTTTTGTTTTTCTAAATTGACCTAATCTCTTATGGGTTAACTTTGTATACTTCATCCAAAAATCATAATAATCCAGTTTTGGCATTATTACAATTTTTAGCATAAAAATTTCCTAGATCATTAAAAAAAATATAATTTAGCTTTATGAATTATTTTTAAAATTATATATATATATATATATATATATATATATATATATAT
>JBBPBR010000002.1:8284259-8301831 GCA_037974775.1 Cicer pinnatifidum
TTTTTTTAAAAAAAGATATATATGAAAAATAAAAACCATAGTACATAATTATATAAGAATATTTTATAAAATACTGTTTATATCATACTTTATACCAAACATTTTATTGGTCAACAAATTCCTCTCTATTTAAATATTACATTAAAATAATAATCTATTTCTAAAAACTCAACAAAAAAAAATCAATAATTAAAATTTATTTGTTTTTTGGCTCTACTTTACTAATGAAAAAAAAACCCAAACACATAAAAGTATAGAAATGTTCATACTTTTCACCTTCTCCTATGAAAATCAACCACTACGATAAAATTTTAAATTGCCACCACGAACATTATGCACATCTTGTTATAGGCATGGCAACGGGGTGGAACAAAGATGATTTTTACCTCCTCCACTTCCGCATCCAACTAGTCTAGAAAAATTTGGATGCGTTTCCGTTTTACAGTGGATGTAAAATTTAGACATTTATCTCTGTCTGCAACAAATTTCGGATTTAGACATCCATTCATATATATATATATATAATTATAAATTTTAAAATTATATCTATTATAATTAATATAATAAAATAATAATTATTAGAGAATAATAAAATAAAAAAATATTTTCTATAGAGATAAGATTATAATTTTTAATATTTATAAAAATATTAAGTATATTTAATATATATATATATATATATATAAAATTGAAAAACTATATTAATATTATTTGTAAGGCGGCTTCAGGCGAGACACCACCCCAAACCCGTCCCCGCCCCGTATTTTAATTTTGAAAAAAATCTACACTCAATTAAATCAAATTTTCTCTCCGTATTTTAATTTTGAAAAAAATCTACACTCAATTAAATCAAATTTTCTCTATCCAAATTAAGCAATAGATGGATACACGCCAATACGGGTTATTATTATCGCCGCGACCAACTTAATTTTGCCATTCTTGAACTCCCTTTTTACCTTTCTTCTAGATTTTTTAAAACTATAGAGCTATAATGATTTATTTTTTATTATTATGAAGTCAAATTGAATTTAAAATTAAATTAAAGAACTAAAAAGGTAGTTAATCTTTTTTGTTTCTCACTTATTAAAAAATATGTTTTTTTTAGTATTTAAGTTAAATAACTTTTTAGGTGATAAAAAATATTTCTTCAATTAGGGCTAGTTTACAATTAATGTTAAATTGTAAAATAATACAAATAATTAAAAAAATATAATATTGTTATAAACTTTTTAGATCTCCTAATTTAATTTATGAAATAGAGATGAATAAATATTTGTCCTTAAATTTTCACAATTGTCTATAAAATTATTGTGAATTTATTATATTTTTTAAAGTCAAAAAAATAATAAACATTTAATATTTTGTCTGTATAAACAAATGTTTGATATTTTTATATTTAAAACTTAATAATTTATTTAATGACTATGTTTGACTGTATAATTCATTTAATGATAAAAAGTATTTTGCAATTAATATTAAAAATTCAAAGATAGTATATTAATAATGTAAAGTACCTTATAGGTTTGTCCAAATTCATTTAAATCTTAGTGTTAAATATTGCAATTAAATTATATAAAACAAAGTTTTATTTATTAAATGAAAAATATAATTTTTTTTGTAATAAAAACAAAAAATTGATATAATACGAGGGACACATGAGAAAGATCCAAATGAAATAGCCAATTTACTTTGCAGGTCAGAGCACAGGGAACTTCTCGTGAGGTGATTGCACTTGCTGGGCCCTAGGGTCTCCTCTGTGTCAAGATGGGACAACCTTGAGAAAGAACCCTGTTATAACCGCCAGCTATTACCGTTCTGGTCACCACCCCATGTTAGACATTATATCCACTAAATCATTCACTTACTCGCATGCCACGTATCTCTCCTGCTCACAACATACCGCCACGTGTCGGTCCCACCCTCTTTCTTGTAATTACCCTCCGTCACGCCTTGCGGTTGTTCACTTACTTTACGGATATCACTGTTCATGTGAATACCCGTTTAAAACCCGGAAATACCCTTCACTTCCGCGCTACCTGAATCAAACCGATTAAGGACAATATAGTCCTTTTAATTCCATTGGCTTAACTAACTGGAAGGTTGGTGAGAGTTATCCTGTACAAGTCGGCAGTTCAACAGAAAAAGTACACATGTCTCTGATGCTTTCTGATTCGAGGGAGTTTTAGTACTTTTGACGGTTTCAAGTAAACTACATATAAAATCAACGGTTAGATGTCAAACTTGTCTATATATTCAACCCAAGTCTAATTGCACGTGATTGTTCCTTCTTTTCCTGCCATTTTCTTTTTCTCTGACCGATACAAAAGCCAGACTTCATCGATAACACCGCTTTTGAACTTTACCAAAATACCCTCCACGCCATCACATTAATTACCTGTTCTTTAATTCTGTACCCGCCAAATAAATACTCCTAACAGTAACGGTGAATTCCGTCATACTTTAAACGGAGTTTCCTAAAATCGCGTTTACACTCAAAACGCGTTTTGCAATTTGGACGGCGTGTTTGTTTCGTTGAACCACCTAACAACCACCACTACTTCTCCTCAAAGTTTCTTTAATTTTTTTTATTATTTTAACCAAACACAAAGTGAAAATAAATATAATATAAATAAAAGCCCATTTATATTCGAGTTTTCAGAGCTAATAAAGCGATAAATTATTTAGGACTATAAAACTATAAATTATCCCATCCTTACCCTTTTTTCGGTTTTCTAAGCATTCGGTTCCTCTCTCTCCTCATCACTATTTCTCTCCGTTTTCTTTTCTCGCCGGAAAACAACTTCCGTTGCCGGGAAACCGCTTCTGTTTTTTTCGACGTTATTCCGCGCCAACGTAGGAAGCTCTTCACGGTCTTCCGATTGAAGCGCTTGCATTTTCTCCCAATTTTCCGTGGTTGCTCCTACCAGGCGTTGGATCTCTCTGTAACGCCGTATCAGCCTCGTATACGGCACCGTTCGAGAATGTGGAAAGCCTAGTCCTCTCTTAAGGCTAGCTTTTAATCTGCAACATTCAGGATCGTGATTTAGGGTTTGTCTCTGTGGTTTGGATTCGGCTTCGTGATTCTTTGCTTGCGATTCATTCTTCTAGTTAACGAAGACGGAGACATACAAGGAGCGATTGCGTAATGAAATGGTAGGTCAATCGCGTTTTGTTGAAGAAAAAAATTATCTCGTGTTTTTGTTTCGTTTTGAATTAATGAATGCTTGAAATTCTCTATGTAATGCATCTTCCTTCGGTTTATCGTTCAGATCTCGGACATTGTTATAGTTTCTTACGGTTTGGATGCGATTTCTCTTTATTCTGCTGGCCTGAATAATGATTTTTCACATCACACTCGTCATTATTTTTTGTCTCGCCTTAATCGATTTCGAGTTGGAGTGTTATATAATTCATGCTTTTTTGAAGGATTCTTGTGGTGCATTTTGTGAGAGTTTATTATTTTTCGTAATTTGCAAAACCATCATAGCTCTTATCTGGATATTATTATTGAGAATTTTTTTTGAAATAATTTGACCAGAGTAATTTTTTCTTCCCTTTCCCTCTGTTGAATATGGAATAGGAATTCGGAATTTTAGTTTAAACAAGGATCATCAGTTTTCTGGGCCTATCTTCACTTTTTTTTTTTTCTGGTTGAAATTTGTATGACCAATACTACTTTTTGGGTGATTAGGTTGTATGAGGTGGAAATAATGATGTTGATAGGAGTAAGCTATTCAAATTTCAGCGCATGCATTTGTTGAATGTTTTATTTCTGTAGGATCATTTTTGGTTGACTATTTCCTTTGCGTTGTTGTGCTATATTCGAATGTTTTTTTTACTCTATTAGTGGTTACTTTTCCCGAGTGAATATGTTGGACTTTGAAGGCAGTGTTGACATAGCTGGTAAACGTTCCTAACTTGGTTTATTTTGGAACGAGTACCCTAACCATCAAGTTATTGACTCAATGAAAATATGTCAAAGCACACAGCATCCATTTTGCCCTGGATTGCTTTGTGTTTGTTTGAGTTCAATGTTTATTCTTTTCTCTTTTTGAAATGATCCTTTCCCAACTGGAATAAGCTAAAGCATCAGAAATTATGCTTTGTGTTGACATCTTTTTGGTTCTTTTCTTGAAGAATAACCGGGGCAATGTTTTGCATGATTTTTTGCATTCTAAGTACCGATGGTGCAAACAAAATATATGCTTCAGTCTGTTCATTGTTGGTTATATCTCTATTGGGTTTCAAATTACTGTAAATTTGTGACATGATTTTGTTCTCTTGTTTGCCTTAAAATCTATCCTTGCATTTGAATACCTTCCAATCTGAGTGTTAAAGATGAATTGTCTAACAGGTGGAAGGAAGAGTTCGTTTATCTGAGGAAGCTAGAAATGGGTTAGAAATTTTGAAGCGTAAAAGGCTTCAGCGTGCAAAATCCGTCACTGCCACTCAGACTAGTGTTGCAAACATGATAAACAGAAGTGGAGGAGATGCTTTGAGAGGTTCAGCTTCATGTGGCCCGAGATTGCATGGTAATGCAGATATCTTTTTCAAGCGGAAGGTGGATAAGTTTGATACAAGTGATCTGGAATGGACAGAGAAAATTCCAGAGTGTCCTGTGTATTCTCCTACGAAGGAGGAATTTGAAGATCCTTTGATTTATTTGCAAAAGATAGCTCCAGAAGCTTCTAAATATGGTATGAAGTTTGATCTATTGAATTTTTTATTAGTCCTTCGGTGTTCTCATGTTAGTAGTTTGTACTTACGTTATTATAATCAGTAAACATACGCACAAGTTTACGCATTCTCATAATTTTGCCATTTCCTAAATATGGCTTTTGGGTGCATTGTGGTGGTGAGGGTGTATTGATCGTTGTAAGAGATAAAATTATTGAATCATGAGAGTGTTCTTCAAACTCCCATACCCATATGTAGTAAAGCAGTGATCCATATATGGTCTTAAGCCTAGTCTATATTAGCTTCTATCACATAGGAGCTTCAATTAAAATTACTTCATGATTTTTACTAATATACGAGCTTTCATAAGCATACATACATTTATGGTAAAGTAGAGTGAATTTCTGAAAAAATTGGTAAGTGGAAGTTAATTTTAACATACATGAATGATGAAACTGATGTTTAAAAAACTCAGTTATTGCAAGATTGCTATTTCTTTGTTTCAATAAATGCTTCTCAAGAAGTTTATCCAAACTGGCTCTTACTTTATTCGTGCGTTAGTTTAATTAAATTTATTTATGGAACTGACCTTTTCAGGAGATTCATTATTAGCTGATGTAATTATGGTTTGTGACGATCTTGATTGTGTGTTATTATAATTTATGTAAGAGCGACCATTCATATTGTATCTTGAAACTTTTTCCGTTTAGAAGAAACTCAAACAAAAAGTCAATATACTTACTGACATAGTATGGAGATTGTAGTTGTAGTTAAATGTTATAATGAGTTTTTTTCTCAATCTTGTCCTGCTGTATCAACTCTCAAAATACAGTTATTGCATATATTTTCCTAGATTTTAATTGGCCCATCTCTCCTGCAACTATTTGTGTTATTAATAAGAAGAGGATTACATGATTACCATTGATAATTTGGAATATTGGTAGTTGAAGTCTTAATGAAATGACAGTTTCCACCTGGCAAGATTATCATGTCCTCCCTTTAGGGAAATGTTAGATGAAATCATTTGAGTGATAGTTGTGGCCTAACTTTTTTCATTTGAATATTTTGGATAAATTCCAGGCATATGCAAGATTATTTCGCCGCTGAGTGCTTCTGTACCTGCTGGGGTTGTTTTAATGAAGGAGAAAGCAGGATTCAAGTTTACTACTAGAGTGCAGCCCCTTCGCCTTGCTGAATGGGATACTGAAGATAAAGTAACATTTTTTATGAGTGGAAGGTCAGTCCCTATTCTGTATGTTAATATTTGTGATTTGTAACTTCAATTACATTATTTACCACTTTTAATTAATACACTTTTAATTCAATTAGAAGTTATACATTCCGTGATTTTGAGAAAATGGCGAACAAGGTCTTTGCACGACGATATTGCAGCGCAGGTTGTCTTCCTGCCACTTACTTGGAAAAGGAGTTTTGGCATGAGATTGGTTGTGGGAAAATGGAAACTGTTGAATATGCATGTGATGTTGATGGCAGTGCCTTTTCATCTTCTCCTACTGATCAGCTTGGGAACAGCAGCTGGAATTTACAGGTGCTATCCTTTTCTTTGTTAACCTGTCTTTTATTTATTTATCTATAATAGGGGACAAAGTATTTTATCAAAATGACAGTTCTTGCTTTTGCTTTGTGGTGTTAGTTAACTTACTGAATACATCTTTTCCTCTCTATTATTTTAGAAACTTTCTTGGTTGCCCAAATCAACTTTGCGGCTCTTGGAAACTTCAATTCCGGTATGACAATTTCTTATGTTGGTCAATGTCATTTATGTACTTTATATTTGTCTCATATTTGGCTATATTTCAGGGAGTGACAGAACCCATGCTATACATTGGGATGCTGTTTAGTATGTTTGCATGGCATGTGGAGGATCATTATTTGTACAGGTAAAATTAAATTAATTAGTTATACTAATAAATAGTGTGACCTTATTACGAGCCAATAATTCCTTCTTAAGTTGCACATTTAATGATATTAATATAGTATATGTTTATTGCAGCATTAATTATCAGCACTGTGGGGCATCAAAAACATGGTATGGTATCCCTGGTCATGCCGCTTTGGAATTTGAAAGGGTGGTGAGAGAACATGTGTATACTACTGATATTTTGTCAAATGACGGGGAAGATGGAGCCTTTGATGTCCTCCTGGGCAAAACAACTCTATTTCCACCTAATATTTTGTTGGAGCATAAAGTCCCTGTCTACAAGGCTGTTCAAAAGCCAGGGGAGTTTGTAATAACCTTCCCCAGAGCGTATCATGCAGGCTTCAGTCATGGTTAGATTTGCTCTTTTCAATTTTTTTTCATGAATGACATCTTTGCCTGCTCCCCCAATCAGTTAGTGCATGTGAAATATTAATGTTAATATCTTAAATAAAATTATAGGTTTCAATTGCGGAGAAGCAGTGAATTTTGCACTTGGTGATTGGTTTCCTCTTGGAGCTATTGCGAGCAGGAGATATGCACTTCTGAACAGAGTCCCTTTACTGCCCCATGAAGAACTTCTTTGCAAAGAAGCAATGCTTCTTCATGCATGCTTGGAACTTGAAGAACCAGACTTTCGGTCTTCAGATTTTTTGTCTCATTATAGAACTAAGATATCTTTCATTAATTTGATGCGTTTCCAGCATTGTGCCCGTTGGTTACTAATGAAATCAAGGGCATGTATAAGTGTTTCTTCTCATTCGCATGGCACAATTCTCTGTAGCCTCTGCAAACGTGACTGTTACATAGCATATGTTGACTGCAGCTGTCACATGCATCCTGTATGTCTACGTCATGGTAAGCTTTGCTCACTGCTATTTACTGAAAATGTGTGTTTCAATGCATACAAAATTACTTTTGGGAAAGTGAGCTTGGAAACATAACATTCTTATTATTGGTACAAGTTGTAAAAATATATTCAAGGATATTATTGGTTCTGTAACTGTAATACCCGTGTTTTCTCCCCATGGTAAGGCTAATTTTTTTAAAAACATACCAACTATAACTTCCCACTTCTACTTCATTCTATGATATGCTTTCAATGTTGAATTTTGCTTTTAAAATAAGTAAACTTTAAAAGCTTTCCTGGCAAATACTAGAATTAGATACTCTTACCAAACATGAATTACATCCGAGGGTAACATTTTTGATGATAGTAATCCTCCCAAGAATGTCATTTTTGGGAATATGATGGTACATATCTGGAACAAATGCCCCCTAATGTCATTATGATATTTGATTATGTTTGATTGTCACATGATTGTTTGTACCCACTTCCCCATTTCCATGCTTTGTGTAATATTATTTGGCATATGTCTGGTTGTCATGTTTGTGACCAATTACTTCGTTATCTTTCTGCAAAATAATAAGTTAACATTATCTTGATTCTAGATCATAGGATAACTTTGTCAAACAATGGATTTTTACTTGATTATCTTACATGCATGTTTGATGATATCATCATATTCCCATTTTTAATGTCTACATTTTGTGATTTCAGATGTCAAATCTCTTGACTTCACCTGTGGGAGCAAACACACTCTTTATTTGAGAGAGGATATTGGCGATATGGAAGCTGCAGCCAAGATGTTTGAGAAGGAAGATGGGATATTAGATGAAATAAGCAATCAATCCAAAAGTGACCAAAATATGTATTCACATCCTTTGTCAGATATGTTTCAGAGAGCTGAAGCAAATGGGTACAAACCCTATTGTGAGCTTAAACTTGATTCTATCATAGAATTTTATACAACTCCAGAACAGTCAACAAATAATCAAGAGTCTGGTACACAAAGTCCAATTTTTTTCAGACATTGCTCTGAAAACAACAAACCAGAAGTGTCTGTGGTTTCCTTTTCTGCTGCATCCACCCTTTGTTCTCTTTCAGAACCTCTGGACTCCTCTGCTCCCAAAAATGTAAGTTATATGAATATGGTGTTTGAAAATCGACAATGTTATTGCATATTGCTTGGGGATTTGGACAACTATAACCAAATAAACTAACACTGTACATTCTTTAGGCCGAGGGGAAGACTAACTTGAAAATGGGCATTATTGACTTCGAAGAGCTTGGTGAAAGAAAATCCAACAATGGATTTAAATCTTCACTCTCCCCTGCTCCGAATCACGAAAGCTCGGCTAAACTGCATGGTGATCTTCAGAGACCTGACATGAAGCCCTTAGTGGATAATGAGAGCGATGATTCTGATTCTGGGATATTTAGGGTAAAGCGTCCTTCCTCTCTGAAAGCTGAGAAAAGAAATGCGAAGGCTATGTCATTGAGGCGTTCTGAACAACAGGTGTGTAAAATGATCTGATTGATGATTTAACCAGTTCATCATGTTATATATCTGCTGGATATTCTGTTACTCTGTCTCTAGCTGTTCTTTTATCACATTTCCAATATTTTCCATCTTATCTAAATTGACTATCTAATTTTGCTCTATGGTGATGTTTTTGATCTATATGAGCAGCGACTTAAACGATTGAAGAAAGTCCTTCCTGAAGGAAAAAGCGGGCAACAAATGGGTTACAGAACCAGTGAGTCAAGTTACAAATATAACCCTGTTAATCATAAAGTTGATATGCAAATATCCTCAAAGGACAGATTGGTAAGGGGAAATGGAACTCCCATTTCTGTAACATATAAAAAGTCGGGTAATGAGGAAATTAGTATGCATATGCAGCGAGATCACCACCGGAGAGAGAGGTTGCAGCAAACTTTTAGGGAAGCACCTTCCATTGAGATTGGGCCAAAGCGCCTTAAAGTCCGAGGCCCTTCGTATTTGGGCATAGAGAGCAGGTTGAATTGAAGTTTCAAGTTTGACTATGCTAACTTCATTTAGCTAACAGGCTTTCTAACAACACAAAATCCAAATGATTGATACAGGAAGCAGCCGCAAGGTATTAACCAAATAGGATAAGAATTTACATTCTTTGTGCAGGGAGGCCCTAACATTTGGGCAATCTGCACGGGTGGTGATCCTTTGGGTTCTCTCTGGCCTGGGTGTTTTTCCTACTTCGCTGGGTGAACCTGCAAACACTAGAAAGTTAGGAATTGAGATAGTGGCCCGTTGTCGATGTACATTTGTTTTCTTTTCATCAGTCTTTTTAGGTCGTGTTAGGAACATGGGTCCCTCCATTGTTTTCTCATTAAAAAATTGCTGTCAGCTGCTTCCGCTTTTGATGTTAATTCATTCTTTTTTGTAGAAATAGGTCCTTGTACCTAGAACTACATGAATAAAATTTCAAAGAAATTTCTTATTTTCTCTCTATCGTTGTCCATAATTTGTTAAGCCGATCATCATATTTAGTGGCAACGACATTTCAACGCTAGTAATTGTAATGTTTTTGCACATCTACTTGTGCCATTCTTTCTTGAGGAAAAAAGGAGTACGTCTCTTAATATTCTATTTTTTACTTCTAATTTATGTACTATTGTTTAATAAATTAATTCAGATGCACTAATGTAATAATAATTGTTCAAGTGAATGTTTGTTTTATTCATTTCAAGGATTTTCTTATGTTTTGCCCTTTTAGCTTTTTCAAAATTTGAACAGTATTTTTTTTTTTCAAGCAATATGAATCTGGTTATATATCTGAAAAAATGGAGAATATTACTACTATTAATGTGATTAATATGATTTGATTGTCTATGTTGCATAAACACAGGTTTCCTTTATGATGGTTATAAATGAATTCTTTTCAACATATCTAGTTGCTGTATTTTGTTTTCAAGTGGTTGCAAATTTGATTATGCATTTATATTTCCAATTTATATTCTCTTATTATTATATAGATGATTAAGACTCTTCATATATATATATATATATATATATTCGACATATAATCTATATTTGAGAATTAGCTACAGCATTGTTGCTATATATTGACACGATTGTACTATTTATTAATTACAAACCTTCACAACAATATTTACTCTGGTATGAAGAGTCGATACGCTAAGAAAAACAAATGCAGTGAGATCTAACATTGAATGTAGATATTTACGCAAACTAGTACTATCACTTTTCTTCTAAATAAAAAAAACCATATGAAACTATTTCGTTAATGATCATAGTGTATTAATACTGAAATCTAGCTACAGTCTAGTCCAGAGTTTGAATATTCACTCTTATGTATAGAGAAAATTTAGCTGGTAGAAGAGAATACATACTGAGTAAGAGTATTATTCATATTCCTACATTAGTATCCATATCCCCATATTTTCTCGTGCTAGACAAAATTACACTTTCAAATATCTCTAGTACATAAAAATGAGGGTACCAATAATAACTCCAAAAGATAAGCATAGAATGCCTAACTCACTATGGAAGAGAAAGAAAACACTTATGACTAGGGGTGTAAATGAGTTAACCTAGGTGAATTACATTTGAAAGTTTTTCGTTGTTGTCAAGAAGTGAGACATAGGACTCTTTATAAAAATGTTAAATACATAAAACAATTTTAAACCTTGATGATATTGAGACCCAATTCATCTAAGCTTTTAATATATCAAGATGGACTATTTATATATATTTTTTCTGAGAGTATAAATTTAGTTCCTATGTTTTTTTCTCAAAGACAAGAATGGGCTTTTACTTAAAACTATTGCATTAATAAGTTTTCAATAAAAAAGACTGGGCTTTTGTATAGAGGATGCAACATTGCGGGCTGTGGGGTTGTACTCAATAGAGGCCCAAAATTGAAATGGATCGTTTAGTTATCAAGAGATGGTGATGGCCCATCCAATCCTTCAAATTTGTTCGTTTTTTTTTCTCTTAATTTTTTACTGAATTTAGTTTCCGATAATATAAAATACACTACTGATAGTTTATTGATGGGCGAGTGAGGAAACACGGAGCAGAAGAGCAACCATCTCAAATGAAATTTACTAGTTATTAAAAAATTGCTGCTAATTGCAATTATAGTTGAGAGTTTCTAAAAATGTATTTTAGAGACTTTTAAAAACATAAGCGTGAGAGAATATTTGTTGGTTCAATTCCTATACTTGTACTTGATTACAATGATATAAGTTTAATTTTTTTATGATAAAAATATAATGAACATCTTCAATAACTTTTAAGATCATCTCTTTATTTGGATAAATTTTCTAATTTACATTCTACAGCACATCTTTTTTTATCTAATAAGTGCTGTCGTTAAGGACCTAAATTTGTTACAAATGCAACACAAATGAAGAATGATTCATCACTATTTCTTAAGCTATCTTGGCTTGATCAGTTTCATCCATAGCCACACTTCTGATTTCATTTTCATCATATTCCTTATTTATCTTATAGTATTAAAAAGATTTATTTCAATAATGCAAGGCTCCCTTTTCTCCAATCACCCTCTTTCTTTAATTTCTCTCCCAATGAATGCTTTTATTTTTATTATAATAATAATAATGAGAATTATGAAACAATAAAGTGTAACAAACTTATTACTATTTTAGAGTGTGGAAAATATGAGTTTCAATTAAAATGTGTAGAGCCTGAATTTCTTGGTATTAAACCTCCCAAGGTGCTAACTCAACCTAAATATATCACTCACTCTAGTCTTAAATATATATAAAAAAATTAATAAAAATAAAAATATTTAATTTAAATTTAAAATAAATATATCAAGTTTTATTGATTTAAATTTTTGTTATATTCAAAACCAAATGAAGTATTATCATGAAACTATTATTCCTAGCAAATATATTTACTACAATATCTAGAAGGAACCTTTATGCATGGTTGTGTACCTTGACTTCCATGACAAAGCTACCACAATTTTCTAGTTTGATTGAAAGCCTAAAAGCCTTTGTAGGGCCCATCCATCTCTCTCCCACAATCATGTACACCTTTTCTTAAAGAGAATATAAATGTGTGAATGATGGAAAGTGAAGCAAGAAAAAAAAATGTAAGATTAAGACAGGGAACAAAGCCAAAATTTATGTTAATGGGTTCTTGTCAAAATCTCGCACATTATCTTTTACTCTATAGTCTAAACTAGATATGTAGGGAACCTTATCATCCATTGCTCCTTAATTTGTTAGAAAACATTTATTCAAAATATTCCATCTTTTACTTTTAATTTTTTTTTTCTTTCTTGTGGAGTATTCAAATTGGGATATATACTATACAACTATATTGGGTTGTAGGTAGGACTCAATTGGAAAAAAAGGAAACTTTAGTACTTTTGTAAGTCTTTAATGTGTGGGGTTCAATTAAAAGAAAATTCTAATTTGATGGGTTATGATCTATTTTCAAAGGCATAATATTATTTATTTTTTATATTAAAAAAAAAAAGCTACACCCAAATTATTTAATTAGATTTCATAAGAATATTATTGAAATCATCCATTAGATGTATAAAAAAAAAATTGATTTTTATAAAAGAAAAGGATATATATGATTCAGATTTTATCCCATGTGTCTGAAAATGTTGTCTAATTAATATTCTCATTCTCATTAAAAGAAATTCTCTCTGTTTGTTTCGTGGATGAAACACTACTAGGAAATTAATCTGAATGGTTGGTTGTAATATATTCCTAACAATATATACTACCTGCATGTAAAACCTCTTCTTTCATACAAAATGCATCTCCACTAATTTGTTGATACAAGTAGCAAATTAGTAATTTCTATAATTAGTGGTAGTCTTATAGTTTGTGACAATCAATAATTCATGCACTAATATTTTTTATATGGCTGGAATCTACCCTTTTTTTATAGGTAAAGTAAAATTAAAATAATCAGGAGCACAAAGGATATTCTAATCCTAAATTATTGATGTATCAATTAAGTTAAACGTATTATATTAAATGAAAAATTGAATATTGAACAACATATAGATAGCACAAACTCATATATTAAATACTAATATTTTAGATAAAAATATGATATTTAAACCGTTTTATAGGGTTGATCTTAGTCTAATGTGATGATATTTGAGATTTCCTCATGACCCAACAATAGTAGTAGAGCAAATGGTTTCACGTGGTTGATGTTTTGTATTGAAAGTCTTATTGACAATGGTGGTTAGACGGTGTGTCCGTTGATTCAGGAGAGACAACGACGATATAAGTTTGAGAAACAATCTCAAGTTAAATGAAAAAATAGATATTGAGAATCATATAAATGAGATGATTCATATATCCAATAGTTTAAAATTTTAGGTTAACATCGATGTGGTGTCCACTCCACTTGTGTTATTGTTTTTAACTCAATGTGATGATCGATCAAACTTCTATCATGATCCAACCGTTGTATTAGTTCAAGTTCGACAAGGGTGACCGACTTCTTGTACCAAAGTCTCTCTGAAAATAGGTGAGACAACATGTCTCGTAGAGATATGTGAGCTAACAAAGATGTAAGTAAATGTGGATGAAAATACTTTTGCTTGAGGAGAATATTGTCGGTGAATTAAGAGCGAGTAACACTTTCAAATTAGATGAAAAAGTTGATATTGAATAACTTTTGTGTGAAGATGTAATCTTAAAAATACATTTGTATGTTTACTCTTAACTCAATGTGATTATCTCATAGACTCCCTTCATGACTGAACATACATTGATATGAATGAATGTATTACTTGAGAATGAGATTGTTTATGTGTCAAACATAAGTTATAAATTTTACATTATATAAAAAATTGAACTTTTAACAATATATAAGAAACATAATCTATAAATCTAATCACTTAAAGATTTGATATTTAAATCATTTGTGTGAATTACTTTTAATTCAATATGTTGATTCTGATATTCTCCCATAATTTAACATAAATTAGTTTTAGCCTTTGCATTTTCGGTGAATTCTTAAAAGTATCTCCACAAATTTTATTCTTTAATCTGCTAGGAGATTTCTATCATCTCACACACTTAATCATAATTAAAGTTCTTTGTCATTCTCCTTATGCGGAAATGGAAACAACGTTATGTTCTACACACTCGGTCTGTATATATACAACCAATTGAGCCATATATATATTAATTAAAGTGTGAGTTTGATTTCATAATAAAGATAATTAAATGTGGTTACAATGACAATACTTTTTTGATATACCATCACTCAAATCGAAATTGTTTTTATTTTTAAAATTAATTATAATATAAAGTTATGATTATAATTTTTAACTATAAATATAAAATTTACACTCAAACAAATAATTCAAATAATTTTTGTTTAAGTATATTCAATACTACGTTACATTTTTTTTTAAAAAAAACTTTACTAACTCATTAAAATTAATTTTATAAAATTAATTTATTAAAATACCAAAATATATTAGATTATCGCAACTTAACGAATCCGTGTTTGAATCTGCATTAAAAAATATATCTACATTTAAAATTCGACGCAATTCGTATAAAATTACTTTTAGTAAAAGAAATTAAAAATAATATGTTAAAAATAAAAAACAAATAGACAGTAATAGAAATTAAAAGGAAAAATATATAGAAGTACAGGTAAAGAAAATAGTCAAAATTTCTACAAATGATATATCCTAAGTCTCATGAAGATTCTTTGATCACCTACACCTATATTATGAGAATCACAAGTGTTAAAATCGTGTCGACTAAAGATTGAGACATAAACCGTGTAGGGTCATTCTTCAACATGTCATTTCATATCATTATATTCCCTTTTGATTTTCATAATTTCATCCTTTAAGGCTTTTACAGAACAAAAAGAAATTTTCCATGATGCTCATTAGGTGGTAGACAGGGAAATTGTAAACCAAAGAAAATAAACCTCCTTTTAACAAATGTCCTGTTCTATCTTTTTACAAATATTTCAATCTATCCAAACCATTAACTTAATTTGCAACCATATATATATTTATCACGTGTGTTACATATCACAACAACCTCATCAATTTCACTATATATGTGAGCCTTAGGTTTTGTTTGCTTTAGAAACAAACTTATAAGAAGCAATTTTTTTTTTTTAAGTATTAAAAGTTATTTACAGAATATATGATCACTAAAAAAAATTACATGATTTTTTATTTTATCGTCAGTGTAAATATTTTTTACAATTTTAATTAATTATATCTGTTAAATTATTGAAATTGTTTGACTTTTCATAGCTACTTTTAATTAAAGTCACATATCAATGTAGTAAAGTTTTTACATGGTAGAAAAATCTATTATTTATTAGAGATTGCAGTTGTTATAAAATAGTTTTCTATGTATATATCCAAATCTTATCATAATAGGTTAATCTATTATATAATATATAGTAAAATATAATGATTAGTCAACAATGCATTTGTAAACACCAAAGTTTTTAAACCAATTATATGATTTATACACAAAAGTTTTAGGATGAAAAGAGTGTAAACTATGATATATCATACAAATCATACAATGATTAGTCTGAAATGCATTTGTGTGTACAAAAAATATATATCAATAATATATGATGATTTATAATAGGTGTACACAAACTTTTTTTTTGGTCAACATGTACCAAAACTTAAAACCACCAAAGTTTTTTAGAATGAAAAGTGTTAAATATGAGCTGTATACCAAAAAGTTTTAAGCCCACTTATTTTGGCCCAATCAAGTTTGGGCTGAAAACCTATCCCAATGATGGGATCCTGCTGACCCAATTGGAAGATTTTCATTTGTTCTAAAATCTAAGGTTTAATTTGTGCATAAGTTTTCCTTTTATTTATTTATTTTTTACCATGATGTTACGAGTTAAAGCTTCATCTTTTACCATAAACCTTGCTAGCCCTACAAATGTAGCCCGAGTCCTCCTAATTGGGCTTGCATCTTGGATCTTCGATTTTATTGTAAAATCACAATCTTGTTCAAAAGTACATACTAAAAAGATATTTTGTTTTGTTTGTTTTTATTTGAAAGTATATATCCTGATGTTATATATATTAGCCTATGTAATAAATTTATATATTTTTTAGATGTTTGTTTTTGAAGTTTTTAAGAGGTGATTTTTTTCTTCCAAATTTTACTATAAAAACCAAGCTATAAGTTGACCCATATAACAAATTTAGTCTAACACTCGCGACTTTATTATTGTGGTACTACTTTTGCACAGAAAACATAGGAAAAAAGTTTTGCAGGACTATTTTGCTTTTTTAAAAAAACAATTTAAGTAATTATTCCATATATCATAGTGTATTCTATTTAAAAAGCAAAAAGTTTAGGTCCATTTTTTAGGTTTTTCTTAACTTAAAATACATCTTTTGTAATTATGATAAATTTTAAAAAAATTATAGTTAGTAAAATTAAAAATTATACAAAAAGTTTTATTTTTTAAAAAATACCAACAAAAAATGGTTAAACACGGTTGGTCTATGTGATAAATAGCTTGGTTCCCTTTAAGTATAGTTTTAAGCTCAAATATTGGTGATTAAAAAAAAAAGATAATAAGAATTCTATACTTTATACTTATCAAAATGTTACTAGGTTTTAATAGAGCGTAACAAGTCTTTATAGAATTGGTTTGTAAAGTAAAAAATGTCATTTTTTTATATAAATTTATTTGAAATATTATCTTTGTTTTATGTGAGACTTAAATTTGTTCTAATACATCTCTTAACGACCAATACATTGAGTTTGGTGTAAGGGTATAAATGACAGGTAATCCGATCAATAGTCTATGATATTATATTAATTATTTTTTATATTGAACCTATATTATTCTTACTAAAACGACTTGTAAAGTAAAAAATACATCTCTTTTGTAATATAATACCCTTGCTATGTTTGGGAATATACATAAGATAGCTTACAACTTATAAGCTCAAATGACAAGAAAGACCTATTTTTTAGTAGTCATGTTGTCATTAATTTATAGCTTATTGTTTAGTAGCTTCTAGCATTTTATGATAAGCTACTTCAAATAGCTTATAAGCTTATAACTTATAGCATAT
>JBBPBR010000002.1:8301841-8311860 GCA_037974775.1 Cicer pinnatifidum
ACAACAATGATATATATAAAAAATTATCCAATAGATCGATTTTACTTCATTTTTAAAGAGCATGAATCAATTTACTTAAGGAGTAATTAATAGAATTAATTCGCTTAATAACGAAGATTCAGTTCAATATATTAAAATTTTAAAAAATGATTTTTTACATAATTACTTTTTTTTCTTTTGTTTTTAATTTCGTAAAAGTGTTCAAAACATTTATTAGCATGAAGTTTGAAGTAAAAAGTCGTCCTTAACCATTTTGGATTTAAAACTTTTAGCCTAAGTTTAAGCTTTAAAGTAGTTTATATCCCAAAAACATTTGGGTCAAATACATGCTTGATATATAACCTACAAATTTGATGATATCATGCAATTTTTTGTTTCGACATTATATGCTTAAGCTTACAACATCGATACTAGTTATTATAGCAGCTAGCAAAAGACTAATTTATCCATATGTGGGGAAGATCTATAACTTTTCTCTACGACATAAAAATAAAATCAGCAACATAAATATAAAATAATTTCTCTATAAACTTAGTTGCAATTAAGAGTCTTTAGTCACTTTAACTAGTTGATTTTTCCATTTATGTACCATAATTTATTGTAGTTTAATTTAATACGACCAAGATACATACACACTAGATATTGTGTAAGCTACCGTCGAGCTTGACATCACACACGCCGATTGGTAAAACATAGATAATTCATACGTCGGTCATCTAGATTCTAGGGTGTCGATAAATTTTGTTTTTTATTTTCTTTAATAAAATATAAAAAAATTCGTATATAATTGAGAGTTCACGTGTTCGAACTTCTGATATAATATTCAATATAATAATATTAATATATTTTTTTTGTTGATTTAAATTTTACTGACAATAAAATTTGTTTATTACTCCCCTGATTTTAATATAAGCAAAAAATAGTTAAATAAAGTTGATGTATATATCTTAAATTTTAGATAAAATATAATAATTATTTGTGACTTATTTTTGCTTATATTTGAGATTGGAGTAAAATTGTTTTGAATTCTTAATTATTATTGTTATTGTAATAACTTCATATCCATTCTAAAACATGTTAGTCTAATATGGAATATTCTTCACAATAGGATAGTAGTAAAAAAAAATCTATTTATCACGGTGTTCTCATTGACCCCCTTATCTTGGATGCAATTTGAAGGAAGGAGATATTGATCATGTGTTTTGCACATGATTTTGGGTGCACATGATTTTGGGCTCTACAAGTTTGGTTACATTCTTCCATAGGAATGAATTTGACACTTCTTCTTCACTGTTGTTTATTGTTTGGCTAAAACAATTAGAAGATTGTAGAGAATGACCACCCAAACAAGGGGAAACAATAGCACTCTGTGGAATCTCCTATGAGGAGGTCCCTCTTATGGAAAATGTTTACAAGATCAACGTAGATAATGCGAGTCTTGTTCACGACAAATGGAGAAATGGTACTGTCATCAGAGATTCAAATGACATCGTTTTATTGTTGCCACTTGAAAGTTTGCCCCTATACTTTATGTGGATATTGTGGAAGCGCTTAGGCCCAAATTTTCCTCCAATTTATTTTGGATCTTAAGTTTTAGAGCATTCGCTCGAAAGAAGATTCACTTAATGTCCTTAATTCAATTCGAAGTTCGAACTATGATTATTTTTATTTTGGTCTAATTGTTGCCAACTGATGCAACTTATTAACTTTATTATCTAATTTCATAGTTAGTTCACTTTAACTTTTGTTAACTCTATATAGTTCGAAGATTTTTCCTCTTATATTTCACTATCTATTTCAACTAATTTGACTGTTTAATAAAAATTATATTTGATAAAAAAAATCATATTTGTAAAACTCATAACTTGTCATTTTTATTCCAAAAATACTTTCTCCATCCTATAATAATATTATTATATGTATAGTTGTTGTGAAAATAAAAAATACTATTATATTTATAAAAAAAAATAACTTCAAAATAGTTATAAGCAATTTTATTCAAAAGAATACAAAAGATACTCTAAACTAATTATAAAGGAGAAATAATTTTATACTACGAAGACATATATGATAAAGAATTGTTCAGCTAATCCTAGAAAAACTAAGTTTAATATATCAATAATTAATACAGTAATTAAATAAAATTATTATTAATTTGTGAGAAATAAGAAAAGCGACAGAGGACTATTTTTTACACAATTAATACACAGATGTTAATTTTTTATTTTGTTTTTATTAAATGTCCAATTCTTTTTATTTTTTTTTTTTGTAAATGTCCAATCCTTCAGTAATAGTTTCCTCCGTATGAAAATATAAAGTCAACAAAAATTTTGTGGCCCAAAATTTCCTATGGACCACTATGATTTATGATTTCTAGAATTTGATTAATCAGCCTCCATTTTTTTACGTCGATGAAGATAACCATATAGTTAAAATATGAAAGACAAATTAAAATTAAAAAGACAAGATTACCCTTTTAAACAAACTCATATCCTATTCATAATACAAATAACATAGGGGTAAATCCGACTTTCCGCGTTGTCCTCAATACGGAAAACCACACATATACCTTTGAATGTACGTTGGTTAATTATAAGAAGAAAATGACAAGAATATGATGGATGTGTACAAACTTAAGTTAAAAAGAATGCATGATGGTGATTTGAGGAGAATTAGGGTTTTTATCATAACTCAATGAGTGGTTTATAATTAGGTTGTTAACAAAACAAAACAAATCCCTAAGATGTTGAAATTTGTGTTCAAATCAATCATGTGACCGTAAAAAAAAAATTCCCAAAATTTCTTTTTAAAGTATTTTATTTAATGTAAAAAAAAAAAAAAAAAGCCCTAGTTAGGTTTCATTGTGACAAGGGGTTCTGTGTACGCGTGTGTGTGTTAGAAAGTTAGAGTTTATGTATAGAGACAATGTCACAATGCACACGTTAAAGTTAATTTATAGGAAAATATTCTACTTTAGCTTTTTTTAATTTCAAAGAAAACAAAGTAGAAGAAAATTAGTTTATTATTATTATTTTTTAAAAAGGAATAAAAGTTTATAAATATTTACCTTTTTTCTTTTCTTTTTTCTTCCTTCTTTATCTTAATTATTATTATTTTTTTTTCATTTCCTTTTTTCATTCTTTTTCTCCTTTTCTCTTTCTATAGTACCCTACCCCCACATCCACAAAAGAAACAACTCTCTCTCTTTTTTTTTTTCTCTCTCTCTCATAGTCCCTCAAGTGTCATTTTCTCACATATACTTCACACAAAAGAAACAGCCATTCATTCACTTCACATACCTTGTCATTTCTTCTATCTCTCTCTCTCTCTCTCTCTCTGAAATCTCTCTTCTCAATCTTAAATCTCTCCTCTGCAACTACTCCATCAACTTGATTGAATGCTTGAGACTCCATTCATACACACACACACACCTTAAGAATATCCAATCAATTATTAATTACACCCCCCATCTTGCACTCTCTCTCACCTAGCTAACCTTCCAACTTGTCTCTATATATAAATTTTTTTCCTCCAATCCTTGCAAAAAAATTTCCATACCATCATCATAATAACACAACTGAAGAAAAAGAAGGAACCTAGCAAGATACAATTACAAAAAAAAAAAAAAAAGTTTTGGGGGAGGTGTAGATAGCAAAAAAGAGAAAAATGGAGCTATTTCCAGCACAACCAGATTTATCTTTGCAAATCAGTCCTCCAAATCCAAACACAACATCAACAACAAAAGGTAATTGGAAGAGAACAACAACAAGAAGTGAAGATGAAATGGATTTGGGGTTTTGGAAAAGAGCTTTGGATTCAAGAAACTCTTTATCTTCATCATCATCATCATTAGCTAATAAAATTGATTCTAAAACTTTTGACCTCTCTCTTTCAAATCCAACAAAACCTTCTTTAGATTCCAACAACACTTCTTCCAATAATAATCTCATTCATCATCACTTCCAAAACATTAATAATAATAATAATAGTAGTAATGCAAATAACCCTTTTCAATCTTTTCATCAAAACCATTACTTTCATCAACAACAACATCATCAAACACTTTTCCAACAACAACAAAGCTTAAGTCAAGAACTTGGTTTTCTTAGACCTATTAGAGGAATTCCTGTTTATCAAAACTCTTCTTCTCCTATGTCATTCTCTCAACTTCATAATCATCATAATCATAATCATCATGTTCTTGATGGTTCTACTATTACAACAAACCCTTCTTCAATTTCTAATACCAACACAACTTCAAGCCCTTTTCAATCTCAAGCTTTGATGAGGTCAAGATTCTTGTCACGTTTTCCTGCTAAAAGAAGCATGAGAGCTCCAAGGATGCGTTGGACTACTACACTTCATGCTAGATTTGTTCATGCTGTTGAGCTCTTAGGTGGCCATGAAAGTATGCTTCATCTTTTATTCTACTTTCTCTCTAAAAATCTTTTCTTTTTCTTTTAAATTCATTTTCCATAAATCTTTTTCTTTTTAATTCTTACACCATTCTTTTCATTTTCTCTAACTTCAAAATTCACGATCACACCGTGATTTTGTTGAAGCTCTAAAGTGTAGCTCTGTAGCTTCAGTCAAAATTACGGTGTCTGGTTCACTGTAATTATGCAATTTTGACTGTGAATCCAAACATGCGCTGAGAAAAAAAAGGGTGAAACTTGAAATTGAATTTTACTTTCTTATTTGATTATGTAATAATTAAACTTAAATTTGATATTTCTCAACTAATGTTTTTTTTTTTCTTTCTTTTCTTTCTATGGTGTTTGATTATAGGGGCTACTCCAAAATCAGTTCTTGAGCTAATGGATGTGAAGGATCTAACATTAGCACATGTTAAGTCACATTTACAGGTAATAATCTTAATTATATAAACTCTTAGTCTTAATTGCATTTTGTTGATATAGTAAAATGAATCTATTTTTTTTTTTTTTGTATTAAATAAATGTTTAAGCTCTGAGTGATTTGTTAACTTTTGTCATTGTTAAAATGTTCAGTCAGATTGAAGATGGTACTATTCTAATTGGGATTTTAATGATGCTACATATAAATGTGTGTTTAAATTTATTTATATTATAGTCTACATTAAAGGAAAAAATTAAGTGATGTATATTAATTTCAAATTCCAATGGTTTCCTTAGAAAGGGTCTCTCAAAATACTTTTATTTTTCTATTAGATCTGTTTCCTCTGCTTCCTGTTTCTTCTGCAACCTAATAAACAGCTTTTTGCTTTGAAGAATGAACCATTCAACTTAAAAGAATAAAAAATCTACAAAGAGAAGAGAAGAGAGAGAGATTATCGATTTCTGAAAAACAAGTAGGACAAAACAATCTCATAATTTATTTTATTTTAATAATAACAAAAAAATAATAATTTACATAGATAATAAATAAATATTAGTTATGAATATGTTATGTTAGTAGTAGATTGTAATAATAAAATGTATGTAAATTGAAGTACAAATAAAAATAAAAAATAAAAAAATGACATGTTAGTAATATATGTAGCAAACACCATCATTTCTCAATGATCTCTTTCCTAGGATATGGGCTTTCTTTACCATGCCATGACAGCTTTTAACCATGGTTAGTCACATGCTTCCATGCATATGCATATTATATAACCATAATCATAAATGCTTCTGTATTATATCTTGTACTCTACACTGCATATATTCAATTTAATATTTACAAAGTAACAACTTATTGAGGGACATTAATTTCTTATTCAATTTATTTTCTATTAATTTTACTCATAGTTTCATGTGTTACAATTAATATTATTTTGGCATTATGTATATATATATTTTTTTAAATTCAGTTATCTTATATTATGATGTTGAATTTCAAATTCAGATGTATCGGACGGTGAAAACTACAGATAGAGTAGCTGGTTCATCAGGTTAGTGAAAATTTTAATTGTATCTTATATTAAGTTGGAAGATTAAGCCAATAAATTATAATTATAATGTTAATAATTTTCTCTTATTTTTTTTCTTTTCCTTTTTCTCTTAAACCATGAATTAGGGCAATCAGATGTATATGATAATGGATCATCTGGAGATAATTCTGATGACATAATGTTTGACATAAACTCTTCAAGAAGATCTGATTTATCTATTAAGCAACAAGGAAGATCAAGTGTTAATCAAGATAAGGAATGTCATGGTCTTTGGAGCAACTCTTCTAGGTAATGTATATACTTTATAATCTCTTTTTTCTTACTAGTAAAAATCGTGTGCTCATGCATGCATCAACGAAAAATTGGATCCTCTACGATTATAGAATGATATAACAGTTGTAGAGGATATAGATAGAAAAATGACATAAAATAGATACGTGAAATTTGACTATCTATATGTGTCATTGGAGAATGATTTTTTTCTTAAGATAGATTCTAATCATTTTTTTCTCTTTGTTATCACATTGTTTTGTCTCCAAACCATAATTAAATAATGGAGGTTGTTTAAGTTAAATAATATACATTGGCATTTGGCATCATTTTTATTCACCAAGCAAGTGGGATTTTGTTGTTGTCATTTTGATCAAGTTGTGTACATATAATGACTTTTATGTTTCATTTGTTTTTAAAATATTAAAAAATTTGTTCTATGTTTTGGTAGTCATATGTTGGAATAATACTAATATAAGTAAAAGGAATTCATGCATGTCTTATTCATAGACAAATTTCTATCTCTCTCTCTTTGTTCTTTTTTTTTTCTTCCTCTCACTCAACCTCACATGCAAACATGGTTAGGCTAAAAAAAATCACAAAAAGAATAAATCATTTCAGTTTTGCTTTGTTCTGTCTGTCCACAAACCACATGAGCATGAAAAATTCATGATGGTGTAATAATATATACTCTCTTCTAGTGGTTGAAAAGAAAGTAAAAAAGTAACATACACAAAAACACACTCATATATATATATACCCTTCAAAGAAACATTATTTAGATATTTTCTAAAATCCACCTTAAAAATTAAGATATATCTCTTTCCTTAGGATTTTGTGGGGTTCAAACATTAGGCTATTATATGGGCCCCAACAAGTTAGAAACTTAGTGTCAAAGCTAAGCCCTTGTTGACTCATAATTAGAAATCTTGGTGTCAAAGCAATATTCCCTTTGAAATTTCCATGAATACTCCTATATTATATTATGTTTATATATACACAATATATATAGTCATGGCATAAATGGAATATATGATATCAATTGGAATGGCATCTCAACTTTATTTCAATCTTTAGAATAAGTAAAAGGGTATATAAATAAGATGGTAAAAGATTATTTTCTTTCCCTAAGTTTGCTTTTTCTCTTATACATGCTTCAAGTAATTAAAAATATTCTCTCTTTGTGTTTGGTTGTAATAGGGAAGCTTGGTTGCATGGTAAACCAAAGTTTGATTCTATTGGAAACATGTCATCTCTTGAGGTATGTATATATAATATACCCTCTTTATTTCCAAAGGTTATAAAAAAGCCTTTTGTTTCAAAAGTTAATAAATTTATACACAAATTTCCATGCAATGTTTGGAATGCATGAAAGGGATTTTGAGTAGAAAAGGAAATACGTTTGATCTTTTTCACCATCTTTGCCATGCACATTATAGAGATATGAGAAAAAAAAAAAAAGAAAAGAAAAAAAAAAAGTGTTTTTCCATAAAGCTGCTTTGTCCTTCACAAATTCAAATGGTTTAGACAAGTCCTTTTCACATTTACCAATTACAAAAGGTTAAAAACGATTTGTGCTGTAAAAGTGGTTCCTATAGTTAAGATTTATTAATGAACATATTGAAAATGACTATATAATAGAACCCTATTAAACCTGCCTCATTTGACTCAATCATTCAATGGTCTACACTATATGCATGATAATATATATACTATAGTAGTTGAGTCAAATAAATAAATTAATAAATACACACACACACGGCTGCATGAAATGATAATGTTATTATACACAAAAATAATTGGAAGCTAGCACATGAACATGCAAGTTTTCTATAGCATTTGCCAGGCTTTTAGGTGTGCCCCATCTCAAGTTTCTTTTTCTTCATTCATATAAATATATGCTGTAATTAATTATTTTTCAGAGTCAAATGTCCTTTGATTCCCAAAACCTATTCATACTTTCACACATTTCTCTTATACTAATATACCATTCATACTCTCACTAATTTACTTTCCTCTTTTATTCCTTTAATCATATTCTCATCATAACACTATATTTCCTTTACTATCACTTATCACATTTTTCTTTTTATAGTTTATTGAGTTTAGAGATTATTTATCTTTTTATTTATTTTATTTTTTATTTTATCAAAATGTGTCAAGTCAAACAACGAAATTCAAATTCTCATAAAATAATTGTAAAACGAATAATAATGTCACTTTAATTAATAATAATTTCTCTTTTCTCAATTTTTTTTGAAAAGAAGATATATATTATTATCTTTTTTTTGTGTATATCGATCTTATAATTATTCGTTGCTTAATTAAAATAATTATTAATTTTAATCTATGGTACTTAATTATTTAAATTTTTTTGATCAGAAGGAAATGGATCCAAAGTGTCTAAGCTATGAGAGAATATCAGATGGAAGTTCATCAACAAACCTATCTGGATCAAGCCCCAAGAAACCTAATTTGGATTTGGAATTCACCTTAGGGCAGCCTCTATAAGATCTTCTCATGAAAATATATTATATTCATTAGTTACTACTACATGTCTCTTAAACTGAAAGAGTTTTAGAGCAATGGAATGAAAATATGGAACTTGCTGAGAAAATGAAAGAAAGAGAAAGCTAAAAGATAACAAAAGAAAGAAAAGTAAAAGGAGCTCTAAAGAAAAACACAAGGAGACGAGAAAGACAGAAGAAAGCAACAAAAGGAAGAAGGGGGGGTAGGGGAAAAAAAGCATGGCCTTCCTATTAGAGTTCTTTGTGTGAGATCTAAATCAACATTTTTATATTTTCTTGGTAAATATATGAAATCTAATTGATTTGTATGTTTTTGCAATCAAAGAGAGAAAGAGACATATGAGAGAGGGGAGTGAGGTTTAGGTATGTTATTAAAGTATGAATTAAAGTGATCCTTGGTAATTGTAATGGAACACTTTATGTTTATGAAATGTATATTTAGATGTTTTCCACCAAATAAGTTGGGTTCCCTAATCCTAAGGATATAGGTTTACTTTACACTTTAGGAACCAAAGAGAGAATTGAGAATAAATATGGACTTAGGAAAAGGATTATTTTTTTTTAATAAAGTATAGAAAATAAATAAGATCTAGTCAAGGTGTAAAATAAAGGGGCAATTCACATAGTTAGATAATTTGTTTGAATGTGAATTTTGAAAAGGCATAAGAGTGTTTTGGATGAGAATTTTGGAATACATGTTGACATGAATGGACTTTGGTTCTTGTTGCTTCTTCTCCCATTTGGAGTTTTAAGCTTAGAGGTGTTGTTGAGTCTTTGGTGTCCCTTTGGAGCTTCTATTCCATTGTTTTTTGTTTTTGTTTTGGTACTTGTTTTTGTTTTCTTTCACTCTCTTTTTTGTTGTTGTTCTTGTTTGTTAGTACTTCTTGCATATTGTAGTTTCATTTCTAATATATTTTGTCATTAAAAAAAAAATACATTGTAATAGTTTAGCTTTGAATATAATATTTCATAAATTAGACATTAATAAAGTTATCAATTAATTTCTTATAAGATGATAATCGATTTCTAAATTTTATTTTATTTTTATTCAAATAAATTTAGGTTGGGTCTAGTAATTAATTTTTTATTTTGTTTCTATTGATATCATTAAATCAACGAAATGCTTATATTATTTAATATAGTGTAGAATAATTTAAATACTTTATTTTATTATTTTCATGATTAAATGTTATAAAATTTTGAATATTTTTTGAGTGTGTTAAAATGATATGGTATTTTGTAATTTAATAATTTTTTTTTTTTTTAATTTAACCGTGAGTATTGGATGCTGGTATGTATATTAGGTA
>JBBPBR010000002.1:8334139-8359038 GCA_037974775.1 Cicer pinnatifidum
GAGTATTTTTTTTTTTAAATAAAAGTTATTAAAAAATTCCTCAAATATAATTTCATTTGCCTTAAATTTGTTCTATAAAAATTCAAAAGAAAAAAAA
The DNA here is from genome assembly GCA_037974775.1 of Cicer pinnatifidum. NCBI lineage: Eukaryota > Viridiplantae > Streptophyta > Magnoliopsida > Fabales > Fabaceae > Cicer > Cicer pinnatifidum. Next base: position 8,334,237 of record JBBPBR010000002.1, read on the forward strand.
TTAAAATTACTTTTAATTTAATTTATAACATTATTAACTAAAATTTTTATATATTATCAAACAATTACAATCATTAAATTATTAGAAAAATGTTATTTTTATCAAAATCATTAAATTGTTAGAAAAATGTTATTTTTATCAAAATATCTACATAGTCATTCGCATAAATGAGGTCGATGTGACAGAGTAAATTTGTTGACATTATTAAACTCATTAATATTATTAAAAAAAATTTGAATAAAAAAACAAAATAAACAAAATAGTTGTATGAACATTAGATATTGTAGTGTTATCTGAATCTATCTATCTATCTTGTATGTATCTAATGTTGTCATTGAAATGGCAGCCACTCCTCCAACTCTCCGGTTTCTTCCTCCAAACCTCACAACTTTCCAATTCTTCTCATCAACTTTAAAACCAAATGCTTTTTCACTCCGTTTATTCTCTCACAAATACCCTCTTGCTTCTCTACGTCCCTGTCAATGTTCCTTCACTGCCCCCGTTTCCACCACTACCTACGAGGTACTTACTTTTCCCCAAACCTCTTTTTTCTCCTTAATAGACCCACTAGCATAATCGCTTATCATATAAGTTAATGCTTTATTCAACGGTGATTAAACTTGATTTTGAAATTGATTCAGATTAAAAGTGAATTGATTTATGTAAGTGTTTAAGCTATAACTGTTTATGTATAAATTGTTTCTATAATAAACTATAAAATAAAGTTATATTGTTTTCTTATAACATATAACCGGAAAACAACTTATGCATGGATACATCATAAGTTAATTTCTATATCCAAATAGCCTCACAATTGCTTATATTAGTAGATAAGCTCAAACGAATCAATTAAAATAGGTTCAAATGTTAGTAAGTTATTGGGACAAATACAAACTTTTCTTTTCTTGTTAATTTGAAGACTTGAAGTCCTCCTCTTTTACTATTTGAGTTTGATTTTTTTTATAAGTGATGGTAACTAACAAGGTAAGTTACAAAATGCAGTTTTCTGATGGTGCTTCTGAGATGGAGTTAAGATTAAATATTGGAGGCATGGATATAAGAAGCACAAAAGACATATTGGTTGATACAAATGATACATCTTTAGCTATAAGAGTTTTGCGGTCAGGATCGCCTATCACATTGATAGAAACTAATCCTCTTTTTGACAAGATTAAATCATCTGAAACAATATGGTTTGTGCATTTTGAAGTACATTATAAAATAATTTTAAATTGGAATTCGGTCTTTTTGCCTTCTTGGTTGAATGGTTTTGATTTGGTTTGGACAGGTATTTAGATGATGATCAGCTTGTTGTGAGTTTCAAGAAACATGATCCTGAGTTGAAATGGCCTGACATCATGGAATCATGGGAATCACTTGCTGCTGGATCATCACAGCTTTTGAAAGGAACGTCGATTTATCTTGTTGGCGATTCAACTGAAATCAACCAGAAAGTGGCTGAAGAGCTTGCTACTGGTCTCGGGTACTTTTAAGTCTTTTTGGGATTCTAATTATAAAAAATTCAAAATGCTGGTAACTAGGAGGAGAAATGATTTTGTCCAGGGGTGCATTTTTGTGTTACATGCCTATGATTGATGTGTAAATTTCATTAACGGTTTAAATGTTCCAGCGTTTAATATCCATGTAGCACTGACACTTCACATTGAAAGGTGTGTCTGGTGTATGACACCTACATACGTGATTAAACTCAAATACTCAATTTTTCTATTTTCTTAAATTATTATCAGCATGTATGTCTCAGTGTTATGTCTGGTGTTTGTGTCAGTGCTTCATAGTTTACTATTCTTCTCATCTCAGGTACACGCCACTTATTACAAAAGAGTTACTGGAAGCTTATTCCAACCAAACCGTGGATTCATGTAAGTGTCATTGCGTTGCCATAATTTTTCTTCTTGTCCTGCAACATCACTTGAATTATCCCAGATGTTTTTGGCAATTCCTTCCACCATAGAACTGCAAGGTTCTGCAAACACATGACAGATAGAGACATCGAATTTCAGTATACTAGTATTGTCATCAACAATAGAATACTTAATATTACTATAGAACTCTATGGAGTGCCTTTAGTAATGTCGTACAAGATAGTATGTGTACAGCTCTGATTTTAGGTACTACCTTAACTCTAGACAAAACTAAAGCGATGTGCTAATTCTGTTTTTTTTAGCATAATCAATGTCTCATGGAAACTTCTGAGTTCTGATAGTACCAGTTTGTACATATTCTGTGTGTTACTTCCTCTACCGATAAAGATATCTTAAAGCTCTATTTGTGACAATTCCTAATTAAATAGTAAAAACCACAAAAAAGTCATATCCTTGAAAGATATTACTATGGCGATGCATCTTATTTTAATATAAAAGGATATGGCTGCAACAAGTGCACACATTACAATACCTGGGTCACTTGAATCCTATATTTTACGGTGTACTGACAAATGTAATCGAATTCCAGGGCTGCTTGCTGAAGGACCTGACTCGGTAGCCGAAGGCGAAGGAATTGTTCTTGAAAGCATAAGTAGGTAAGTCAAATTGCTTCATTTCATTTTCTGGATACTTTTGTTGCTGGATTCTGATGCATATTTTCCCCACTTTTGAGTGATCTGCTAGTCATGTAAGGGCAGTAGTTGCAACATTAGGGAGTAAACATGGTGCTGCTGGAAGATCTGATAAATGGCGACATCTTTATGCAGGATTTACTGTCTGGCTGTCACAAACCAAAGCATCAGGTGATTTTTGTTCTTTGTTGTTTTTACAAGATATGTCTTCAGTTCCAGTCCAACCCCCCAACCTTGTTTTGAACCTTCAAAACAAGAGATGAGTCACTTGAGCCCAGAGTTGAAGTCTTGAAGAAACTTTTACCATTACAAAGGCTATGTGTTGGATGGGGGATTTAGAAGGGGAAATGAGTGAAAGAGTGTGGAAGCCATGATTGAATCAACCTCTTTCAAACAACATTTTCAAATGAACCTCAGGCCTGTTTCTTACGGATTATTAAAAAGTGATTGTTCCATTCAATAATTTAGAGTTATCTTTTGGAGATGTTTAAACGAAAGCAAATTTTTTTTTAATTTTTTTATGTATTTGTATACCATAATGACAAACCCTTTCATTTTCTTTTGATTCCTTCGTCACCCTTCCTCTCCCAACTACCATATTTTACCTAAACATATTCATTAACATGATTGCTCCAGCCTGTTGTTTCCAGTAAAAATTGACTTTAATAGTATGAAATACAGATGAAGATTCCGCAAAGGAGGAGACGCACAGAAACATCAAAGATGGCATAACTGCGTACACAAATGCAGATGTGGTTGTCAAGCTTCAGGGTTGGGATCCTGCTTATGCCAAAAGTGTGGCACAAGGATGTTTGAGTGCCCTAAAACAGTTAATCTTATCAGACAAGAAACTTCCAGGTACTTGTACTGATATGTTCGGATAAACAGTTTAATTAAGTGCTTATTGAATAAGCTGTTATCATATAGGAATTTATGTATAAATTATTTTAATAATGAAAGAGAAAATGTAGGTGAATTGTTTTCATTTAAGTTGTAAGTTGTTTTATAAACTATCCTAAGAAGTGTAATAAATATGTCATAACCTTAACTCTCTCGAAGGCTTACTCAAGATATTTATGTCATAAGTTCAAATAAGCTGTAAATGAGCTCTTCCATGATTGTCTTAATCTCCAACTGTGTTATGATGCAGGTAAAAAAAGTCTATACATAAGATTGGGATGCCGTGGCGATTGGCCAAACATCCAACCACCTGGTTGGGATCCATCAAGTGAAGGCAACGTAACTCTTGGCACACAATAATAATGATGCTTGTAATAGTAATAAGTGAGTAACATCAAATTTGTGAATACATGTTTGTGAAGGTAATGTAAGAGAAATGTGGCAGGGTGTTTAGGAAACTGGTTTATCTGCCAATTTTTTCAGCAGCAATTGGAGTTCTTGGTTTTTGTTCAATTTGCATTTTTATTTTCTCCCGCTCACAGATTGATGGAATTTATTATTCGTTGGGATTACTGTTGATGAAATTTGGCGCTTGAAAAATGAATATATATTTTTTTTATGAGAAAACACCTTTAGTTCAAAATGTGATTTCTTCGTGAGTCTTGACTTGGCGCATGAAACTCCAAACACTTCCACACCACTCAATCATAAACAGGGTCGTTGCTGACTAGGTAATATGCATTGACTTAGCTGCTCAAACTACACCATGAGTCATAGTTTAAGTTTGATAAACACTGAGGCAACTATGACTTTGGATAAGTGCAGTCGACATAAATAAAAATAATAATAATATTTTTTTGTCTATCTATTGTTGTTCCTGCTAGCAATATTTTGGTTTGATTAGCGATTATTTTGATCTGACATTTTTGGAATTAATTTGACACTGTTAAAAAGAAAACTTATCTCCGTGGGAAAGAGGGGGAAGGGACAAGTATATTATTTATAATGGAAAAAAACAGGAGATACCAAAATCATGGACTGACTTTTTTTTTTAACTAAAGGAGAATCATTTCATTTAGAATGCAATCAGCAATACAATTGGGGGTATTAATGAAGATATAAGGAATAGCTAAGTTAGTAGCCACTCTAACAACATTATGAACAATTACATTTGCTTGCTCCTTGAAAATTGAACTTGTAATTTGTCATACTTAAAAGTATATCAAGACAATAAGAAATGATGACTCCAAACTCATGCATGCTCTTTATTTTGGTTAATACTGTCCACAATCGCCTTGAAATCGAGTTCAAATATAACACTTGCAATTCCAAGATCAGACCTCTGACTCACCCACTTGATCGCAAGCAAGACTTGTTGTCTCACCTTCCCTTACAAGAAGCTTTGGTTGAATCTAGGAAGTCTGAACCCGAACAAAATGACATTTTTCATCTTGCAAACAGCAGCCAAAACCTGTTGTATGATGAACATAAAATAAAAAAACACCATCTGAGTTGCATTTCCGTAGGTGTGTGACCCGTTTGGGGATTACACCAGTTGATTATACATGTTGGTTGATCTTCAATGTCATGGGGTTGCAAGTTCATGTTGGCCTGCCTTCAATGAGCAAGAGTCTGCATAGCCCTATAGAAGACTTGGGATGATTCATCTATAACTTACTCCCAAAGGTGGTTATCCTGTTTTTTCCATAAGCTCCACAAAGCCGAACCAAAAGTAGCTTGCCTCTCTGGGTTTAGCATGTGCCAGACCTGGAAAAAAAGTCTAAGAATATACCTGCAATGAGAGGTCCAAGAATTTTCACACAGATTGGCTTCTTTCCAACATTGGACAGTTGATGGGCACAAAACAAAAGTATGCCCCTCATTTTCCAGCACTCCGGAGCATGACACATAAAAAAAATTAAAAGACTACAATCATAATCAAAATACTTAAGAGGAACCAAAATATTAGTTAAGGCAACTCTCAAAACTTTGCCCAAATTTGAGGCTACAATCAGATGATGAAATCACAAGTAACAAGCCAAAACAACCATCAGATGATTTATGAAGAAAACAAAAACCCATATCAAGCAAGCACAACTGCAAATTGCAAACCATTCAGCCAAAAACTATGGCATGCATCCTTGTCAATTACACGAAAGATTCATCACTTGCACTAACAAACAATTTGCAAGTTCAATCCATCATTCCACAGTGAAAAGCGAGCAATCACTTTGAAGTGAAAATAAATATATGGAATGTCCAATCAACGACATTTATTATAAAACCAGAAAATATATAAGTTCACAGTACATCTGATCATCAGACATTTCAAAATAAACCATAATGAAGTTCCAGTACCAAACATGTGCCACAATTCCAGATTGAAACTGGAAATTAGGACTATGAAATGAAATTAAAAAATAAAAAAGATAATTCTCCCAGGAGCAAACCATATCACCACTTGACGATAGCTAACTCCATGTGAAAAATCTCCGCCTCCTCATTAGAAAGCCTCAGCCTTGCTTCTTGTTTGAGCTTTATGATTCACCATTCGGTGGCCCCTGCAAGAAGCGGTATAATCAAATTGCAGAAGATAGCTCATATAATTCCATAATGCAAAAGTTAAGCATAATAAAGAAAATGCATCTAAAGAATATTGGTACCGTGAATTCAAGATTTGCTATCGCAGCTCTGATTAGATTATCTCCAACAATCAACCTCAGCTTCATCACAAAATCCTCACGGGAAATCTGCTTTGCCTGCATAAGTACAGCATGATACATTAGAGATATTTCATAATTTAAGACAGACAGGCATCAACTGGAGCTACTTTACATACCTTCAGTTGTGCATAATGTGCTCTGAGAAGAATCATAAGCCTGGGATGAACCCTGTTTTTTATGGCAGCAAAAAGCATGGGAAAAGGCAGCCAAGGGGATGACGGACCTTTTCGGGCAGGCACACTAGCAGCTTTTCCCTGAGGTATCCCAGAAAACTAAAAGTGTTAGGATAACGGTAATAAAGCAAAACATTATAGGATTTAAAACAAGAAGATGAAAGCTCCAAAATGTTGCACATGAATGTGTTAAAACCCAAAAGAAAGAAAATCAAATATCCAATAGAGAAAGCAATCTTTGATAAAAATGACAGTTAAAAAATTGGCAATAACTTACAGTATTCACTGTAGAAGAGTTATGCCCAGAAACATTATTCTTACTCTCATTTAAACAAACATTACCTGTAGAGAAACATCATGCGTTATGATTAAGAAGTTTTTTTTAAAAGAAATAGCGATCATACAGCTTAACAGCATAAACAACTTGCTGATTCACCAATCCAGAGTGAAGCAATAATATGTCGAGTGTAGACAGTCCAACTGTGACAACATACCAACAATCTATGGATGAAACACTACTTACTAATGGAACAGATTACATATTAATTAGTTTTCCGATGATTAATTCCTTCAGTACTAATTTATGTAATGCCAAAATGTACATCATATTTTTTATATGAAAGCACGTATTTAATTTAACACACATACACACACAAGGGAAAAAATTGCTGGAAGGAACAGTACATCACCTTCCGCATCCAGAGGGGCCTTGAAACTAACCACAAATTCTGGATAGATGTGAGTGTTCATATTCATATTCCAAACCACATAGTAGTTTGGGGATTCAATGTCGTCCACCCCATTATCATATTCACAACCACTGGGATGAAACTGATCACTGCCAAGGCGAAGAAGCTCCATATTCCCCATTATGACACGGCATAGGACCAAATGGTTAACCCCATTTTCATCAACATCAGAAAAAGGTGCACTGTAAATATGGCAAAATTGAATCCTCTAAGCACTCCAACAGAATAATCTATAGTAACATGTCAGATAATAACGTACAAAGTTGGCAATAAAGAAAGCATGGTGTAGTTCAAAGTTTGTCACATGAAAACTAACCAGACATAAGGACAGGTAACAGGTGTCAGATGAACACCAACGCCGTATATCTGCTTGGATGCAGATAGTCCACCATGACCAAGCCCATACTCCATCATTGTTGACAGTTCCTCTTTAGAACAAGGAAGCCAAGCATATCGAACATTAGCATCCCCCTGAACTCCTTTCGTGATTTCAGTTTGCTTCTGGAATAACTCCAATCGCGCTTGGATTGCCATACCTGAGCTGCGGTAAATCTCAACTATGTCAGTCTCAGTAATGCCCAAAGTAGTCATTCCTGCAAGAAACATTTTCTGTACAGCATCTAAATCCAGTTTTCCATACAAAGATTCAGTATATGCATCTAAATCTCCATCTTGCTCTTGCTTAATAGCTGCACCAACGTTTTCACTTCCCACTTTGTTAGTGCTACCATCAACTTCTACACCCTTAGCTACAGCATGGGACTCCCCACTATACTCGCTCAGCTTGTGTTCATCATCCCCGTTGATTGCAATGGCTAAATGTAATTTTATTTCATTTGATTGACACGCAGCATGACTTTCTCCACCCTCCTGGTCGCCTAAAGTGGGTTCTTCATCAGAACCGGCATAGACTTCGGGGAAAAAGCAGCACCCCGCCTCATCAATCCAAGCAATGGGTTGTTGCAAACCTGTTTTCAGGTCCACCAGATACATGTGTAAAAAATCAAGCACAAGTTCCTGGCCATTTAACACTATCTCCACGGCTGCCTTCTTGATTTCGAAATCTTTCTTTACCAAGTCAATAACATCGTTGGGAAAGTCCAACCATTCTCCGTTCTTATGGAGCATCAAACGTCGAGGCTTCCCACTTTTTTTAAAGTTCAAATAATATCTAACGAAGGACCTTGAAGTACAAGGGCCAGAGTCAGTCAGTTTTCTTTCATCACCACCCAATCTGATTTGCTTGATCACTGTGTTTGTGGGTCCCGAAGCTCCAGTTAGATGGGCGACACATCGGGTAGTCCGCTTCCGCTTCAGATTGAGTGAAGCTGTATCTAATTCCTTTGTGGGTTTTGCTTCCATTTCTATCTACCAGATGACTGTATATATACACACACTCTCAAATATAAAAGCTCAGGTGCTGCAGTCAGTCAGATAGAACTCTAGACCTTGAGCAGTTTCAAAAATACTTTGCCAGCAAAGGTGAAGAATATTTGGCTGTCCCTGGATGTTTAAAACATTTAAGAATATTGAACTAGTATAAAGGATCATGTGCACATCATTGTAAAATAATGTGACATAATGAAGAATAAAGAGTTAGTCAAAAGCATTCCCTGCAGGGCAAAACAAGTCATCTGAAACAATTGCACATGTGAAACAATTTCAATTTTTTTTTTTTTTTTTTGGGAGGGGGGGACGGGGGATTAATGCAAAAAAGGAGAAGTCCTCCCATTTGTTTGAGCAGAGAAAAATTGTACCAAGAGGAGAAATATACCGTTGTTTAGATAAGAGGATTAGCCCAATCTTTTAAAATCAAAATAACTGAGGTCATTTGACCACCTAATACAGGTAAAAACACTCTAATGTTTTGAAAGAACATAATGGAATACAACATTAAAACAGAGCATGAAGGTTGCTTCAGGATCATACTGCTGCCTGTTCTAGAAATTTACCAATATTACCAGATGTGGACATTGATCGTCTACAGTTCTACACAGGACATTAATGCCCCCACTAAAAATAAACTCTTTATAGTTGTATTACAATATGTTCCACAAAAGTAAGCCATACATGCTTGTTGTATGCAACAGTAAGAACAACAACAAAGGATAAAAGGAAACAGACTAAATTATTACAAGATCCCAATAGAGTGACTTATAAATAGAGAAAATCAAGGGGATAAAAAACAATAAGCCTGGTTCCAAGAAGAAACTGGGTTTGATGGCACAAACTTTCCAACAAAACAAACCTCTCTCTACAAATCTTCCTATGGTCCCCAAAAATCATTCAAAATGAACACCTAATGACTGAACTGATTTTCTTAAGACTAACAAAACTTATAGCCCTTTTCCCATTTACTCATACTAAAAGTTGCGCAGAAAAAGCTTCAACCTTGCCCAGATATGGGTATAACGTAAATCAAACTTCGAGAAAAACTACTTTGAACTAAAGACATCACTACAATTCTCACAATCCATGAAAGGACTAGGCATAGCATAACAACAAACCAGCCTAACTAATGCTTGAAACTAAAGAATAAAGCATAAACAGCATAACTAAAAAATAAATACAAAATTGAGAAATGACACTGAATTGACAATAGGCCCACATAAATAAATTTATGCCTACCCAGCATTGCAGTTTGTAATCAAACTGTATTGCAAACTGCACATGCTTTTCCCAGAAACATCTCTGCTCCTGGTAATTGAATTTCATAATACAAAAAATCATAACTTTTTTTCAAAAAAAAAAAAAGTACTTGGAATGATCAAAACCAACAAGGCATAGCAGTAACCATTCCAAACCAAAGAAAAATTATCAAAAAACCAAAACTTACTCCCCAAAATCAAAATAAATAAAAATAAAAAAAAAAATCCCTCTATCAACTTCAATTTCATTTCCAACAGCAAAATTTGATGAAAAACAAAAAGTAAACTCAAACACATAGAACAACCAAACCCTAACCCGATCCACTAAATCCAACTCCTAAATTTAAATTACAATATTTCAAATTCTGAATAAAAAAACAACAAACAATAAAAATTAAAAAAAAAGTAAAAAAAAGTTAAGAAAACCAAAGACAAGGCTTTAAAATTATACCTGAGTGAAGAAACACACAACAACAACAGAATTACTGACACAAAAACCTTTCACTTTATATCTCAAACTTTAAACTGTGCATCTAATTGAGTAAGTAAAGGATCCTATTTAAACTGTTCTAAATCTTCAAATAAAAAAAGATAAAAAATGAACATAAACCCTAAACTAAACTAGTCGGCGAATTGAAAAGGAAAAAAAGTTAACAATGGAGGATTTTTCCCTCTAAGGATTCTGCAAACTCATCACTTCCCCTTTTGCAAGTAAACTCATGCAAGATTCATTCTAGGTTTTTAATAAACTTACCTACTACTCTCTTTTCTTTTCTCACAGCCACTTCTCATTGGACAATCATTTTGCTGAGTAATCATTTATCAAGTATTCATCATTTATCAAGTTTTCAAATTGTTTTAGTTTTCTTCTTCCCCAATTCACATATCAATTTTCCTCTTTTAGAATATGTTTTTTTTTTCCTTGTTTACATTAAATAAATAATTATTTTTTATATCATAAAATTTTTCTTTTTCATGAGAAATTCATGTATGGTTATTTGATAAAAAGATTTAGATTCTGGTTATTTTAAAGTAATAATTTGTATTTTTATTAAAAAAAAAATAACTATTTTATTTACATTGTATGTCAATGTAAAAAAAAAATTAGATAGTTATTCAATCATAATTATCAGATAATTTAAAATATTTATTTTAATCGTTGTTATTTTTAAAATCATATATACAAATGTATAAAAATTAATCTCTTAATTGTTATATTAAAAAAGTCATGATTGTGAATTTTAAAATGGTTTACGTTATTTATTTAAAATCACTTTAGAAAATGGGAAAATTTTGCAAATTTAGAAAGTCAGGGAGTAATTTTTATAACCATAAAATGAAGGGTTGAATTGCAATATTTATAATATACACATGTATAGAAAATATACATGTGGAATTCATCCAAAACATACTAACAAGTCACATATTTACACATATTTAATGCACTAAAATAGCTAGAATGTCTAGATTAGACTTCATGTTTTTATAACAATTGTGCTAACATAATATTTTAGCTCCTCCATGACCTTCATTTGAGGACATATATAATTGAGTGATATTGATATCATTGGAAGATAATAGAAAAGTTAGCTAGTTTCATAAGACACTTTATCCCAATTTGTCTGTTAATAAGGTGACAAATATGCCAAACAATGTTTCTTACTACTTTGTTAGGCACTAGACGAAATTGGAAAGACGGTTTAGATTGAACAAACTGGTTTAGTTGAAGCCAAATTATAATTTGGGTTTGGGATTATTTTAATTGGAAATGTGTGGATTGAAAAAGTTCAAATTGGAAGTTAGTACAAGTAGGGTAATTGTTTTGTATTCAACGACATTTTTTAATGTTTCATAATCACAATTTATTCCCTGATTACTTTTAATGTTTTTAATTTTGTAGGATATGTGAGTTTTAACTCACTGATGTTATGGATTTTTAAATTCATTAATTGGACCTTAGAATTTAACATAAGTTGTACGCCAATTTTAGAATTTTTTTTACAGAGTCAATTTTAGATCTTACTATTTTTAGATTTTTTTTTTCTTTCACTAGTTGAATCAATCTAATTTCTTTTGTTATCGGATGATTTTGATTGCATTTTTTATAGAACTATTTGTGATGATTTCACCGTTGTAAATGTATATTTAATTTAAATATGATTGTAATTTAAATCAAGAAGAATAGATTATGTCATAGTGTTATATTTGAGAGACTAATTCGAAAATTTACTCTCTTGTTTCATCACGATGTTGGTCATTTTTACTTCTTTTATACATCAAAGAGTGGGTACAATTATCTCATGAGACTCTCAATTGATTAATATTAAAGGTGAATCAAAATTTTTGAATGAGGAAGAGGTGTGGAGAAGGAGACAACTCTCGGCCAAGATTTATTCACTCTCTCAAGTGTAGTGCAACATTCAATGGCAACAACCTCATGTGATCTGGTTGAAAAAAATGTCATTCTTAGTTTTGATGGTTCGATTGTGAGAAGGAGAACAAATAATGTCATTCATATTACTGATGTAAATGGTGAACAAGTTGATGGTGTGGATGATATTAGGGGGAGGTGTTTAATTAATTTCAAGGTCATTTCAAGTCAATTGTTACTCCTAGACTTAGGGTGGAGGTTTTTCGTTCTCAAGTATTCACAAAAATGACGCCGAAAAATTAATTGAGTCATTCTTAAAAAAGAAGATAAAACAGGTGACGTGGAACTATGATAGTTTTTAAAAGGACATGACAATGTTAATTTCGATGTTTTGAAGGATTTTTTGGACGACATCAGTATAAAAAATTGGTCAGATGATCAAATTGCACATTTATTTTCTAACCATTTGATAGATGTGTTGTATGTATAAAGTGTTATTGAATGTGTTGGCGAATAGATTAAAAATAGTTATAGGTAAAGTCATAGTAAAAAATGTTTTTGTTTAGGGGAGACAAATTATTAATGATATTTTAATTGATAAAGAGGTGGTGGATGAAGTAAAGAAAAAGATGAGAGATCTCTTTGTTTTTTTATTTTTTTTTTAAGTTGATTTTGTATGGCGACAACTTTTATGTTGGTAATAATGCTCCCACATAGGAATTTACTTTAAGAAGAGGACTGAGACATAGCGATGCATTGTCCCTTTTTTTTACTACGGGTTGAACTTTTTGTTTCACTCATTCATTATGATGGAGCTATCTATAGAGTTTCAAGCGAGCCAAATGTGGACTTATGAGTATCACATTTACAATTGTTGATGACATATTGATTGTTGAAGAGAATAGTTGAGGTAATATTAGAGTTATAAAGGTTGTTCTCATGTTGTTTAAATTAATCTATGGATTAAAGTAGAATTTCCATAAAAAAAATATACTATTGGAGAGTTGACATTAATAGCTCTTAGTTACAAAAGGAGACAAATAAGCTTAATTGTAAGCCAGGAACAACACTTTTTAAACATTTGGGTATTCCTTTTAAGAATAGCCCATGAAATTTGAAATCATGCAACTCGATTATCGATCAGATAAGAAGCAAGTTGTTAGTATGGAATAGTATAAATTTGTAATTGGAGGTCGACTTGTTCTCTCTGAAAATTGCTCTGTTTGTTTACTAGTTTATTTCATGTTCTTTTTCAAAACTCCTTCATGTACTATTTCTAAAATCGAATTTTTATTTAAATTTTGTATGGGGTGAGAGGGAGGAGACACATAAAATACATTGGTGAAGTGGGAAAATATGTGTTTGCCTCAACAAAAAAGGTTTAATAGTTCACAATTTAAGAGCTTTTAACCATACGTTGTTGGAAAAGTGTAGTTGGAGAGCGAGGGAGAAGATAAAGGGTTTTGGTTGAAAGTGTTGGCCAACAAGTATGAATTAGAATATAGGGGTATCCGCGGGTGGACATAGTAAAGAATATGTTTTGAGTGTAAGTGTAAATGGTGTTTGATCGAATTGGAGTTGGAAAAAAATGATATTTTTATGGCTAACATTTCTTTGCAAGTTAATTTGAAAGATTCATGGTGATTATAATTCTAAGAGTTTGCTAGAAATATGAAGAAGTAATGTCAAGTGATTATTATTAATCTAAGTGGCTACAAATATCCAAAGAATAATACGGTGTGGGAAAATAAAACCTATACATTTGATGTATTGTAGTGGAAGATTACATCGTGTGTTTTGACTGAACACAACCAATTGGTTGTTTTGGTGAATTAGGATTAGTTTGTGGTATGCTATCTCCATCTTTTGAGTTTTATTTCCATTGTAGCATTTTGCAGGTTAATTAGTTAAAGTACTCTGCAATATTAAACATTTTTTAAGTCAAGTAAAGCCTACAAACAACAAAGTTCTCTCTAAATTGTTTTAATAATGATATATCTGGATTTTGAATTCAAAACCTCTTGTTAAATTGAAATAAATATGTGTCTTCTCTTTCTAGCACTCTTTGGTCAACACACTATTTGATAATGATATTTGTTATCATAAATTATGTAATGAAAATAATTTCTATTATACTATTTAATAAGTATTTTTTACAAAATAATGAAGGAGAGGAACTTCAAATTAATAGAGTTTTAAGCATTATACGTTGCAAAAAAATGTTCAAATTTTGTACAAGAAATATCCACAATAGTATTTGGTCACAACACCAAAATAAGGACCCCTTAAATTAATAATACAAAGAAAGGACATGAAAATCATTTATAAAAAAATAAACTTGTGTTTTTTCTCTCTTCATATCATGTATATTCTTAAACAATTATAGATTATTTTAGTGTTAAGCTTGTGACACCAAAAACTTGTGAATGTGAGAAGTGATTGAAATATTATGTTATAAATTTGTGAACAAATCATTTTCCAATAATAATATATATTAAAAAGTCAATTCAATTGATTTTTTAGTAACAATTAATTAATAAGCTCATATTATAATAATTTTATATTATAAATTTACCTTTATATATAGATAAAATATATTTTTAAATTTTCAAAGTCAAAGTATACTATTATAAAATTATAGAACATAATAAATGTAAAATACAAAATAAATTTACAGAAATATTTGTAAATAGTTAGATAAATTTTCATTGTTTATATTTTTAATCAATTAAGTTATAAAATCATAGTTGTCCCATATAAACGAAAACCTTTATTTATTTTTTGACAAAAGACCAAAACCTTCCTTATTTATTTCGAAGTAAGGCCAAAATCAGTATTAATAGTTGATATTCTGATATTTTCTGAATTTGTCTATTAGACATTAGTTATGCTAAAAATATTAATATTTATTTTGAGTGATTCATTTTGAACGAGTTTGTTTGATATTTCATTTTTCCGGCGACACAAAAAGAAAAGAAAAAAGGCTACGAATTTTCAGTTCCAACCATTTTGCGATGGCTCTACTCTCCTCAACTTCACGCGCTCCTCTCGTCTTCCCTCAAAACCCTAAACCTCTTTCTCTCTCTTCTCTTCACTTTCGAATCTCTCTCTCTCCTCGCTCTACCAGATTCCCTACTCTTCGCTTCGTCTCCGCCGTCGGCGATATCGGAGACGCCGATAAACCATCCTCTAAGATCACCGACGAGTGGGGCGAGAAATCCGAACCCGAACCCGAACAGTCCACATCCTCTAAGCTTCCAGATTTGGATCCTTCCAAGGATGAGGATGAATGGAAAGAAGGAAAGGGAGATGATGCCGGTGGATATATCGACGCGGGGAATGGAACTCCGGTCTCTGCTACTGAAGCTTCGAAGGAGGAGGAAGTGAATGAAACGCTGGAGGGGCTGAAGCGTGCTCTTGTTGACACTGTCTATGGAACTGAGCTTGGCTTCCGAGCCGGATCAGAGGCGCGAGCTGAGGTGACCGAGTTGGTGACTCAGTTGGAAGCTTTGAATCCCACACCTGCTCCGGTGGAGGAACTTGACCTTCTGAGCGGAAATTGGGTGTTGCTGTAAGTTTTGAATCGTTTTGAATTATTTATGTTTAATAGTAATGTTAATGTTATAATTATTATAATATGAATATGATAATATCTCTGAATTTTTGAATGAATGATTTCCAAATTTCAATGATAGGTTGTGAAAATTTGATCGACATCAGTTGGAAATTGCTGTATAAGTAGAGCAGTGTTGACAAATAGTAGAGCGGAATTTGAACGAATCACTATTGTTCTATGCTATAACATTTTAGTGTAAATTTATATTTTCTGCAATGCGCAATTGACAATACTGAAATAAAGAACGCATGAACTAAGAGGGTAGGAGTCTTAGGACCTTTACTTTGCACTTAAAACATGAGAAGATTTGTATCTTAGAGACGAGGTGTTATTGGTACTCATGTAGCTAACTCAAAATGTATTGTATTAGTGAGTCTTAATTGAAGTACTTATTGTTAGTATGATAATCAAACCGATTTCAGGTACACAGCATCTTCCGAACTGTTGCCTCTTTTAGCAGCAGGATCATTACCTTTGTTGAAAGTGGATAAGATAACGCAAACAATTGATATCGATAGCTTCACAATTATAAACTCCACAACATTGTCTAGCCCTTTTGCCTCATTGTCTTTCAGCGCATCTGCCTCATTTGAAGTTCGAAGCCCTGCAAGAGTACAGGTATTCTCGTGAAAACCTTCACATTTTATTATAACCTTCACACCCTAATGTCTGTCCTATCATGGTTCTTGAATCATGTCTAAGAAAATATTTGACAATATTGTATTAATTTTCTATTTAAAAATTAACCACTTAGGCAGTCAAGCATTAATATTTTTGCTAAAATTGAAAAATTAGGATGTTTAATTTACAAAAGCCTTAGTTGGTTGCTCTGATTGTGCTTAAGACTCTCAATTAGTATTTTCCCTTTAGCTTCAGACTTAGCAAGTTAGATGATTGGGATTTGTAGGTTTTTGTTCTTACAATTAACCAAAAACACATGCATATTGCTTAAGGCACTTGTGGTTTGCATCTTACCAAAGGACAGCGACTCAATTAGCAAGAGGTGCAGTCTCTACTGACTCACTACCTTAGTTCGTTAGTTGTGCCTATGGGCATCTTTGACTGCACCCAAAAGAAATAGAAAGGACAGAGTAAAGGATAAGAACAATTTACTTAATTTATTTTGGAACTTCTAAGTTTTAATAAATGTTTCTTTCATAAGCTCTTCTGCTCGAGTTATGAAAACTGACATATGGTTTGCTTAGTATGAAGCATTAAGATAGCAATGTAATGAAGAATATGCTTGCAACACTGTATGTATTGTATTTACCGATACTTCCCGATTTCATAGTATTGCATTTGTAGTTGACTAGTCATATAAATAGTTTTTGATACTTCCAGTCCCATTGTATTTGTACTTTAGCTAATACATAGTTGCTAGTTGCCACTGCTCTGTCTTGCAAACGTGATTTGCTTGTTGCATATCGTCAGTGATATTGCTAAAAGAATGCTACCCTTTGTTATAAGTTAATCATTAGTTTCCTCAGCGTGCTTAGAACTTTTTAGATTGCATATGACTAGAAACTCTTGCTAATATTTCTAAATGAAAACAGGTTACATTCAAAGAAGGATCACTACAACCTCCAGAGATAAAGTCTAGAATTGACTTACCAGGAAACATAGACATTTTTGGCCAAAAGCTTAGCCTAGGGCCTCTGCAACAATCTCTCGGTCCTCTGGAGAATGTGGTGGCAAACATATCACGGGCAATTTCAGGTCAGCCACCTCTTAAGATTCCCATACCTGGTGAGAGGACAAGTTCATGGCTTCTTACCACATATCTTGATAAGGATTTGCGAATATCAAGGGGAGATGGCGGTTTGTTTGTCCTTGCAAGAGAAGGGAGTCCACTTCTTGATCAGTAGGAAAGTAATAAGATTTACCTTTTGATAATCCGCACCTCATTTCCCTTTGCCCACCCAAAATGTGAAAGGTATAATCACAATGTATCATTTTTTACCTTCTCAAGCTGTTGTATATTCAAAAGGATACAGAGCTTATGTTGTCAAAATGTAATTCAACCATCTATAAAATTTCGGAGAGAAGCAATAAGCATTGTTGGTTATTTTGTTATATTCAACATCTATGATTTCCTATAAGAACAAGCCAACCTCCAAAAGAATTGACCACACGCACATTCGTTCTTTTCGTGGGTAAATAATACGACCCTTTATGAAACTACTTTTTAGATGATAAAACTGTTTAAGTCAGCATGTTCATAAGCCACTAGGATTGGTCTAGTGGTGAGGGATTTTTGTAGTATAGATGAGATAATAGACTAAAAAAGGTATAATTTTATATTTTAGTTTTATTTCTCCCATGAATGTCTTGGTGGTTGAATCTATGAAAGACCTTTCCACAAATTTGATGTTTGTCGGCACTTCCACAAATTTGAAGTTTGTTGGCATCAAAGAATTTAAGACCGACAAAGAATCGAACCAACTCAATTAATTTGAAAATTAGTTCAGGACAAATCACCAACTCAATTAATTTGAAAATTAGTTTAAGATATGATTTGATAATCAACCCATTGAACTTTGTTTGTAAATCAAATGACTTGAACATGTCGAGCTATGAGTAATTATTCATTTGGTTAATATAACGTCGTATACCAATTCATTATATTAATGAGTATAATAGAAACATATATGAATCTTTTGACCATGAAAAAATAATTATTAATCAATTTAATAACAATAATTATAGACTAAAAAAGGTATAATTTTATATTTTAATTTTATTGCGGTAACAGCCCCATAATTTTTTAGGCCATTTAACTTTCCACATAGCACTTTTGAGAGAAATACTTGCACAATCTTAGATTTTCTTCTACAACAACGGGCTATTCCATTTAATAAATATAGGAATCAAAATTACATCCAATATCTTGATTTTGAATACACATTTGTCTGTTCAAGCTTTGTTATCTTTTGCTTCAATCTCTATCTTTATGATATATAGAGTTTACATAAATTGTAGTTTTTACATGTAACAAAAACTTCCGAGTGCAAATAGTTCCTTGAAAGCAACTTCTATTACACTCTTTTTCAAAATGTTTAACTTCTATTACACATTTTTTTATCAAAATTTAAGAGGTTTATCTTATCTCACACCCACCCTGTCACTCTCTCCTTTTTGTACTTTCTCTCTCCATTTGTTCTCTATCCACCCACATATGATAGAGAATTAGTGGAGACAAATTTCTAGTTCTCCCTCCCTTTTGTACTTCCTCCTCCACGAAACGACTACTAGAAGGTCTAGTTTTCCCTCAAATGTTTTTTGAACATATTTCTTCCATAGGAAAAATAAGGTGGTTTGAATTGAAGAAATTGAAAATCAGAGGAAATTGATGAAGAATTAACTTGCCACATTTTTTCTTCTGCCCATAAGATTTTAGTCACAAGCACAAGGTTGGACCTTTTCTTCATTACCCATTCTGTTATTGATTTCCCCCCCAAGCAAAAGTTGTCATGAACATAAATACAAAGGGAAATTTCATCTCAAAAGACTAGCTCATTAAGTAAGAGAGTTCATAGACTTGTATAAGCTTCACTTTTTAGGCGAGACTCTTCAATATGAGACTCAAAATATGTGCACCACGAAATTTTCAAAAAAGAAATACAACGGGACTGCATACTCTTCCCTATTTCTACATTAGTAGTAAACATGAAGGAAGGTTATGGGCAATGAGGTTATTAACGATCAGTTCTTTTAACTTAAACTGAAGAGAAGTTCATAACCACTAATTATCGAAAATGAATCTTGCAATGGATAAAAATGGTACTGGGCAAGTGCGAACAACACCAAACACAGATGTCCTATGAACATGTTCAGAATATGACAATATTGTTGCAAAAATTATACTACAAGCTGCATAAACATACGTAGGTGTGAACTATAAAACTGTTGAAAGAGAATCATAACAGAAATGCACAATCTTCACTATTATGATCAACATGCAAGTATGTATATTAACTGTTATATGAGGTTATTAACAATTAGTACTTTTAACCAAAACTGAAGAAAAAAATGCATAACCACCCATTATCAAAAGGAAACTTGACAGGCTATACAAAGTCCAACGAGACGAGAGCAAGGCTTCTATCATCATCAATTTCCAACATCAGGCACAAGCATTATTCAACCACCTTGTCCCGGCGAGATAAAAAATCGTTTGAACAATAGAAGCCACTGGTGAAGTGATGAACATTAAACAGTTAGTTTTGCAACATCCATTGCATGATGTCCTTCCTCACAACACTCCCCGACCAACTCACTCTGTAGTTTTGTCTAAGGACTTCAGGGCTATAGGTACTGAGGTGCCTTCCATGGGTTGTAGTCCCAGCAGGATTTGGTGGTCTCGTCGTCCTTGAAATGGTAGGAAATGACTTTGGCGTTGATGAGGTAAACAAGCGTCTATCAGAGTCCTTCTTCAATAATCCAGAATGACCGGGAGGCTTGTGGTTGGAAGTGCCGGTTGCATGCTTTGTCATGCTCTCTCTTGAGCTACCACCACTAACAGGCAATTGAGGAGGACCACGAATTTGAGCTGAGGGCTTCATTCGATCTAGATATCGCAAAATGAAGTTTCCAATATTCCTACCCACTTCTATGTCTCTTTCTTGAATGTTCCGATGAACCTTTATTGCTACATCAAATACAGCACGGGTTCGTCTGTGAAGCACCAAAACAAGAAGGCCAATAAAGATATTAAACAACAAACAATGCAGCGACAAACATCTACTAACAAGAAACAACTATAAAACAAAAATTAGGACATGTGAAAATCAGTTTTCAAATATTCAATGGTGTGTTCGAATGAACATTTGGTAATCGTGATTTTGGATGTGATTGATTGATTGCATCAAATTGATTTGGGTACAATGGTCTTTGAAGTGAATTAATTTATCTCAATACAAATTTGATGCAGGAGTTAACTTTTTCATCTCAGCACAAAAGCTAGCTTCTATCATTTCTAGTCTAACCGAAATTTCGAAGCAAAATCAATTTTGCTTAACAATAACCAAACAACTATCATGTTTGTGATTTGTCAGGTGACTCAGTCAATTACTAACTTCCTATAAACACTGTGAAACCAAATACACATTTAGCATGCACGTCTGGTTTCACAGTAATTTTAGTAAAATCACATACATTTGGTTGTTAGATAAATTGATTTTTGCCTCAAACCTCAATTCAACTAAAAATTATAAAAAGTAGCTTTTGTGTTGGGTTGAAAAATGTAGACTAAGTTTTAAATCAAACTTACTTTCAAATAAAAAACACTCAAACATAAATGACTCCACTTCAAACTCAATTATAATTATAACTAATCAATATAACATAATCAAATCCATTCAAAATCACCTTTCACACAGAAAAGTGAGAAACAAACCACTAACAAACATACATTGCAGAGATATTATCAAACTAGGTAAACAGCGAATCAATCAATGATCATTTATGATATCCATAAAATCTAATGCAAACAATCTTTAACCTCGTGAAATTTTCATTCAGCAAATATCACAACAAAACAATAATTTCTATAAATGTGCAGCTAGATGTTACATAGTCGAAATCACAAGAGAATGACGAATCTTGCAAATAATAATATCACAAATTCGATAATTGAAATGTTAGCGAGGAAGAGAAATGAACAAACCTATGAAGAAATTGACGAATCTTAGGGTACTTAGGGGTTACGATCTTTCGCTGAATCCTGAGAGCAAGTTTGTAGGTTCGTTTCAGACCTAAGAAATACGCAGTTCCAAGTGTTATCTCCCACAGCACCATTGAAATCTGCAACTTTATTTTTCTTCAATTTTCAATCTTATTATGATACAATATTATTGCTGTGATTGTTTTTCAAGTTGAAATTCTCACGATTCTTTTTCCTCTCGCGCAAGTTTGCATTTCTACATATTTCGCGCTCCAGAATTTTCGTTCGCGGTGATGCTGCTACTGCGTTGTTCCCTGAGATATTGTGGCCGTTTGATTTTGGGCTTATTTTTATGGGCCTTAAGCATTATCTGGCCCATACCCGATGTTGACCCACTAGAAGTTTTGGTGTGGGCATATTCCGGTTATACCTTATACATATTATTTGACCCAAAAATTCAAGTCAACAAAATTGGGTTCACAATTTCTAATATGGACTAACTAATATTTGAAAAAGGTTTAAAATTCCAACAATGATATATGCAACTTTTTAAAAGAAGACATCTATGATCATTTTTATTATTTTTATTTTTATAATTGATATATAATATTAGTTTGATAAAAATAAAAATAAGACTGATATGAGTTATTACTTTAAAAAATATCATCATTATTATTCTTTATAACTTTTAAATATGAATCTACTAAAAATTATTTATAAATATAAATATGATCTAGAACTCATCAAAAATTGTGTCAAATACCAAACCATGAATAGAGATATTTTTCTTTATTAAAAAAGAAAAGAGTTTTTTTTTAATAAAAAAAGATATTTTTCTTAAAAAAGGGAGAGAAAAAACAAAAGAGATATTTTTCTTTATCAAAAGAAAAGAGCTTTTTTTAATAAAAAAAGAGAGAGAAAAAACAAAAGAGATATTTTATATATGTAATGTAATAGACCAACTTATCATACTTATCGTTGTTTTTTGTAGTAGGTATGCGATAATAGAGTTGCTTTTCAGGGAGTAATACGTAAAAACAAAACAAAATCAATCAAAATGATTAAAATGGGATTAGCACTTATCCAAACATATTACTCTCATCCCATTAAGCTTGGTTTAATAAAATCGGTTATTACTCTAAAGAATTGAGAGAAGTAAACTGAATGATTTCTCATTATTATTGAATGAATGGGAATAGAATCCCAATTATGCAAGAGTAGAATTTATTTAGTCTTACATTGGTGATAACAGAGTAACAAACTAATAACTAGAAGACTAAAACTGCTCTAGCTGATTTGAAACTAACTAATCATGTAAGTATTTGACAAATAAGCCCCCCACAAGCTGAAGGGTATATTGACTGTAATTAGTACTGGCTTCAGAGGAAATTGTGTAAAGGAAAAGGATAAAGAGATTTGGTTAAACAATCTACAAATTGCTGCCAAGATGATATTCAAAGTAAGTGAAAAGGTTTCTTTTGAAGCTTTACCTAGACTATCTGACGATCCAATTCAATATGAAAGTCATTAATAAAATAAGTCAACCACCGTAATACGCACATAGTAGAGGTCATTGCATAGTACTTTGCTTTGGATGAAGATCTTGATATGGAGGTTTTTTTTTTAATTTCCATGTTGATTTATGATTAATTTTCAGAGTATGGGCGCTTCACGTATTTTTTAAGAAATCAATCATAAATTAACTTTTCTATTTCAGGTTGAAGTTGATGACGATTATCAATGTCAAGATTTTTAACTTTGTGACACGAACATCAGAGATGCAATTTGAGGTCCCTTTTTTCCCAAGCTCAAGAAGGATTTGGGAAGAGTAGGGTGTGAAAATTTTCAAACACATGAAAAAGTGAGAGGAAAGAAATGTATCAATTGATAAAAAAAAAAAAAGTGTTAATAGAAATAATTGTAAATGACTCCGATACTCTTATAAAAGTATAAAATATGTAGTGCACATCTCCCAAAGCATTTGTATACTTCTTACAACAAATAATGCATTCCTTTTATATTTACTCCAATATTAAGTGGGAGAGTTTTTTATTGTGGGACCCCCTTTTGAATCTCTCTTTTCAAATAAGTACCAAACGATGGAAGCACTATTTACAATAAACTATCCACTATGTAGCTATATTTTCTTCTTGTTTCTTTCCAACCAAACAATACCTAAATGTTCTCGACAATAATTTACGTTTTAATTACTCACTAGTGCTGATAATGGACATCTAGGTATTGAAACACAATGAGGTGTTCTTAAGGATCTTTTTGTGGTCGAATGCTTCCAACTGAGGAGGTTTAAAGTTGTTGGGAACTCGGATTTTCATAATTTTCTCTAATGAGATTGAGGATCATTCAACTCATTCGTAGTTTCTACTGTTGTAGCACTATCTTGTTGAATTGCTTGAACTCGTGTTTGTAGATTTTTGTTTTGTCGGCTATACATGTTGACGACGACTTATATTTCAAACAAAATTGTGGTTGATGTCTCACCAATTAGTCGACTACAAACTACTCTGAGAATCCAATGAATGATATGTAATATGGAATAACTTTATTAAGGCCCCACAAATGGTGTCAAATGTTCTTGAAAAAAAAATTGAGGACTTATCAACGGTATATTGCAATGTAGTCATCAAGGTGTTTAAGTGACTATTTTATGAATGAATGAGATGATATTTCTTGTAGAGGTTTTAGTCCTTTTATAGACCTCAAGCCTAGAATTTTAGGGTCCCATTAACTTGGTCATTGTCTCTCTCTATTTGGCCTCTCGATTGTAGCCTTTCCACAATTTCTTTAACTTCCAAGTAAACAATCAGAGATTATCCTCTTACTCTCAACTTAGTCTTGAGTCTAAAAGTTAAATCTGGATCTCGAACTCTAAGGAGTTAACTTTTACTATCTCGGTCCAAATGATGTGGATTTAAGTTGTTTTCATAGAGGTGGAAGATCTAAGACATATTAAATATGTTTTTAGTCCTTATAAATTTCAAACTTTTAATTATAATCCTTATAAAATAAAAATACAACTTTTAGTCTTTAAAATTATCATGCATGCAATTTTATCATACATGCAATTTTAGTCCATGTTATTAATTTATCATATATTTTTGAATGATTTTTTATAAGTATGTTTACCATGGTTTAAAAAGTTCCTCCATAAAAAAATGAGCTCAAAATTTAATTTATAAGTCTACACTTTTATTACTTTTATCTTAAATTTTGTATATTTAAAATATTTATAATCAATTCATCCTTAATTAGAAAATTTTAAATTTTTGTGGAATAACTTTTTATAATGTTCTAAATATACTTATAAAAAATAATTTAAAAGATTAAAATTTTATCACGACTAAAAATATATTTATCCAACAAACAT
>JBBPBR010000002.1:8362775-8401620 GCA_037974775.1 Cicer pinnatifidum
GCTTTATTTATCAATCTATAATATATATTAAAACAATCTCTCAACGTATTTATTGACAACTCAATTCTTTCTATATCACTTCATTTAAATTTTACTACATCAAATATCTTCTAATGTAACATTTTCAAAATATTTCTTGTTACTACTCTTCTCTAGTGTTAGATCACATCTAGTATTCCATTAAGATTTTCATTTTATTATTTTTTATATCTTGTTTTTGCACTAATTTTATAAGGGAAACTTAGTCACAACCTACTCATTATACCATAATTATATCATATAATAAATTTAGTAACATTTAATTGTCTAATAAAATATATTTTTTATATTTTAAAATTACATTGTAACTTAAGTCCATCATACCAATATAATTTTCTGTATCATCCTCGTCTTCATTCTCCTCTTCGCTTCCTCAACAGCCATTATTGAGTTCTAAATTTGGTACCCAATGTGCACTTGCAATAGATCATAAGAGTTCATTCAATTATGATGGTGAAAGAGCTCAATCTCTGAGTCCTAAAGCTTTATTGTTATAATGTCTCAATTTTTTTTTTTGGAGTTCTTAATGTATTAGTTTGGGATATAATGAACTAAACAAAGTTTTTAAATTATTATCACTGTATTTAATAATAAATTTATCTTTCTTCATTTAATAATATTATCACTGTTTTTAAATTAATGCACCTCTATTATCACCACTGTATTTAATAATAATTTTATCTTTCTTCATTTTCTTAAGATATAAAATTAAAGGTAGTCACAAGAATGCACACGCTGATGAAATACTAGTTTATTTTAAATGACGTCTAATATGCTAATGCCAATTTTTCTTAGAACCAAATGGTTAAGATAAATAGTAATGACAAATACGAATATTTGAATTTAACTTGTGTATATTGAGAGGGTACAAAAAGTAGCATATTATATATTGTGTATAATAGAAATATATAAAATCTCTCCCTACACTTAGCTTTTTGGTAGTGGGTTACTTGGAATCTTTTATTGACTTAATTTACTTAACAAGTAAGTTTCTTATGTAGTCCATACCCTATGAGTATCCCAAAGACGCAAAACATGGGATTTTGGTTCATAAGTGTTAATAGTAAGAATTGTACATTTTTTTAAAGATCTTTCTTGTTAGTACAATAGCTATACTATGTGATTAGACATTCTAATTTTTTATGCTTTAAGTCTATGTGGTCAACGCGTGTTTGAGTTGGTATTGAGTAAACCAAGAAAGAAGATCACATACACCAATTAGGAGTAAACGTGGTTAGATTCATCCTTGTGCCACATGAGATTGAAAGTTGAATTAACCAAAACTACACAATTGTGAATTTTATAGGTCCAATAGTGCAATTACATTAAAATATGTACATTTATAGGATTATATTCTCTTGGCAAGATAATAAACTAATAAATATATTCATACACATTAAAAGAAAAATCCCTTTCCGATAATAATTTCTCCATGTGCATAAGTTTTAGAACTAAATTCAATAAGAGTGAACCTCTAAGTCAAATTCCCACATCAAGCCTATTGCTGAAAAAGATTCAGTCAAGTTAGAATGTGTGTTGTCATTGGATTATTAGTTAAGTTGTTGTTAGCCTTTGCTCGTGTTACTATTATTTAGACACATCAAAGTTATAATTTAAAAGTCTTTAAAGAATCAAAGGAGTGAGAGTAGAAGTTTGGAAATAATTTATGCCAAGGTCAGTTCGAGATGGTTATGAGTTATTAGTTTTTAGTTTTGAAAGTCAATGTTAAAATCAAAACTTGTACTATTAAAATTGAGTTGGAATGATTTTTTACTTAATTTTAAAATAGTTTTTCTTCAAAACTCAAAATAAAAAAGATAGATTTTATAATTCTTGTTTTTTTTTTTTTAAAATTAACATGTCATCATCACTAGACATAGACATCACTCTAACAATTATCGATTGCCGCCACCACCGAACACTCACCTTTGACCATTGTCACCACTTCCCGACCACCACCACCTTGATCGACGACCCATCTCTCCGACCACTACTACAACCATCCACCTCTGACCACCAAACACCCCACATAACAATCCTACCACCATCTCCATCAACACCATAACCACCGACTACCTATCACACACCTCCAACAACTATTGTAACATCCCGACCATTACAGTTATCGGCAATGTTATCTTATGATCCTCTCACCCCCTAGTGGAAATAGTGAATTTTTGTCTTTTGTGGGATTTGAGTCCGGTACGTGGAGATAAGTACCGCATCCACACAGTCTCACCAACAATTATGTTGGCTTAATTGGTAGTAGGACTCTGTGGAAGCGATACTTATCCCCCAAGTACCGGACTCGAATCTCACAAATTCATGCACAAATGTAATTGTAACCACTCATCTAAAAAATAAAACACATCGTTATTTATCAATTAAACGTACTACACAAATGTAATTTTCAATTACAAAATCATATGATTAATTAGTTCTATCTATGAAAGTCAAAATCATAAATATATATTACTTTTGTTCCAAATTATAAATTATTTTATAATATCAACACAATATTAATATTTATTTTTTGATCATACATTTTACTATTGTATATTGGGGACTTCTATAGTATAGATGTAAATTGATATATTTTATTAGTATTAAATTAATTAACTAATAGTTGAGTGACATAATTTCATCATCCAACCTTTAATATAATGTTAACCTATATAAATCAATAATAAATTAACTCAATTATTAATTAAAATTTAAATAGTATCGACCCACTTTTATCTTTTCTTCTTATTACTATAAAAGTTATCTTATATCTTATATATTTGTATTCACTCGAATCAATAATATTGGTACGTAATGGAGAAGCTTACCATTAGAAATTTGGAATGAAATTGACAACTAAAATTTCATGGTGTGATTGATGGGTTTACCTTTTTCATCATTCACAAAAAACTATATCTTGTACTTTTTCTATTTAACACTCATTGGTTAACCACTATAACCACCACAACTTTTGGTTTTGCATTTATTTATTAGAAATTAAAATTTAATGATAATGATGAGGAGAGGTAAAGCTAACAAGAGTTTAATTGAATAAATAAAAGAAAAAAGAAAGAAAGTGGGTCCCACCTTCACGAACTGCACTTAGCCAAACAAACAAGCTCGTGAATCATGCATGGACATTGACTGACGAGGTTGTTTCTGATTCGTGTCACGCGTGTGCGACGGTGTTCTGCTCTGCGCGCATTTTCACGTTTCATCACTTCCCTTTCTATTTAATTGCCAAAAAATAAGAGGTTATATTATTCAAACTTACCTCTCGTATTTGGTAATTGTAATTAGAGCTGACAAAAAATCTTAATTATAAGATTTTTTTAATTTTTTTTTAAGTCTATAATATTATGTTTTCAATTAAAACAATATTTTTAAAATTTTAGACTATTATTTCATGGAATTTAAATTTCAATAATTTTGAGGTTTTTTTTTTAAATTTTTTAAAATTTATTTTATTTAAAAAATATAAAAATATTTTTTTTCTTAAAAATTGTGAAAAAAAATTAGAAAAAAATTGTAAATAATTTTTTATAAAAAAAAATCAAAAATTTTTTATCAAAAAAAAATTCAGTAAAAAAGTCAAAAAAAAGTACCAATTTTTTTTTTTTTTTTTAAAAATCGATTGTTTTTCTTTTTTAAATGGGCCTATAGATCCACATAATTTTAGGGGGCTTTTAATGTTTGAGACTTTCTTTTTTGGAATCTTTTAAATTATAAAAAAATTTGACTCGTCCAACATGTAGGTCGATGTCAATAATTAGGAGACTTGTCAAATTGACAACTTTAATTATAATAATATTTTTTTTTTGTCAAAAAATATTAATATTAATAAAAAAATATTTTTACAACACAACTTAGCTGTTTAGACATAACCACTTAGAATATTGCCACAAAATTGGACATGATATTTTTATTTTTTCTATATTAATTTAACACTTTCTCTTTATTTATTTATTTCTTTCTTTCTATGATATCACATTTATTTAAGTTGTTAAATGTGAATGTCTAGCAATAACTTTTTAATATATAAATAATGCCGAAGAAAAAAAAGTGTGATCACTTTACTCAAAATTGCATTGGTCGTTGGTCCTATTGCTATATTAGAAAACTCGTAATGCTATTTGTCTCTATGGAAATTAACAATATATTAATGTAAATACTACTTTTTAGTAACCCTTGCAATATAAATACAAATAAATATAAGCCTCAAATGAAGAATGGACAGGAGGCAATATGACGCATAGCATTATCAACATTACTGGAAGCCAACATTAAGAAGAGTCATGCGGGTCATTTTCATACAACTAACGTTTGTTTTAATTTTTATAACGGGTCAAGGTTTCTTTTTCTTTTTTTAATTTCTTTATTTCTTACATTGTCAAGGGGTTAGAAGATAGAAATATGAGTAGATGTTCAAAATCGTCGTTGACTTTTGATATTTATATTTCCAAAATAATTGTGAAGGCAAAGCATTTGTTAGAATATCAATGAGTCAATATTGTGTCTTGATATACATGAACTATAGTATAAGGTATTGGAACCAGCCCCTTCATGATACTCTGAAAAACCTTGATATAGTTTGTTCTATAACATCATGAGTGTCACTTGAGAAAGAGTTACACCTCTTGATTACGCCATTCAAATTGTGCCTTTTTAAAGAACATAACAATTGAACCATCAACAATATCATGTTAATTAGAACCAATTATACATACATATATTCATCAATATTTTAAAAATATCTCACAGTAAGAATTAAGAGAAATATAAGCTGATACTGGAGTCTGTCACATGAGAATTAGATTATGATATATCACTTTTGACTGCTGCAGAAGATCAAGTATTTCTTAATACTGCTCTTATGTGAAGGTTATTCATAATTTTACAGAATCTTGACTATTGTATTGTATGTGGCTAATTCAGGTTCATTAGGATGAAATTGACTCGTGCCTTATTTTAGTTATTTCAAAACAAAAAACTTCTGCCTTATCTTCCACAACGAGCACATATCTTATTATTACTACCAACAACTGAAACGGTGTTCATTAAATAAACACCATGAATCACTAGAAAGAATCATTTGTCTCCATGAATCACTAGAAAGAATGCTTTACAATGCATAGTAGTGGGTCAATTAACACAATTTAAGACCCCACACAATCTTCACAGAATCAATTGTACAACAAGAACTGTGATGAACACTTACATTTGGGAAGAGGTCAGAAGAAGTTTTGATCCTATGGGGGAGAAACAAGGGCTAATGAATTATTCTCACCTCGATGAAGGTAGAATGGATTAGATGGGTTGGTGACTAGTAACCACAGCTCTGGTTAGTTATTGTTCAGAGGTAGGAATGAAGAATGTTCAAGAAGAAACTGGATGGCAACCAAAGCCAATAGAACTCAATTACCATGCAAATTTTGAACTGTGCAAAGAAGTGAGGAAACTCTCATTAATGAATAATGAAAGAGTTGATTGATTCCACGTAGGAGCATTGTGTACGCTTAAATACATATAAGCTATACATACATGCAGTAACTACCATATACTTACACCCCTATGACAAGTGAACTAACACCTTGATTATTAGTTATACTATTATCTGGTGATTACTACTTTTAAATTTTAATACCTACAAAATCAAGTTTATCTTACAAAATAAAATAAAATTGCAAATTTATCCAAGTAAAACTGGTCAAATATATCCTACATTCACATCAATCTGTAAAAAACAAATCTGTGATGGTCCGAAAACAGTCTGCAGTAGTTTCAAAGAAGATATATATTATATACGCAAGAACCAAATCAAAGGATCAAACCCTGAGCAGGAGCAGGCTTGGGCGAATGCTGCTCACTTGATGCTGCTGCTGCTTTTGGGGGCTCAGAAACTTCAGCCTGTTGTTTCTCTTGCTGTTCTGCGTTCTCCACCTTCTCTTTTGTTTTCTGACCTACTTCCACAGCTGCCTTAGAAACCCTACTAAAAGCACCCGTTACCCAGGTGGCCCCAGTAAGTATGTAGCGATTCTTCATTATGGCAGAGCCAGCAGTACTGACTGTCTGTTCTGCAGCTGCAAATGCTGATTTTGTCTTTTCTGAAACCAGAAACTTTTGATCCACTTCTCGAACTTTATCACTCACAACTGAAGCACCGGCACCTATTTTCTCGCTAAGCCCAAGTTTCTGATCAAAAGATGCAACTGTTGCTGAGGCTGTCGATGATAACTGGAGCTTCTCATCAAAAGTCTTTGCTTTGTTGACAGCATCTTTCCCTAAGATAAACCCTTTGGCTACCATGCTGGAGACTACATCCTCTGCCTTTCGCAAAGCAGATTCAGCACCACCAGGAGTTTTACTTTCATTTCCCTGCAAAAATATTATTAGTTGTAAGGCAGAAACAGCCTACGTATGTACAATAAAAATAGAGAGGGTCTAAGCCAGGCTCACAGATGACACCAAGGCATCGGGTGGAAGCTGATAATCTGGATCCAGTGTTATTGTAACTGACAGGTCTACTATTGTTGCTCCCTGGCATATGTGAAACTATGTTATATTTGATTATATACATTGCAGCTTAGACAAACTTATTCAAGAAACATAAGACATTGTAAACTCATGTAACTACATCCAACCACACAAGCTAGTCTTTCTAATAACCACATAAAATAACCAAACATAGAAGGGAATAGGGAGTGTGATAGTAAAGCATGCACCAAAAGATCAGATCAGCATCAGTAAGATTGTATGATAAACTGTCACCCCCTCTATTTATATTTAATCTTGTACTGAAGGATGATTAAAATTCTAGGTAGTTCCACTAGTAGAAGATGTTTCTATCCAAAGCAGAAAAGGGAAAAGTTTCTAGCAGTATGAAATAGTAGTCAATATAGCATGCATTTCCAATAAGACTCTACAAAAAGAGAGACCGACCTATGGAAGACTTCTTAATAAGAGTTTCAGTCATGTGGAACTCATTAATACCGCATTATGTTTCACAGCTTAGTGTAATCCATTATGAACAATGACACAATCCTGTAGTTCAAACTCGAAGTCTTGAACTCTCAATAATGATTTATTCGAACAATAATGACACAATTCAGTAGTTTTAAGTCTAACTTGAACTTTCAATAATGATTTTTGAGGGCAATTGGTTGTTAAAGTGAATTGAGTATAATACTAATATATAATCTTCCAGTCTCAAATTAAATAAAGCGACATTTTAACAAAAGGAAAAAAATTCAATATTAGGTGACATTTTATTTTATTTTCAATAAAACATTAAATTTTTATTCAGTTTAGCCCCCAAATAAATTAAGATAAATATAATGTGCACCAGTCCCTATTATACTCCACTATACATTTAATAAATATAATTTAATAAAAATTAGCCATTAAATTATTAATTAATTTTTAAAATTATTGTCAAAAACCTTGAATGCCACTTAATTTGGGATGGATGGGATATTAAGTAATGGTAAGTGGATTACCGATAGCAACACTGCAGTCTCAGCTCCCTGTGAATCCTTGAAGGTAACATAAGCAATTTGAGATCGTTCATCATGACTGCATCAATATATAGAATTTACAAGTTGTATAACAAAATTAAAAAACAAATGCACTCTAAGAAAAGTGGTTGCGTGAAACCAAGTGCAATAACTGACCTCCGTAGTTCAACATATTCAATGTCGCCAGAAAAAGAAAAGAACTCTTTAATGTCCCGGTCAGTTGCTCCCAAAGAAACGTTACTGACTTTAACAGTTTTTATCTTAAAAAATGAAAAGAATGCAACCATTAAAAGTCTGAAACTGTTAGAAACCCAAGAATTGGATTCCAAAAGAATTTGAAGAACACTAAAATTTAGAAAAAGATAAAAATAATATGTGAGAATCTCTCCAAGAACAAAATACACAAGAACGAATACGTTCCTCAAGGGCAAATGCACCCTTCAACCGGAATGCCAGTTGATGAAAATTATAAATTTGGCAAAAGATCCTCTTAAATGGGAAGAGAACCATTATTTATAGGTTCTCTATACAAAGGGATAAAAGGGTAAATGGCCAATCAACCACTATCCTATGAAATAGGAAAATAGAAATAGAATACACTAACAAAACTAAAACAGAAATAGGAAATAACTAACAAAACTATAAAAGCTCTTATCTCCTAACTAACTAATTCTCCTATATCCAAGTCCTAACAGAAACCATGGAGTACCTACCTCTGGATATGCATTAAATTTGTGAAACCTCGCTCTCAGTGAAGAATTCAAAGCATATTACTCATTTATACCAACTATCAAAGCAAAATCCCCTTAAGGTATTTCTTTTCAGTATGTTATAATGGCCCCTTCAATTGCTTCTCATAACTACTACTTACACTTCATAAAATCACAGCCAAACAGAGACAAGAAAGGATGATAGCAAGTTAAAAGATTCAAAAAATAATTTTGAGAAATAGAAGTGTGTGTGTGTGTTTTCTTTAAAAAAAAGGGCAAGAAAGGAGAAAGGAGGTTAAGCTTATCATGCTGCTAAGACCATATATACACATAACCACTTTAAAAGGATAAGTCATAAATGTGTATGTCTTTCCTAATACACAATTTAACTTGAAAGGTAAAATCGATAGTATAGGCATAAAACTGTTCCACAATCAGACACCTGGTATTTTGAAGTTGCAAGAATGTCTAGAAAATATCCCATAATATATTTGCCATATCTTACAATATTTTAGAGTACCTTATAATATCTTACGTTATTTTCATATTTCATGATATCACTCCCTATTTTATTGAGAGTCAAGTATTAGTATGAATAACCTTAAGTGCTATGTGTTTTAACACATAACTATACTAGAAAATATTATCAAAACCACCATATACAAGAAACTATTATATAAAATATAAATGTAAATGTCTTATTTCTCTCTTTTTCTCCTTCAAATCACTATATACAAGAAAATATTATAAAATGCAAAAGTTTCATTTCTCTCTTTTTCTCCTTCTAATTTCAACAGAAGTCATCTATAATTTCCAGCTTCTCACCATTCAATACTTGACGTCATTTCCATTTAATTCCATTCCTAGAAACCCTCAAACAATAAAAGACATGTAGCTATTGCTATAAATTTCTTTTGCTCGTTCAAAAAAAAGGTAAACAAAAGATTAGCATCTATGAAGAAAATGTTGTGCTTATATAATGTTTCACACAGCTCTCATGATAACTTATCGGGGCTTGGATATTACAGAGTGTCTAAATCCCACATCGAGTAGCATGGGATAAGCTCAGTGAAGTACTTAAGAGGATTGGTCCGTCTCCCTTGCTGGCTTTAAAGGGAGAGTTTTCCAAATGCTTGAATACTTATCAATTACCCAGTGGCGCATGTACAATTCCATCCCTCTAAATGTCAAGAGAAGGTTATGTAACCCATATAGTAGAGACACAACATGCAAATCTAGCTAGGAACCACACAAACCTTTACTATTTTCAGATGATCAAGCATTTGATATCAATATCACATCCCTTAATTTTAAAACAACCTATGGACACTTCCATTATCCCGTTCACATGATCACAAAAGGTAACCAATAAGTACCAAAGAAAACACCCAAAAAAAAAGTACTCAAACATGTAAAAAACAAAAGAAGAATTATAAGCAATAAAAAATTAGCAATTTTATATAGCTCCCAGTTCAATTCTCTTAAAATGATGTAAGCAACGTTTGTCCTGTTTTAAACTTGTGATGACAAACTATAGGGTAATAATTAATCACAAAAACAAGTAACATAACAGCATTTGAAAACATGCTCTGTAGTTACTAATTACAACAATCATGTACCCAATAGTTATGGGTCCTATAGAAAACCTAAGATACGAAACGCTAAATAACCGTCATTAATCGAAATACAGAGGTTAAAAAAAAATCAAATCAAATATATTATAAAAAAAATTGAAAAATTAATTGTTATATTGATATATAAAGGTAAAAATGGCTTGTACGCATGCAATTAGATCATCAGAAATCTTAATCTAGTGAAAAAACCGTAGAATAAATATGCGTAATCGGAGACGGAGGAGAGTATGAAGAGAACTCACCGACATCGGAAATAATTTCAATTTTTTTGGTAGAGTTTTGCGGTGATAGATAAACGGTTTGATAGAAAAATCAACTGTTTTCGGTGGAGCAAATCGTGCTGTGATGAGCGGTGACAGTAGAAGAAAGAAACTGTTTGCAAGATTTAAGAGGGATTGATCGCACGTGTGTGAGAAATAGTCGCGCGTGTGAGCCCCATGGATATCAGCGTTTCAAATGTCACAAGCACGAAACCACGTGAAATGAAACCACCTGTCCCCCGAGACGAACTAACATGTCAGATAACAAAAATTGACTAATTGATTTTTTTAAATTTTTTTTTAATTAAAAATAAATGAATTATAAAATGTTGACTTATTTCTTCAATATATTTCTTCTTGTCTGAAACTAGATGTTGGTCAGACCAAATCTTCTAAAGTTTGGTTCAAAATAAATATAAATAATTCAGAGTTTTATTTATGGTGGTCTTATTCGAAATATATAATATATTTGTTACATATTTTTACAATGGGATTATTTTTCTTTGTTAAGATTAAGTATTAAACTTGCACAACAATAAAAAAAAATTTAGATTGATTTCGAATAAGAGTCTACATTAATTGTTTATATAATCAAATAAAGATTATTTTAAATATGCATATTAAATTTTTTCTTCAAAGTGTTATGTATTTTCTTCAGTGTTCGAATGGAAGAACTATAGTCATTCATGTTTTTAGATAGATCAATGATATCTAATTGTTTAAAAATGATCACTCTTCTCATTCGTTTAACTGAGTTGTAATAGATTATTTGTTTTCTGTTTAAAACAATATTATTTTTGATGGTGTAATGATACTTGATTACTTTGTTTGATTTTATAATTTAATTTTCTTTTCATAAGAAAATTTATTGAATGTTCAATAGCTTTTGTTGGGATAAAAATAAAACCATAAATTTAAATATAAAACATATTAATTTATTATATTTTTTACTCTCAAATTTTATAGTCGTGCAATTTTAACCATAAATTTTTTCGAGCAAATTTAACCCCAAAAGTTTAACACCTCTTTCTAATTAATTTTTTTGAAATGAAATATAATTTCAAAAGCCTCATACTTATTTTGAAACCCTTGTCAATTTTAAGACATTTAATGTATATGTGACAACTTTTAATTATGTAGTAGTGTTTAGTTGTCTTAATATTTATTAAATATTGAAGAGCGAAACACGTATATTGGAGCGAAACACGTGTTATGGGTCCACGTAGACGTGCCTGCAAGGAATGACAATGAAGCCAAAGATTCAAGAGTGCTCTCTCATCCTCATCCACGGTAGCCATGCAACACCACCCTCACTCAATCATCTTCACCAAACATTCCATTCCACTCTAAAATTCCCTCTCTAAATCGCATTAACACATCACCAACTTTCTCTCTCTCTCTCTTTCTCTCTCTCATATTTCCAATTTTACCAACTTCTGATCGCTCTTTCCACTCACCCAAACATCAACTTCCCTTCTCCTCCTCTCCGATTTTCTCCACAAAGTTAGGGCTACGCCCACAGCAGAATGAGCTTTCAAGACTTAGAATCCGGCCGCAGCAACCTTATCAACGGCAAGCAAGACCCGACGCATGCGGTGGCTTCCGGCGTATTTCAGATCAACACCGCTGTCTCCACTTTTCAGAGACTCGTCAACACCCTCGGAACCCCTAAAGACACGCCCGAACTCCGCGATAAACTGTGAGATATCACTGCATCACTCTCTCACTACATACATGTCTCCGTTAATTTATCGATCTTTTCATTATCGTTGCTGAATCGGAAATTTGTTAGTTACTTCCATTTTAAGATACCGATTTTATTGATCGGTTTTCTGTTTTTTGTGACTTTCAGCCACAAGACGAGACTTCATATTGGACAATTGGTGAAGGATACGTCGGATAAACTTAAGCAAGCTAGTGAAATTGATCATCATATTGATGCTAATGTGAGTTTGAAGTTTCACTTTTATTATCTATTTCAACTGCATGTGCAAATAAATCAGTTTGATGGTATCATATGTTCAATTCGTAGAATGCACGACTTACTAAAAGTTTCTTTAGAAACTAACTGACGGTTTAGCGGAAAATAGTTATTAGTATTTGAATGAATCTAATGCTCAAGCTTTTGAGTTACGGTTTGCAATTGCATTGGAGTCCTTAATCCTATGGAAGTTTATCCACAATTTTCCAATGAAAAATTGTGAGTAAATGAAACTGATGAGACTACAATTGCATACAATGTTGTTATGATGTGGTTGCAATTGTAGATGTAAATTGTAATAAAGCCATGCGTGTGTATTGAGGGTGTTTGTTGAAAATCGTCATAAGTGTTTGGCCTCTTAGAAGTGTATTTTGCATGCAATGCTAATGGTGGCTGCTGCCTTCACAAGTATCTTCTCCACCCTATAAATGGCTACCAATCATGTGGTTAATTTTGGTCACATCTGAGACAACCTATAGTCTACTTGACACTACGCAAGTCAAAGAAATGATCAGTAACTGGATGAGATTAAAGACTACAGATCCTCTTTTCACTTTGGCCATTATTTATGCTTGGAAGAAATTGGTATGGTCGTTTGGATTAAGTTGTTGGTTTATGTCTTACTGGCTTTTGTGTGCCGAGCTCTATGTGCCTCGTTACCCTGTACTTGGCTTTTTTCGCTATTTGTGTTGTTAAATTGTGGACGGGGGAATGCCCTAAAACAAGTTTGTTCAATCTGGTTGTACCAATCTTCTTCGCATTTATGGATGAAGATTGTCTACTGTCAAAAGAATTAAAGAAGTACTGTGTGGTGTGATCTTGAATTTTGTTTCCTTGAAAAAGATATGAGAAGAGGTATTCAATGTATTTGCAGGCAACCAAGAAGATAGCAGATGCTAAATTGGCGAGAGAGTTTCAGGCAGTATTGAAAGAATTTCAGAAGGCACAGCGTCTTGCAGCTGAGAGGGAGACAGCTTACCCTCCTTTTGTTCCGCAAGCAGTTCAGCCATCCAGGTGACTGACTAAATGTTATTCGAGTTTAATAGTGGAGGGGGCAAGACTGCTAATACGCTGTTGTTACTAGTTTTTATTACTAATGCATATAAATTGCAATACTTATAGCGTGGGCTTTTCTTTCTGCCCTGCAGCTATACAGTCAGTGAAGTAGGTGATATTTCTGATAAAAGTCAAGAACAGCATGCACTTCTTGTGGAGTCCAGAAGGTGATTTCTTATATTAATTTCTAGCAAATGAAGTGATTTGCAGATCCATTCTCACGATAATATTTATTTACAAAAGTATGATATCTCTGTTCTCTACCTTCCTCATCAACATCGATTATTAAATAGTTACAATATAATATATGATGCACTTCCTTTCTTTTTCTTTGATGTGGGTTGGTAGTTCGACAACATGATAAATGGCAGGATTCACGCATCATTAAATTTGATGAAAATACAACATCAATTATTTGTCAAAAGGTTGCTTCTTAAATTCGACCTATTGTATTATTTATATGTAAGTTATATTGGGCTAAAATGGATTTGATACCAAAAGGTGTCTTCTTTTTAAGTTTTCTGAGTGAACCAAAGGATTTGGTGGCATGATCAATGAAAGCACTCTAACTCGTGAAATCAAATTTGATGGAAAACTGAACTTGCATTTGTATTATCGGAAGGCTACTTTTCAAATTTAACTATTTGCATTATTTTAGTCGCATATCTCTTGAATTATTCATGGTGCAGACAAGAGGTAATATCCTTAGATAATGAGATTTCCTTCAATGAGGCTATCATTGAGGAAAGAGAACAAAGCATTCAAGAAATCCAGCAGCAGATTGGTGAAGTAAATGAGATATTCAAAGATCTTGCTGTTCTTGTTCATGAGCAAGGAGCAATGATCGGTAACTAGTCCTCCCCACCCTTTATTTACTTTTGCTAACTATGCATCCTCTATCAACTCTTGTTTTATATGTAGATGATATTGGGTCCAACATCGAGCATTCCCATGAAACCACTGCCCAAGCAAAGTCACAACTTGTGAAAGCTTCAAAGACACAAAGATCAAGTTCATCTTTGGTATATATAAGTTTTCTTTATATGATTGGATGTTGGTTCGAAGTATCCTCTGCCTCCTGTCACATTAATTTAAATGTGGGAATTATTGATTAGATATAGAATCTATTGCTTAGTGGATTGCAACTGTCCTCACATATTGTACTGGACTTACATTAGGAGGCTACAGCCTACCGAGTGTATGGTTCATAACATTATGAATGAATAAGGCCCGATCATAGACAGCTGAACTTAATAGAATATGTGAGCATTGATTGCATCCAGTATGGTTTTCAGTTTGTGTTAGGATACAGAATAAGGATAACTGGAGTAGTTAAGAGTTAGTTAGTTAGGTGGTTGTCAAGAGTTGTTATTTTGGCTATTCTTAGAAAGTCTTTAAATAGCCCTCATTGGTAGATGGGAAAGATAGCTTCGAAATTTGAATAATTAACTTGTAAACTAGGGAGTGCTCTAGTGAGAAAGGAGAGTGCTCATTTTGGGTAGCATTGAGTGCAAGGTTATCATCTTCATTGTTAATCTCTTGTATCTTCTCTTTCAACCTCACTACATGCATAATAAATCATCATTTTGTTTGCCATCTTTATTCATTTGATTATGTTTTTATACCATTATTCTAGGAATTCTTTCTTGCATATAGAAAGGATCCCAACAGTTTGCCTAGTGCATCCATTTTTATTTCTATTGAGAAAGGGTTTTGTTCTGGGGGCAGGGGTATGAGGTTGTGGTGGGTGAATTATGTAACAATTAATTTCAGCTCGATTTTCTAATTATGGGAGTTGCGGTAGATTTTTTATTATCTTGATATTTTTTTATCTTGTCTTTTTTTAATCTTTTAAAGCTTCATGTAGTTTTTCTTTGTGAATCTCAAATGTTCTTGTCTGTTTGTTGTTTCCCCCCTCTATCTAGGTGTGCTTGCTTCTGGTGATATTTGGAGTTGTGCTTCTCATCATCTTCATTGTTGTTGCTGTTTAGTCCATTATGAATCAAACGAAGTATTAACTGAGCCACAGAATCTCTCTTGCTGATAATTTCACCGTGTAATGTTTTACCTGATCTCATGAATGACTGGGTTTTGTCACTTTGTCTCATTTGGTTTCAGTACACGGCGCCCGAAGTCACATACTCTATCCTGTCTTTCTTGTTTAGGGGGTATGTGTTCTTCTTATCTACGTTGGTGTTTGGAATTTTAAGGATGTGTCACATCCTGCTTGTTGTGTAAATTATGTTCTTGCTTAAATAACAAAATAAATATTTAACTCTTTCTTTACCTGTATATGCAACTCAAAAGGTGGCATTTCCATCTCCTAGAAATATCTCGATTTAGGAAAATCATTTTTTTTCGTCCTCTCCTTTTGGATTAGTGGTTTTTTCCTTCCCAAAATTGAAACCTTATAGGTCTGCATGTCTAGGTCTACCTAATAAAGATCCCCTGCAAGCTTGCATGGATGTGAGGGGAAAAAAATTGATAGAAAATAGATGTGTGAAATATCCTCATATCTCATTAGATTAGAGGAAGGATTTTCTTAAAATAGATTTGTAGATGTTGGGAAAATGGATGTGTACATGTTGAACAAAACGAAGATCACCCTCTTTTTTGTTGTCTTGTTTTAAAATCTCTAACTAATTTGCTGACTTGTAACCTGGTGATTGTAGTTTGTAGGTTCTAGATGGGGTTACAGCCTCTCTAAATGAGTAATGAGTCTAAGGATAAGATCATGGAGCCATTACAAAAAGTTCTTTTCTGCACAAACCACCATTAACATTAGGTGATTGCTCATCCCATCCCCTAGTTTTACTAACAAAATGCTAAATACACTACTGGGAGCACACATTCATAGTATATAATTCACTCATTTTTAAATCCCAGAAGGGAGGATCCGGTTTACTTTTTAGACTTGATAGAAGTTTGATATGACCTGTTAGACTATTTAAAGAGTCTATTTCATTTTAACATTTTTAAATAAATAATCAAAAATATATTTAAATAGATTAATAAATTAATATATCAATTAAATTAAGTTTTATTTTGATACTTAATATTATATTTTAAAAAATATGAATTTATATACATTCTATTTAAGTTATATTTTATAATAATATATTTAAATATGTCAAAAATTAAATGAGGTTATTATACGTAAATTATTAAAGATTGAATATATAACAAAAAAAAATTAAAATTTAATGTAATAATTATAATAGCAAAAAAATATTATTTATATTTATTTAAATACGTTGGCCTAATAATGTACATCATTGTTCATAAGTCATAATTGTTTATTAAAAATATCTTTATAATTAATGTACATTGATGTGACTTATTAAAAAAATATTATTTATATTTATTTAAATACGTCGGTTTAACCATGTATATCGATCTGACTTATTCTGATTCCTTTATAATTAATGTAAATCATTGTTAATAAGTCATAATTGTTTATTAAAAATATCTTGACTGTTATCATATCTATTTTAAAAGTGGATTTTAATTGGTTGAAGTTGTAAAATATTTGATGTTGACTATGTATCAAATTTATTCTTTATAATTTGAATTATGGAATCTGTATTTGAAAGGTGAAAAAATTTGTTTGAAATTTGGAGGTAAATTTCATTTTTTTTTTAAGTGCTTATTTAGAGTATATTTAATTATGTGGTGATAAAAATTAATTTTAAATGAATTGATTCTAAAAATTAGTTGAAAAATAAATTCAAAGATAGAAATCAATTTTACAATAAAAAATTTTAAATTTTAGTTTTATGTTAGAATTAATTCCAGATGTAAAATCGGTTCTACTTGAAAATACTCAAACATATTAAAATTAACTCTACATATTTAAAATTTATTTTGACTCTTGTCGGCGTAGGTTTGATTGCACTTTTGGAGTAGTCAAAATAATTCTGATGATGTATAATTGATTGTGATATGTTTGGATATTATTGAGTGTGTCCCCATAATTGATTCTAGTTTGAAGTTATGATTTTGTTGTTTTTGAGTTTAAATGTGATTTTTATTCTAAAAATTAATAGTCAAAATATTTAAATATAAATTATTTTACATTCAACTCAAATTTAATTAAAATCAATTTTATAAAATTAATTTATTAAAAACTTATTCTTAATCATCTTGTAATCAAACATACCCCAATGGTGGAATGAAACCTACTGTCAAGTAAATTATGAGTACTCAATAAAAAGAGGTTAATTAGTATATTATTGTAAAATTGTTTTAAAAATGTATTAGATAATTTTTATTTTGCAAAACAAAATCAAAATATTATTAGATAGAGAAAATGTAAATGTAAATATAGATGGGTACAATTTCACCGAGAGGATATTGGAAGCAAGGTTCGCATAAGCCATTTTGGCCAAATTACAGTTCATTGTTTTCATTTCTCTTAACAAAAGCAAACTCGCATCTTCGAACCAGTTGCTTGTGCGATCTACCCCTAATTCAAATTAAGATGTAAAATCATAAAAAAAAATAAATATAAAATAACACAAATGAATAATTTATTTGTAAAAAAAAAAGAATGAAAAATTTAATAAAATACAAATACTTTAAGAATTTAATTTGTATTTTATTTTTCTATACACATCCAAACAAATCAATATAATTTGATTTTTGTGGAGATATTTTAAGAATTAACAGGAAAGAGTGGCAATATAATATGATAAATGCATGAATAAAAATGTGATAGGATATAGAAATTAATCTCTTTATTTAATTTAAAATTAAATATATAAAAAACTAATTTAACGATATATATTTTGAATTTGAAGTTTATATTAACTGTCAAGTTGTTACACATACT
Organism: Cicer pinnatifidum; assembly: GCA_037974775.1. Lineage (NCBI taxonomy): Eukaryota > Viridiplantae > Streptophyta > Magnoliopsida > Fabales > Fabaceae > Cicer > Cicer pinnatifidum. The sequence continues at coordinate 8,380,804 of JBBPBR010000002.1, forward strand.
CCTATTAAAGGGCAATTTTGCTACTTGAGAAGCTCTCGTCGTTGCTGTGTTTAATTCTACTCAATTCGATTCTGTGCTCTAACTTTTATTACAGACAGTGCTTCTGATTCAGAAGACGAAGAACGAACGATGAATAGTTCATCACCGGCTCATTCTTCTATTTCCACCACGGCCGTCGTCGGCGGCGGCGGAGGAGGTGTAAGCAACGCTGCTGTTTCCGTTGACGATTTTCATTTTCCTTATGATCCCATCTCAACGGAAGAGCGAAAGGATGAGGCCATGCTAGGTTACTTCTGAACTCTTCACTATCACATCTTTATGTTTTTGTATTTTATTCAATTCAATTTATTTCTTCTCTATTTGATATGATCTTCATTAAAAATTGAAACTTTGCGGTCATTTTCTAATTGATATCCCTATCCCTCCCGTTAGCCCTGAATTATTTGAAAATATGTTTAGTTAGTTTATGTGGTTAAATATTGGCAACATGCTAGAATTAATGAGATATAGTTACAGTTTTTTTTCTAAAAGAATCACGTTTTTTAAACAATATAATCACTTTTAAAGTTTTAGTATGTTTATTACAGTTTTTTGAAAAAAAAATTAATAAATCTGGAAAAATATCTTAAAACTTCTTAAATGAGAAACTGGAAACTGTTTTTAGTAGCTTATGGAAAAAATCATTTTTTATAACTGATTTTTTTTTTGAAGAAATGATTGTCGGTAGACAAAACAATTTATGCTTTTCTTCAAAATCTGTAAAAATAATCTATAAATTATTAAATATCAAAATCACTTTTTTTATTTATGGATCCATATTTTCATGTATATTTTAGAAACTAAAGTAGGAAAAAAATGATACTTGAGAGATTAAATTAAGGATTTATTTTAATCACAAATGTCAGTAATTAGTTGTTAGTGGGAAATTTGAACTTTTATGTTCCTCTATCAAACTACCAGATCACAGTATTGTCCGTATAATACGGTATTATTTGTTATGGCGGAGTTCATCCATGGCTGTCTTTCGGGCCATTTTATGTAGTTTATTCAGGTGTTGTTTGGGAGTTTAGATAGAAAGGGTTTACGGGCAGGGGAAAAAGGAGGATAGACTTTTACCTTGCTACGTTTTCTAAAAGATTATTGTTCACAGCTACTTGATTTTTACATTCAATGCAGATTAATAGTTTGTTGTTGTTCTTAATTTGGAGTTTATCAAATTTGAACTATTATTATGTAGCCTTAAATTTTGTTTTGGTTAGGATTCATATATTGTTGTAGTGTCTTGTGTGTTGAATACACTATGTCATAATCATGGTTACTGAAACAACGTAGGGATAAGATGAATTTTTGTCTGGTTTTCCTATTTCTGCAGTGTTAAAATCTGATATTATGGCTGCCCTTGACAAGGAGGTTAAATCCTTGGATGAAGATAACTGGAAGTTTGAAGGACCTCGTTCTCGGATCCACCTTGCATCGCGTCGAAGTGGTTAGTATATCAATTGGTTAATCGGCTTATTGGTTTAACTTAAAAATCTTCAGTGTTTCTTAGAATATTTTACAGCATTATTGTGATGCATTTTGGTTTCGACTGATTTAAACTTGAGACCCTAAATTGTACTTGATTCTTGCATTAAGCTAATTGATGCTATTTATTTTAGTCCCTGCTCTAACCAAACATTTAGTGGTGTTGAAACTAAATGACCTCATTCTGAATGTAGTTGACAAAAATATGTATATAGTAGTACTGGACAACTGCACTTTTCATGATATGCATGCATCTTCTCATAGACATGACAGTCAAACTAAATATATATTCTATAAATCCTAAATCAAATTTGATAATTATCTACTCTGGTATCTTTCATTTACAGTTCTGGCTTTGGCATATTTTCTATGTTGTTGCTTATTTCTTCACATCATTATTAACCTACTCGGTGTCTATGGCTTGGCAAAAAAAAAAATTATATCATCTAATCATAAATTCTCAAAAACAAATCACCTTTATGGTACATGACTGAAATCTAGTTTGGTCAAGCTGCAATATCTCTAGGCATTAGTGTTCTCATGAAAGAAAGTAGCATTGGATTAAGGATGACTGTCTACACATACTGGTACTTGGATATTAATTAGATCTGACCTTTTCCTATCAAATTCCCACGCGATAAAAACCTTCAAGTGCTGTTTGCTTGTTTGTGCTAATTTTTCAATCTGCCCTGCCGCTTTTCCTCCTTATTTGCCGAAGCATCTGACATAAGCAGAATGATAGGATCATAGGAAGTTGAGTGTTGCCCTTTTTATGATCCTCACATCATGGTTTATCTTGTTGAGCATCGGTTTTTTTTTTCTGGTCCTCACATTGACCTGAGACACTAAAGCTTTGTTTCTGCCGAATGTTTTGCTGCAGGTACTCATCTCCATAGGCCAACAGAAATTTTGAAGAATTGGAATTTTACTCCACCTAAATAGTTGGAATTGAACTCTGCCACCTCAAAGCGCAATGCCTCGGTTTACTTTATCAAGTGATTATGGTCATGTTCTTCACATAAGAGTTATCAGGCTGCATGTCATGAACTGATGATTGCATTCATTCATTTTTCCTTAGACTTTCTAGTCTACGTAGAGAAGTTGGTTTCCTTTAATGTATGTAGTATCATTGCTTCAGTTTTGAGGGATCATTTGTTAGTTGTTTTAAATTTATGTGTTTTAATGTAGGGAGAATCATTAAGAAAACCATGATAAGATAGCGTGTGGGTTTGTAATTTTATTATTAACCTGTTTATAAATATTCGAGTACTGCACGGTATATCTATAAAATTGAATAAATGCAAAAAAAAATTCTGATTATAATAATTTAATGATATTTGTTTGATATGAACAGAAAAATTGTCAAAATTGTAGTTTTTATTTTATTTTTTTATTTATTTTTTTATAGGTTTTGTTAAATTGGGTTATTCAAAGAAGTTTTTATAGATTTCTACATGTTTAGGAGTGAAAATAAGAACTTTTTTTTAAAATTTATTCAAAGAAGTTCATTTTGAGGAGAAGTTAATTCAAAATTTTGAATTACTTCAATCACTCTTGGATAAAATTCAAGTGGTTAATGAGAGTTAAATCTGAGCTAAATTTGACTTGGCAAGATCTTTATGAAAAATGATTTAATCTTTTATAATTATAATTATAAAAAGTATGTTGTGCCTTTAAAATGTGGCTATTAAAAAGTTACTAAAAGAAAATTCTCAAAATATTAAGAGAATGTTTGGTTATTATACATTTTAAAGAAAGAAAGAAATATTTTCAAAGCAAGTATCAAACCCATTTCCTAATTCTCAACTTTCAAGGCAACTATTTATTCCATTTCATCCCTCAACGAAACCTTGAAAAATCACATGAGCAAGTTGATATCGATATTTCAAGAAAATGCCTGCTGGAAAAGTGAATGAATATAACTCAACCAACATGGAGCAGATATAATATTAGGAACACATCAACTGTCATTCATACAGCAACATGCCAATGCAAATTTGGAATCCTCCACCAAAATGTGAACCCTCTTTGCTACCTTATTTGAGTGAATAACTCAACTCAAGCCATAAACTGATGACTTTAGTAGCCAAACCAGAAAATATTTATCTCTCCCTTCAAAAATCCAACTCAAAATCTTTTATTATGATTTAAAAATAATAAAAGCCGAAGAGTACCAAGTCATAAAACCTCTCAAAAATTTGGAAAACAAGAACAAAACAAAAACCAAAATCTAGTGAACTTCACCCACATAGAACATAATCCTCCATCCCTTTCTTAGAACAAGAGTTTCTTTTCACAAAAGGGTGATTCAGAAGCTCCAGAACTGTCCCTCTCTTTTTCCAATCCTTCTCAAGACACTTGTTAACAAAACTTTGAAACTCTTGTGATGCTTTCTCAGGCATCTCAAGCTTCTCCCCAAAACAAATTGCACACATCAAAGTAGCCCAATCAGGTCTCTGTTGAGGACCAAAAAAAGGAAAATGACCCAAAAGACATTCCAACATGACAACACCTAATGACCAAACATCACCTACAAATTCATCAGCATTTTCACCACCCCATCTTTCAAGATCAAATCTTTCAGGACTCATATAAGCACATGTACCTTCTGCATTCATATCATTCCCTTTAAACCTCCCTTCCACTACATGACTTACTCCAAAATCTGCTATTTTCACCTCCCCTTTTTCATTTACAAGCAAATTTGAAGGCTTAATATCTCTATGAACAATGTTCATACCATGTAAATAGTTTAGTCCTTCTAAAACACTCTTAGCCAAAACACAAATAACTTCCTCAGGAAGTCTATGATGTTGCTGCAATATATCATACAATGAACCTCCATTCATATACTCCATAACAAAGCTAAGATCACCACCACCATTACAATCACCATTGTAAAAAACTGCATGACATCTTACAATATAAGGCGAGTCGGCCCTTTTGAGAATCTCGGCTTCTAGTGTCGGTGGTTGGCGAAGACCAATGCCATTTTGATCAAAGCGAAGAACTTTCAATGCATAAAAGGAATTGTAGTTTTTCTTATGATGAACTTTATAGACTATTCCACCATTTCCATGACCAAGTACTGCTACTTTTTCAAGATCTAAAAGGCTTCTTATGCCATGATGAGAAGATGGTGATGAAAACAAAGGTGGCATTTGGGTTTTGTTAGGGAAGTTAGTAGAAGATGGAATTTGATGTTTTTTTGGTAAGGAAAGGCTTAGAGCTTGTTTGCGCCTTCTTTCTCTGATAACCAATGTCATTTACTCTATAGTATGAAGATGAAGAAAATAGGAAATGGGGTTTAAAGAATGTAAGAATGGAAAAAGAAGAAAGGCACGAGCTTGAGTATAGTTGTTAGTGTTAAGAGAGTGATGACAAGTGTAGTGTTTTGTTATTAATCCGAAATCTATGGACAGGTGAGGTTTTGGTGGTGATATCAAAGGTTGTTGTGATAGTAGTAGTTATGCAGAGATTTTGATGTTTTGTTTTTTAATTTCTGTCATTTGTTAGTGTAATTGTTATATTTTATTGAATTTACGAAAATAGTTCTCTTATTTTACGGTCAAAATTTTGGTTTCTTTTTTTTTTAAGTTTGTTGTTTTAGTTCCGTATTACAATTTTTATCTATAAAATATAATCTCCGTTTCATAATAAATGTCACTTTAACAAACAAAATTTGTCTCAAAATAGATGTGATTTACAATTTTCAATACAACTTTAATTTTTTTTTTTATATTATCCTTCAATTATTATTATATACACAATTTTCATATATTTTGCATTGATGATAGTAAAAAATATACCATCAATTGGTATAGATAGTTTAATAAAATTACTTATCTTTCCTTCTAATTATTATATTTTTTTAATATGTGGGTAAAAACTTCGAATGATACTCATTGTGAAATAAAAAGAGTAGTGGTTTTTAATCTCAAAAATGGTGATTCATAGCACCAATTGCATATTTGAAGAGAAAATATAACTTTAAAGACAAAAAATCACCACTTTTTAATTATAGTTTTAGTCTCTTTATTTTTATCAATTCACAAAATTGATCCATTATTTTAAAGTCCGACTGTTTTGATCTCGTTCTTATTTTTAACTGAAAAACGACGATATTTTAAATAATGTAACATATGATAAGATGATGTAGAATAACTAATACTCATGAAATTACATCGGAATTTTTTTATTTTTGTAATTTAATTAATGGCATATGAATAATTCATGCATTTAGATGATTATGTATCATAAAATATTAGGTCACATCATTTAAAATATGTCGAATTATCAATTTTTCAGTTAAAAAATATGAGAGACTAAAATTATTATCTTTTAAAACAAATGATCAATTTCATGAATTGATGAAAACAAAATAACCAAAACTACAATTAAAATTTTAAATTAAAAGTCACTATTTTTAAAACAAAAAATATGCTTTGGAATCAAGACCGCAACAAATATAAAAATAGAGGGAAAAGAAATAAATTTTAAAATTCAAGAACTATTTCCGTGCAGTTAAATTGTTTTATTAAATCAGTTGGTTTTCTATTTTAACTGAAAATAAAATAAAACAAAATTTTTTATTTATGGATGTGATTAAACATTGCTAAGTTTGTTATGGTTAGTTAGATGATATAAGTTTGAGAGATTATGATAAAAAATGATGGGAAGATAGTGACATAGCATAAACCCGAAATGAAAGAGTTTATAATTGTTTGTAGCACGATGAGATTTTGCGGATCACAATCCGAAATTGAAGGCATGATCATATAACAGTGTAGTTGTTTGCCTAACAAACAATATATGAGTATCTTATCTTCTAATTTGTTTGCATATATTTATTTGAAAAGCTACTTTACATTAAAGTGGTAAAAATAGGTTTATGTACGATGGCTTGAAATAACTATAGTAATCATAAATTATATATCATGGAGTAGATGATCATATTAAGCAAATATGGAATGCAATTCACAAGAACAGATACAATAATTGATGAATCTAACCAAAGCAGGTAATATATGCTTCAAAAGTTATGTTTACTAATATACAAATGAATGAATAATTATGAAAAGAAATGAATATCATCATAAAATTAAGTGTGTGTGTATATATATATACACACGTGAGGTCATTTAAGTTGTTTAATGAATTTAATAAACACAATCATGTAAAACAATTTTATATTATGTGAGGTCATTTAAGTTGTTTAATGGATTTAATAATAACAATAATTTAAAACAGTTTTATATCATCTTCCAACGATAACCAACCATTATTTTGATATGTCCTCCTCAAAATTCAAAATATCCATGCAAAAGTGAAATATTTTTAGCAAGTACAAAATTCTCGTTTAGCCTAAACTGAGTAACATGGGTGCTTTTGTTTTTCAATTTTCAATTATACACTTGATCATTTTTTTTCTTCCACATTTGGACATAAGCTTAGTTTTGTAGCTTCAACATTTTCACATTAAACTTGTCTTAGACCACAATATTTGGTAGTCAAACACAGAACCAAACACACAAAATAGCCGCACAAACATTGCAAAATTATCAACTTGAAAAGTAAAAAATATAAAAGACTAATTCAAATACAACCAAACTTAAAAATTATAAGTTGTATTTTCCCAAAAATAAATTATCATGTCAATCTTTGAATATTTATGACAACCATAGGATGAAAAAAAATTGCATTCCATTGTTTTAGAAGTCATCGAAATAGTATGATGATTAGAAAACAATAATTTGGTTCCAAACTAGTTTAAATTTTTTTTCCAAAAACCAACAAATAATTATTGATGGGGCGGAATAAAAATCACAAAGTTTCTTTCCATATATTTTAAACAATGATAACTAATGACATTCAATTTCATTATCTTCTATTTCTTGCATGTTTGGATTGAGATGAGTTTATTCAATTTCATTCTCTTCTATTTCGTGCATGTTTGGATTGAAATGAGTCTGACTAAATCATCTTCTATTTTGTGCACATTTGGATTGAGATGTTTGACTAAATCATAGCTGATCACCATCATTTTAACAAAAGTTATACTTTAAAACATCAACAAAATCACAGCATCACCCTGATTTTTCCAAATCCACCGCCCACCCAATGATAAATCAGTTACATTAGAACAAACAGCCTGCAGCTAAACAGTGAGTAATGTTCAAAGCAAGAGCAAATGTCATCCAGTGTTCTTGTCCTTGTTCATATAGTAAATCTTCAAATCAAAAGAACCAATGTGCACTTCTTGGATATCTTGAGTAATCATTACACATCTTCTCTTTCTTCCATTTTATCCCTCACCAAGGAAACATTTAGTTGGGGACAAAACTGCACTATAATTCACATATATTCATCTCCAAAGATTTCCTAGAACATTGGAAGAACTCATCAGGTTCCATGACAAGGCCAAAAAGTTCATCATAAATTGTTTTCAACATGAAGTGAAAGCAATTATCAATGCCACTGAAAAGGAAATTAGATTTATGACTCATTTGCGCAAACTAAGCACACTAAAGACCAAATGAAAAGCTTCTCAATGAGCACATGGAGGTGTAAATGTAATTATACTATAGACATCACTTTGTATTTTAATTTGGGTCAGGGATTACCTTGGACAATATGAAAGACTAATACAAATTTCATTGACAGTTATATTCTTTCTCTATCAGAAGAAAGAAGACCCATCTGCTCTGTAAGCTGATCCAGGTGCTGAGTTTTGTCCCATCCATTTTCTGTCGGCTGCACCTCATTCCCATTGCATATTTCGTCAACATTGGTCACAATATCCTCCGGAACTGGAGTTTGCAGAAGATCATCCCAAATAGAAGGATTGCTTAACAAATCATCAATGTCTGCACCGGGTGAAAGACCTTCAAAATCAATGGGAAATGACCCGTCGACTCCCAAAAATCCCTCATCTGTCTCAGAAGCCATATAACTGTCTTCAGCAATATCAAGAATACTTCTTGGCACAATCTCTGGTATTGAAGGTATATCAGGCATCCCAACATCTGCTTGAGAATTCGGGATAGAGGGTGCTGTATGTGCTCCATCGTTCATAACATTTTGAGATGCCGCAGCTTGAGGTACAGATAGACTATCAGGTTTTTCTGCTGATGGAACATGTCCTTGAGTCCCCGTTGCAGATGGAATTTGAGAAGACTGCACTGAAGATGGAGGAACCTCTTGAAGAGTTACTCCAGAATTCCAGCTTGAAGAGCTACTACTGTCCATTGCATTGGATGGTGATGTACCGTCACCAATCAAGTAATTATCGGAGTTTTTATTGAAAGATTCTACACGAGAAGTATCCCATTTCATGATCTGCCTTAGCATTGATTTTGCTGCTTCATTCATCAAAGGTTGATATTTAACAATTTGTCCATCAGGAGGGGAAGCTCGCTCGGTTGTTTCAGCACTACCACCTTCCTGCTTGAGACGGCGCTTTTTGCTGACTTCGGTTATGCGCCTATTGCTGTCGTTTTGCTGTTGCACAAACTGAGCAAAGAAGCCGGGGCTCTGGACAGCTTTGGCAAGGAATGACATCATTTGCTGTTGCCGTTGCTCCATTCCCTGAAGGCGCTGAACCATTCCTTGCATCTGGCTATCAGTGGCTTGTTGCTGCTGTCTCAACCTCACAAGCTCTTGCATGAGAACATTCTTGTCTCTTTTAAGCCTCTCAACCTCTTCCTCGAGCCCAAATTTCCCTACTTCTACACATGCCCCTACTGATGAACTCTGTCCATGCGGTTGCTGAGCCTGTTGATTATTATGACCATGGGCAGGTTTTCGTCGAGTTATACTCTTAAGCAAGTGCTTTTGACCCCTCAAAAAGCCCTCGTTTGCAAATTCCCAGCGATCTGGATCAACCTTCCTGAAACCCTGTTTAGAAAGGAAAAAGAGACAGCAAAGAGGTCAAACACACTGAAAAAAAGCACACAACTTTGGAGTTATATAAAACTCAAGTTAATGAGCTTCATTGAAGGTCGAATCAACTGGTTCAAACTCTGACTGGAACAATCCTTGACCAAACTTTACTTAGCTCATAGCAGAGTATTAAAAATAAACACTAAAATACTCATATATAGCCAAACTAAAATAATAGACAGATAATTAAGGGATGCAAGAAACTCCCATCAAGGTCAACAGGATGTGCTCTACAATAGCAACTGCAAGCAACCTTCCGAATAAAGCTGTAATTATTACACACTCAATTCCCGCGAAGTTTAAAGTGGGAAGGATCTAGGATGGAGATGTTTAACCAAAAAACCATAAAGGATATACATAAGTGAGTGCTGTTTTTTTACTAAGGTAGACACTAGACATGTCATCCCAAAAAGCCCATGTCCAGAAATTGAGCCTAGGACAAATTCTCCTACACCACTTACTGTTTATCATCAACTTATTTTAAGGTTTAAAAGATTTATGAAATATGAAGTAATGGAGCTCCTATCAATAAGCTAAGTGTTTCAAGTATTTAGCCAGAAGTTGAATCTAAGGCAGATTGTTTTCCATAATAAAAAACTATAATGTGTGTTAAACTGGCATGTAGCAAGCTAGAACATAACTTATGGCTGTCACAGCAGAGGCTACATAAACATTTCTTTTATCCTCTAATTATAAGAAGAAGAAAAAACAAAAAACTTAAAGTAAGAATGCAACAGCCTCTTACTGCATAAAAACATGCATTTCTATGCAGTTATGGCATTGGAAATTGATCAATTTCCACAACATCATCACAAAGTTTATACCATCTTCCTAAAAGCAGTCAATTATCAGGTAGAGCTGCCTAAGTTGTTATATATGCATCCTAACAAATTGTATCCTATATTTTTGACAGATCACTGAATCGAATACATATTGTATTGTATCCAATAACCGTATCGTGTTTGTGCATCATAAGTCACCTTCATCATTCTTCTCACAAAAATTAAAAAATGTTACATAACATGTTCATTATACTGGTGATAGCAGTACATTAAAAGTTTCTGCTTCATAGAATTTAATTGAGTTGCTGTGCAGAAGGCATAAACACATTCCTCATAATACATGGGCAATAAAATTGTATAGAAGTTAAAAAACCCATGTTATATATCATAACAGCTTCATAGTAAACATTTTCTCCTAGACCCCTAAAACCCTATTCATCACTATCTCCCATACTTCAGTTAGGTTTATACCTCATACAATATACGCCTTTGACATTAAATATACAACACACCAATAAACCATAATCAAGTAGCTGATTAACCTGATAATTGCTTTCTTTGTCAAATTTCCCTCTTCTGCTCCATCTAGTCGCTGACATAATGCAGGAGGGTAAAGTATCAAATTTAAATTTCAGTCTGCCCATTCTTTAAAAACAAGGAAACAAAAACAACAAATCCCACCCTAACTCTTTCATTTTAATTGAATGCTTAAGTAAAATTTCCTACTTAATTGGTTGAGTTGAGGACACTGTTAGAATTTGGATTGAATACAATGACCCCCCACAAGACCTGTTCGTAAGGCGAGGATTGTCTTGTCTCCCACTTATAAATTATAACCACTATTCAGACCACGTCACTATCAAATGTGAGACTATCAACTGACACCATCTACTTCATTCAAAAAAGAACCAAGACACTAATTATTAAACCTACTTGGTCTGTCTTTCTGTTTTAATGTTATTAAGTAGTTATTTCTATTTCTAATTCTAAGTAGTTAGATTTTTCAGTTAATTCTGTTTTTCCTTTTCTGTTTAGAAGTTGTTCTCTTTCTTCATATTCATCCTTCCCTTCATATAAAAGTGATGCTATGTACTTTGTAGTTTTAGTTTTCAGATTTGATAATAAGATTTTTTTTATATAATTCATGTATATTTGTTTTCTCAGTACAAATAACTGCCACCACATGTTTATCCTAAAACTACAACATGTAGCCTCTGTAAAACCACAACAGCTAAATGACCTTGGGATATGCGGGAATTTTATTTCCGCCGCAGTTCGCTCCAAACATCGTCTTCATTAAGTGTTCATCTTTCTACATGGTATCAGAGCCAGGTAAAGGATTAGAACACAACAAATCCCCCAAAAAAAAGTGTGGGGGAAGGGGTGGAACCATTACATTTCACCAAATCCAACAGTTAAAAGATCAAATTATGCAGAGAACCCAGTAGGTCAAATCAATAGCCACAGCATAATAATGGATCAAATTTACCCACAACAAAATATTCAAAACAAAATCCCACAAAGTATACCACACCCTTCATTCAAAGACAGATTAAAACATCTTCAAAAGGGTTACTAATTCACATAAAATAAAAAACACCCAGAAGCAATAATCACTTCCAATCCAACAATCAATGAAGCAAAATGCAAACAAACAAAAAAACACTTCTTATTAAGTGTGAAAAAAACTCTAATAAAGATGGAAAAAAGATTATTGATAAATAAGAGAACTCACATATGTATTCAACTGTCTAACGAAACTTGAAAAGTTGTTATGCTTGAAGTACTTAGGCAAAAGATCCCTAGCGAATTCAGGTGGGTCCCAAACAACAAAACTGTTATTCGTTGCGCTCCAAGAAACTACCGCATCCGTCGAAGGATCATCCACCATGTCATAAGTCTTGCTCAAAAACGGCGGCGGCGCGTTCGCGTTTGAAATCGGTGTCGGCACCGGTAATTGGGCCGACGTTCCTTCTCCGCCACCACTGCTGCCGCTCGCTCCGTCCATGTTGGAAAATTTTGATTTTTGAAAAGTAATGAGGAGAGAGTGATGCGAAAATTGAAAACCTAAAAAATGGGGTTTTTATTTATTGGATGTTGAAAAATGAAATTGAGATTTTAGATTGGGGTTTGAGGGAAGAAAATGAAGATGGGTTTGGAATTGGAAGAGAGGGTGATGGAAGAAGAGGGGACAAGAGATGATAGATTGATTTAATATATTTTATTTTTGTGGGGAGATTGTAATTATGATTATCATTATGATTTATGGGCACTACCCTTTCCTTTTTGGGGCACTACCCTTTCCTTTTTGGGGCTGTTTGCCCTTTAGTTTGAGTGAAGTAGATTGTCAATTTAACATCCTTGGAAAAACATTAGGAAATTTTTTAGATATTTAGATATTTTTTTGAGAGAACATATTCTGATTTTTTTAAAGTAGTAGCATTGCACTCTGTTATGAACTTAGATATGTTTTTAATAAAAATAAATAAATTGTGGCGGTGAGATATTGATATCCCAAAATATGAAATTGTTTATTTTTCCAAAAAAAAAATGAAATTACGTACGTAATGCAGTTTATTATATCTTGTCAAAAAAAATTAGTTAGTATATTATATAGTGTGTTTTTGTATGAAAAAAAAAAAACTCCTACGAGTATTTTATTAGAATAAAAAAAGTAAAAATAATCTATATTATTATAAAATCAATTAGTGATAAGGTAAAATGTGTTAGAATTATATAAAAAACATATATTTGAAAATTAAATAACAGTTGACTAAATAAATGTATTCATGATTTTGTAAATATTGTATCTTGTCTAATGTTGTTTGAAAAGCATTAAATATCATTCAAAAATTACAGAAAATGAAAATATCATATTTGTTCGATAAAGTAAAAATATGTCGATTTGGTCATGAAATCTTTTTATGTTAACATTTGTCTATTTTAATTGTATTAAGTCAACAAGGATAATATAGAAAATGAAAAAATTATGTTTTCACCCATATTTGTGCCACATAATACCAATATATTTGGAGCAATTCCACTATACTAATTTGGACTCGACTTTTCTTACTTTTAAAAGTCACTTCAAAAATACGTAAAAAATATTATAAAAAAATACATAATTTTCATATTCAAAATATACTTCTTAACAAAAAACACAATTTTTATTTTATTTTATACTGTTAAAAATTGAAGAACAATTCTACTCGATGAAGTTTGACCACATTACTGCCTAGGAAAGAACATTATAATAGATGTTACTTTTTTCCACAATGTACTTTCCTGATATACTTGTACCAAATTGGAAATCTCCATATATTAATTGATTTAAAATAGCCCTTGTTAGCCTCTTTATCTGTTTTAAATGTTTCAGGATCAACTACAAATACAATTTTTTTAGACGCTTCCTTCTCTTCAATAAGAATTTTAACCACCTCAAAACATACATATACACCTTGAAATTAACCTCTATGAAGCAATAGTTCTTACAAAAAGCTTGTAGAAGCTTCATTGAGGAAAATTCAAATGCTTGACGAAAAAGAAAAATAAACATTGAACTGACTTTACAAAGCCATGCAAATGAAGTTTTTAGATAATTCCCTTAATGAGACTCTGAAGACCAAATTGAGGCAAGACAACTCAGCATATATAACACTTTGAAGTTGATTTCCATTCAACATAACCCTCTACCAAGTTCTTAAGCATCACTCGAAAAACTAGTTGTGCTTTCCACAAATCTTCTAATTCATGTACATGTTGCAGGCTTGTAGCTCAGTGAACCAAATTGCCCCCTACAAAATCTTTCAGCTTTGTAACTTTCCATTGATCAATGGGTCGATGATTGTCCACCGCATCTCAACAAACAATAGTTTTTTTCGTTCTCTCTCAACAATCTGATTTTAAATTTCAACATGATGATGATCTGCTACGAAATAGCAAGGCTTGGTAAGGACAAGATAAAATTCCCCAAACAATTTAAATTAAAATTACCTAAAGGATACCTTAATTAAGGATAATTAGTTGACAGTTACAACATACAAATCAAGACAATGATATATTAGTCAGAAGCTACAATGTACAATAAGGAGAAAAAAAACAAATCCATATTAATTTTATTTTCTATACAATAAAGGAAGTTGTATCTTCCATCTCATTGTGTGATGAAGGAAGTGTATTCCTCGTATCTATAATGCGTCTCTTCTTCTGAGACATAATTGGAACATAAATTTTCTTAAACCGTGAGGTAATTCGTACCTTCATGGTATATTTCCAACACAATTTCAACCAAAAAATGAACAAATGGAATTAACATTAGTCATTGCAAATTATAAGGTCTTATATTGTTTTCATCAAATTGAATTACTATCACCAAGAGGGTTAGTGAAATTCCATCCTTAATAAGCATGTTCAATACCATCTACTCTACAAGATAAGTTCTTTGTCCTTATCAAATGTTTCCACTTGTAATGTGGGAAAAGTTTCGCAAAAGCTTTCTAAAAGCAACATACCTCTTGTTACTTCAATGGTAGATGTATCAACAGTAGAGTAAATCTTCATAGAATTAGTTACAGCTAGTATTAAGAGGCAATACATCTCCATCTTCAAACCCTTTCAACACAAAATCAAAGGTGATAAACATCAATCAACAAAAAGTTTGGCTGAAATTCCCAGGCAAGAGATATAGACAGTAGGAGAAGATAAAGTCCATTTAGTGGTGTATCTAGAGATAGAGAGCAATGATACTTCACTCATTAATAATATATGGCAGATAAAATTTCCATAAAGATACATCGGTGTAAATCGTACACTATTTCCTTAAAACACTTTTGTGTCGAAACCAATGTCATGAATCTCTCATACCTACCTTTGCACTCTCAAGGTCTCTCCTTAATCTTTTCATTTCCTGTTCAAGATCCACTACTTTATACTCCAAGGCTCCCTACATAATTTCAGCTAGACATGATTCACATTAACTAAAAAATATGATAAAGCAACAATATACTCAGTGCCCTGTTACTCTTGAACCAACCTTATTATCAGAGAAAATAAACTTTTGCCTAGTGTCTTCCTGCAACAACAAAAAAAGAATAAAGAGGAAAATCTGTATATGAAGGGTTAAAACTTTCTGTCCTGACTTGGGTTAACACAAGCAAAAGCAGAATCATACAATAAGAAATACAACTTGTGAACTCCTTAAAAGCAGAAAACAAACAATTTCTAACTAATTAGGCATTACAACTTGCAAACCTTTAGCTTATTGACGGCATCTTGAACCTTTATTTCCTCTTGTACCTTAGACTGGGCTCTATTAACAAGAGCTTCTTATTAGCTGCAGCCTTTCTCGATTTTCTTTTCACTAAGTCCACTCTTTATCTAATTGTTCCTTGAGTTTCTCTATAATTACCTTTTGACTGCAAGAAGGAGAGGCATGTGCTGCTGCATATTTGAAGTCTATTAAGCTTGGTGGTAGGATTGCTCATGGATGGATTATCCACATAACCAATCTACAAAATGAACCTGAGCAATTCAAACAAGGAATACTAAGCAGCTAGAGAATAAACACGACATAAATAATATTAACAATTCAAGACCATTTCTACATTCTGACATGTACATTGAAGACATACAAAGCTGCAAAAAAAAATCATATACCGAAATAAACTAATCCTATTGTGTTGCAACGAGCAAATAATAACAACACAAATCCAAGTTCAAAGAAAATTGACTGATATGGTTAATTTTTCCAATGAGGTTTCTCAAGTCTCAACTAACCAAGAAATTTGACATATAAATGAGCATGAGTTAAAGTAATGAATAAGGTGTTTCTAAGCTTGAATATTACCTATCAAAGGTTTATTATGATAAACATGCAAGCCTCTTCAGTCTTCATCAAGAGTGACATAGGTTGAATTAGCACCATCACCTAAGTTTTAGGAAAACAATCCTGGAAAAAGAAAGACATCCTATTACTCATCAAGTCATAGTATAATAAGTAATAAATACTATTTAATACATCCTTTAACTTACCTTGCTCAATTTTCTCATGCTCTTCAATATCCTCTTGAGAAGGCAGTGGTGAAGGTGATACACCAAGACATTCTTCCGTGCAAATAAGTGCTTCTACAGATTTCACAGTTAGGCGATTGCGATACTGATCAAACACCCATCCTCCGGTACTAAAGACAGACTAAGATTGTGAGCGGACATTTTTTACTTCCTGCTTTGCATAAATGAATGAGTCAAACAGAAAAGACTGAACTTTGAATACATTTCAAGTAACTCCCAAATACTCCAAAGCTCATACCATCCCATTTCAATTCAGATTCCACGTTAATTCACAGCATTGTTCTATCACAGCACACCCCAAAAATAATGCAGTTAAACATTAAATCATAATAAATACCAGCATCAAGTATCTTACTAAATTTGACTTCATTCAAGTCATATCAGTTCTACAACTGATCCTACCTTTGCACAGATTAGATCTCATCTAGCACATACCAACTCCAAGAGTGATTATGGATTCAATCAGCAAGCAAAAACCAAAAGAAAAACAGCATCATTTATTTTAATGCACATTTTAAATCATGAATTGTGCAGATATGCATCAATTACAGAAAAAAACAAGCACTGATCTCCTACTCTATTTGACACCATTGGGCATTGAGTCCACATGAATGCTCCAACATCCACACTCTTAACTAGATGAATTAGAGGGAAAACAGGTAAAGTAATGGGAAAACAAAATAAAATACTCCAATATCAGAAGCACAATAAAAAAATAGGTCCACAAGTACAACAAAACTCAGAAAGCAATCGCAATGACCAACTGAATCACAAACTGAAAGCTATTTAACAAATAAAAGACACTTCTCATCCACATGAAAGCGGTTCAATCACAATCAAGAACAAAACGACCAACTGAATCACAAACTGAGACAATTTGAGAAGAGAATGGAACTTAACTGTCAAAACTAATCTGAAGAAATGTTTTATGAAGGCAGTAAAACTAATCGAATAAATATTATGGCAGTTAAATGTGTAGAAAACTAAAATTACCTGTCAATTTCCTTCTGGATCAACCAATCATTGAGGTACCTGAAACTCATCGATACAAGGATGCCTCCACCCCATCCTTTCGGAAAAGAAGGGTATTTCAGCGCCCAAGATGCTCCAAGTCCAATTTCTACAGCATAAAACAAATCTTCTGCAAACAGGTCATCAAACTCTGTCCAAAACCTTCTCACCATATCAAAATAGACCTGTACATATTGCAGAAGGCTAATCAGTAAGACTAAATGCTCTGTTTTTGAAAATGTTATACAGAGCATTCTTGCATAACCCAAAATATAATTGTGTGTACATAGAAATGTGAAATTTAATATGTGAAATGAAACATTACATGTTAGCACTACTCATCTCATCTTATTATTATTGACTTAAAATATTACACACAAAATAACAAGCAAGTAGGGACATATGTATAAACTAGCAGGATAATAACAAATAACTATAATATTACCCAAAACAAATAACAGCATAATAATAAGTGGATGATAATGAATGACACAGCTACTGAGCGACATGGGTTTTATTACGAATCTACGATCAAATGGTTTTAAATGGATTATTCATTCACTAGCGAGTTGAATAACGTGGTATATAATGATAGTGATGTCAAAACACATACCAGCTGGATATGATGGAAGCCTTGATAGAGCTACCTAACTCGATGAACTGCACCAACTTTCAGACCCAGAACCTTATGAGTTACATTATTTGGACAAACCCTTTGCCCTCATTTCGTCATACAACTTATGAGCCTGATTTCTCCTGTTTAACCTCCAGTATGCATTAATCAAACAAGTATACGTAATTGCATTTGGTGGACAGCCTTCCTGTGACATTTTATCAAATAATGCCTGCGCCATATGCATTTGTTTTTTATTACAGAAGGCAGCTATTAGAGTTGTATACGCGATCTGATCTGGATATAAACCCCTTTCTTTCATTTCCTCAAATAAGTCGTATGCAATACGCATTTTGCAATAATGGGTACATAGGTTAATAAGAATTGTATACGTTTTGATGTTGAAAGTGATTCCTACTTTTGTCATTCTTGTGAATAACATCACAGCCTTTTTAGCATTTGACAGTTTGGCAAAGCCAGATATAAGAGTACTATAATTAATAACTTCAGGAAGTACATTCCTTTTAAGCATTCTTGGCAGAAGCTGCAGAGCCTTCTCTGGAAAACTTTCTCTGCAAAGCTTATGGATGAATTCATTATAGGAATATGGGTTGAGGTTAACTCCATGTTCTTGAAATTCCTCTGACAATGCCAAGGCTTCATCGAATTCGCGTTCCCTGCAGTAAATACTAAGTATATGATTGCAAGCGATGGTATCCGGCCACATACCATTTTTTTGCATGATAATAAAAACTTTCAATGCATCAGCAAATCGTCTCAATTTGTAGAATCCCTTAATTAGACTGCAATAACAAAAAGCAGAAGGAGCAAAATTATTGTTACTCATCTCCTCCAAAAGCTTGACGGCTGAATACATATCCCCTTGCTTACAAAATCCATCAATTAAAGTTTCATAAATAGTCTGATCATATTTGTAACCCGAAACACCAATTTCACCGATGATATTCATCAAGCTTTTCATTGGCGTATTCTTGCGTATACCATCGCGAATGAGGGAAGTATAGCTAACAATGGATGGTTTTATTCCATGGAGCTCCATTTCCTCCACCAAGTCACGAACTTTCTGATCATCTCCATTCTTGCAGAACGCATCAATTAAAATGCTGTAACTATAAACATCAGGCAATTGTCCAGAGTTCTTCATTTCTTGCAAAACTTCCAAAGCATCATATACAGCGCCTCTTTTACAAAATCCATATATGACAGCATTAAAACAATGGTTATTGAGAAGCTGGTTATTACAATGCAAGTCACAAATTAACTTCCACGCAACCTCAACGGAACCAACCTTACATAGTCCCTTAATATAAGTACTATACGTAACAACAGTCAGGGTTTCCCCGCTCGTATATATCCTTCCTAAAATCTCAGCAGCCCGTCTAATATCAACATTGCACCCAACATCTCTACAATAAAAATTCATCATGATTGTATAAGTGTGGATATTCGGAGTTGGACCAAAGTTTTTCAAATCCTCAAACAAACACCTAACACCATTCACTCTATTTGCTTCTACCAAACACTTCAACAAGAAATTGCAAGACATTATATGAGGTTGAATCCCAACCTCCCTAGCATTAACAAACACGTAATAGGCATGTTCAAGCATAGAATTTGAAGCAAAAACTTTCATAAGCACATCAAACACAACAACAGACCTTTCCACGTGGTACGGTGAATCAAGCAAAGTAGAAACCAATTCAAAAGCGTCACGATTCTCCTCCTTATAGAATCCAAGAACATCTCTAATCAAAGCAAACACTTCTAAACGCATAGCAGCAAAAGCAAAAGTGTGAATGATGATTCTAAAGGAATTGATTGAATGAGAAAAACCATGACTTTGAACCCAACCTTTAAACCTAATTTCCCTTGCAACACTCCAATTTAAGGTCTTAAACACTCTGACAACCATATGAAACATTTTAGTGTTGGTTTTGGGAACGGAGGCATTAAAATTTGGAGTTTCGTCTTCTAACATCAATGCGGAAGAAGAAGGTGAATAGAATTTGAAGAAGCGTAGTTGTGGAGAGTGAACTCGATTTCGGAGTAAGCATGTTAACGACATCAACGTTAATCATAGATACACTTAAGCGACACAAGTCAAATAATCAAGAAATATATCCCTAGTTTGAGCACTGCGGCGAGTGACAACCAGAGGACGACGCGGCGACGGCTGCGGCGAATGACTCACTGAAAGCCGCTCTATGTGAGCGGCAGGTATGAATTTTTTTTTCATATAAGAGTTTGGTTTGTGTAAAACTAAATATTATAATATATTTTTATAATTATTCATATGATATGTGGAAGAAAAAAAATTATGTTTTTAATGAGAATTATTTTTGTAAATAACTCATTAATGTATGTCAAATTTTGAAAATGTTTTTATAATAAGCAATAAAGAAATCTCAAAAGTAATTTTATAAAGAGGGACATAGGAAATAGTAAAGAAGATATTTATTGAAATTTTTGAAAATGTAATAGAGTTTTAAGATATTGTAAACGACTCCAAATATAATTGCATGTTCCGGATCATGAAAATTATTGTGTGTTTAGATAATTTTATGAATATTTAAAATTTAATTTTTTTTGTCATTATCAAATAATCATTTAAGTTTTTTAATACCAATTAAAAAAATTAAAATCTTATCATGTTGGGTTTTGAAATTTTTTAATTAAGTCGATTGTTTAATTTATGAATAATTAGTCTTAACAGAATCATAAAAACATGCAATGTTTGTTGTGTGAATTTATATAGATTTTGATGTGTTAATTGATAATTTTTTCAAATTTTATATGAAATTGATTAAAAAATTACAAATATTATAATTTACAAGAAGAGAATGAGAAAAGATAATG
>JBBPBR010000002.1:8435339-8449144 GCA_037974775.1 Cicer pinnatifidum
TTTGTTTAATAAATAAGGCTGATAAAATAACCAAATTTTTTCTTATAATAAGAACCAAAGACAATTGCAAATTAATCTAAAACAATTATAATAATGTTATGTGAATTTAGGGTACGTACTTGATAAGAAACTAAAAAATAATTTAAAATGAAAGTTTTATGTCGAAAAATCACTTTTAAATTTTTTAAAGGGTTGAATACACTGCATTTAAAACAATATTTTCTCATTTAATATGCTAACAAATGTTTTCAATATACTAGTTAGTATTTCTCTATTAAATACAAGAGTCTTGCTGAGAGCCTTGTAATAAATTAAAAATAAAAAAATTTAGATAAATAAAAAAAAAGTTGAAAACACAATTTTCAAATTAAAATTTCTATATTTGATTTATTAACAAATATCCGAAACATACTTGTTTCTATTTAAAAATAATATTTTATTTGTCTTAACATATAAATAAAAATTGACATAATTAATTTAAAATTTAAATAAAATACATTTAATTGTTTTAATATTTTTTCTTATATTTTATAACTAATATGAGACAAGGAAATATAGTAAATAAGGTATTAATAAGTGCCTTTCATTTCCCCTGATAAAATTAATGGTTGGTTTTGGGTAATTAAAGCCTGTGAAGCTTTTTACTCTTGGAAAATTTACTAGCACCTTTTGACCCTTGACGGTTTTTGTTTTGTTGGCGTTGAAAAGGCACGGTATAATAATATTTCTGACACCAAAACTATACGTTTTAATGTCTTAAAAAAACATGTAAAAGTCAAGAACAGTGTTTATTTAATGCATTCGTGACAGCATTTATATGTTGGTTGGGAATACTACTGGTTTTGGAGCGTTATTTTTAAGGTTTTTGCACTTTATATTTTTTAATTAATTTTTTGCTCTTTAACTGAGCTGAATTGCATTGTCTCGATAAAACTACTTATTCACTTGATGCAATAATGAATATAGCATCTACCACCACTAGCTGCATCAACAGTCTGCAACACTTGTTGGAGAAATTAACAATGTCATTTAATTTCAATTAATTTGGCGCCTTTACTTTTTTCAATTCCTTTTGAAATTGGTTGGTTTTGTTGATTTCTTTAACAATTGTAAATCTTTATTATTTCCTTTTTTTTTTTTTTTATAAGATTGAAATTTTTCTACTTAAAAAGCTTAGATGATTTGAATCTTGATAGTAATGGATCAAATTTTATCATCCTTAAATATAAAAATTTATTGAATAAATCACAAAAATTAAGAAAAAATTTATAATTATACCGCATTTGTGTCTTATTATAAATATTTATTGTTTTTTTTATTAAAAAAAGTTGGTAGGGTATTTAATGTGTTAATGTTCTTAAAATAATTTTTATATTTGAGTTTATTAAATTTGACTTTTCATATTCAAAGATAAAAGTAGTAGTATTAATAAGAATTATATTTTTAAAAAATAAAATAAACATCTGATAAATTAAAAATGTACTTATATTTAATGATAATTTTTTTCTTTTCAAAAATGCTTATCATTAAAGAGTGAGATAATATTAAATTTTGAAGATAAAATTAGTTTATGTTTTCATACCGTATATTTTCTATTACAAAGTATTTGAGATTAAGTTGTTAAAAATTTTTAGTTAAAGATAAATTATTTGTAATAAATTGAATTTGAATCATAAATTAAACAATCAATAGTTATATTTTATTTAACTCTCAATCAGACTATAGATTATTACATGCTACACAAAAAATGTACTAATATATCACGAGTTCTGTCAATAAATAAATAATTAATACAGATGAAAACATTTATATGAAATAGGACCAAGAAAAATTTCAAAAGAATATATATTTTGTGACCGAATACAACTTAAAAAATTACATATTAAGGGGTCCTCAAACAAAACTTTTAATTATGCAAATTTTTTGTGAGTAAAAATGCTCTTGACTAGGAAAATTGTATAATGACAATAGTAATAATTTTGTGAAAAAAGTTAGTGTACATTGGTCTATCTAACATTGAAGATTGGAATTTGCAGGTAGGTAACTTCATGCATTACATAAGCCGATTTATAGCAGGGTTTACAATTGGGTTTGTGAGAGTGTGGCAGATTAGTTTAGTTACACTTTCAATTGTTCCCTTAATTGCCCTTGCTGGTGGTCTTTATGCATATGTCACTATTGGCCTTATTGCAAAAGTTCGAAAATCTTATGTCAAGGCTGGTGAAATCGCTGAAGAGGTACTAAACTTACTTCTTTAATTTTCCCTCTCAATTATGAAAATAACTTTTTTTTGAATATAAAATCAATTATGAAAAATGATTTTTTCTAAAGTAATTACGTCGTTCACTCCCATTAGCGACTTAAGTTATGTGTTTCTAAACTATATGATATATTTCTATCTCATCTATGACATTAAGTAAATGTGAGAAACTACTTTTTTTAACTTAAAAATAATTTTTTAAAAATTTGAAACAAACACGATTCAAATAATAAAAAAATGATTTTAAGTTTGAAAAAATAGAACTTTTAATAAATAAATCTGAAACTAACGTACCCATTATTGTGTTTCAGGTGATAGGCAATGTTAGAACAGTACATGCATTTGCAGGAGAAGAAAAAGCAGTAAGATCATATAAAGCAGCTCTTTTGAACACTTATATATACGGTAGAAAAGCTGGTTTGGCAAAGGGTCTTGGATTGGGCTCAATGCATTGTGTTCTGTTTCTATCTTGGGCTTTGCTTGTTTGGTTCACTAGTGTTGTTGTTCACAAGAAAATTGCTAATGGTGGAGAGTCTTTCACTACCATGCTTAATGTTGTAATCTCTGGCCTGTAAGTCCTTCTCAACTTTTGTAGAATTGGCATTTTTATTGCAATAGTTGTAGCATAATAGTATAGCAGGTTCAGTACTTTTACATTTAACAATTTTCATTTTTTTAATTTATTATTGGTATCTACCTGTTAGAATGTGTGTCAGTGTTTCATAGGTTTGTTGGAATACAATCCCTATAACCTTATGCTCAATTAATCCATGTCAATTACATGATGAATAACCAAAGGCGGAAGCGTACATGTGGGAATTGCTATTTATGAAATCCTGGGATGATGATGATAGAGCTAATGGGTTGGGTGATCTTCCTCAGCAAAACACCCTTAAGACCTTGCTCTCTTGATGGGGATAGAGAGAACCAGAGAGTTTTCTCCTTAGGGTTTGTGAAACTGAATAGTCTTGTTGTGTTTGCCTTGGGGACCATTACCCCTATATATAACTATTATTAGTTATATCCCAAATTGCAGTATTTCCAATTCAGCCCCTCATTAAATTAGAAACTGCCTAGTATCTACACTATTAATTTTCATAAATATTATGCTCTTTAGCCATAAACTATTATATATTATTTGACCCCTAGTTTATTGGCTAATTATATAATGACCCTAACACACTTTATTAATTAATTACATATGTGACCCATAAATCTTACAATCTCCCACTGGTCACACATGTAATCTTAGGAGTGTGTTAGACTTTATGACGTCAAAAATGTCATTATAATTACCTTGAGTATAATCCAAATTGTCCCGTCCATTAATCATATCAGCACATGGAACCAAAGAGGCTTTCGTCATAATAAGCATAACTAAACCCATCAATGATCACCCGTATTGACACAACTAAATGACATAGACCCATTATGAAAAGTGTAGCATGAAAATTACATGAAGTTGGTCAATGCATGTCAATTTTCAACTGATCCTACTTTACCGAATGAGATCATACCATAACTTAAATGTACAAAGTAACCAAAACTAAATACTTTAAACTTTATTTCTGATCAGAAAGTCCAAATACAATGTATTTGTACTTTACAATTAAACATAGAACATGAATTACATAATGGACGAAACTCACACTAAAATCAAGATTCCTCAAATTGTAGCACACCCATGTGAGCAGTATGCTCATGAAAGACCTTGGGTGGTAGACCTTTAGTGAGTGGATCCGCAATCATGGAGTTTGTCCTTAAGTGTTCTATGGATATCTGTCCACTTTGTAACTTCTCTTTAACAACTAGGAACTTAATGTCAATGTGCTTTGACTTGGTTGAGCTCCTATTATTGTTAGAATACATGACTGCTGATCTATTGTCACAATACAACTTGAGTGGTCTTTCAATCCCTTCAACTATTTGCAGCCATGTGACAAAATTTCTCAACCAAATGCCCTGGTCAGATGCCTCATGAATTGCTATGAATTATGCTGCCATGGTTGATGAAGCAGTAAGACCTTGCTTGGCACTACGCCAAGAAACTGCTCCACCAGCTAACATAAAGACATAGCCTGAAGTTGATCTTAAGCTGTCTTGGCATCCCGCAAAATCCGAGTCAGAGTATCCAGTGATCTCTAACTGGTCTGACCTCTTATATGTGAGCATGTAGTTTCTTCCTTTCTCTAGTGGATCTCCGCAATGGAGCTGGCTCTTGAGGCACTTGTTCTTGAGGATCTTGAATTTGATCTGGATTTTGTTCTTCCTGAACAACCAGATCATCTTGAGTTTGTTCAATAATGGGAAAGTCAACTGGTGGAAGAATCAGTTCTGGAATTGTTACTGATTCTTCCTCAAAGACAAAATCTTTAACCTTAATCTTCCCTCCAAACTCAATATCCTCAAAGAACGTTGCCGTTCCCGTCTCAAAAATTATTCTCAATTTTGGATCATAAAATTTATAGCCCCTTGATTTTTCTGAGTACCCTATAAAATAGCTGCTAATTGTTCGGGGTTCAAATTTCTTTTCATTCGGCCTATAAGGCCTTGCCTCAGTTGGACATCCCCAAATATGAAGGTGCTTCAGAATAGGCTTACGCCCAATCCAAAGCTCATAAGGTGTTTTAGCCGCTGCCTTAGTTGGTACTCTATTAAGAATGTATGCTGTTGTTTTTAAAGCCTCTCCCCAGAGTGACTCTAGCAAGGTGGAATGACAAATCATACTCCTTACTATATCCTTAAGAGTCTTGTTTCGTCTTTCAGCTACACCATTCATGCTGGGTGACCCCGACATAGTGTATTGTGGGACGATTCCACATTCCTCTAGGTATTTGGCAAATGGTCCCGGACGTTGTTCACCTTAACCGTCATATATGTCGTAGTATTCACCACCACGATCAGATTTGACCTTTTTAATTCTCTTATTAAGTTGATTCTCAACTTCTGCCTTAAAGGATTTGAACACGTCTATTGATTGGGACTTTTCGTGAATTAGGTAAAGGTAGGCATATCTGGAATAATCGTCTATGAATGATATAAAATATTGTTGACCATTCCAAGAAGGAGTTGGAAATGGCCCACAGATGTCTGTATGTATCAATTCTAAGACGTCTGTAGCTCTATATACGCCTAATTTCTTATCTTTAGTCTGTTTTCCTATAATGCATGCTACACAAACGTTAAAGTCTATGAAGTCAATGGAATCTAAAATTCCATCTGACACAAGTCGTTCAACTCTATTTTTAGAGATGTGACCTAGACGCTTGTGCCAAAGCACTCCTGAATTGAAATTGTCAATTTTTCGCTTAGTACCACGTGATTCCACACTCAAGGTTTCATTATAGTTAGCCACAGTTTCCAACAAATAAAGATTATCATAACCAGAAAGTAAACCGGTTCCAACAACATTCGAATTTAAAGACAAAATAAATTCTTTATTCCCGAATGAACAATAATATCTTGATTTGTTCAAATAAGAAATAGAGACCAAATTCCGTCTAAATGACGGTACAACAAAAGTGTCTTCTAAAATCAAATAATGACCGGAACTGAATAATAATCTAAATTTTCCTATGGCTTCAACTTCTACCTTCTTCCCATCTCCTACATAGATGCATCTTTCAGTATCACTAGGCTTTCGGAAGTTCAGGCAACCCTGCATTGAAACACTGATGTTAGTAGTTGCACCAGAGTCTAACCATCAAGTGTTTCCAGGTACTGAAGCTAAATTAACCTCAGAACAGACCAAAGACAGAATCATACCTTTCTTAACACGCCAAGCATGATATTTGGCACAATCCTTCTTCACGTGTCCAGAACTCCTGCAGAAGAAGCAGTTGTTATCCTTAGTCTGCTTCTTTTGTTCTGGACCCTCATCAGCAACTTTGTTCTTGGGCTCCTCAATTCTTTTCCTTTTGCCCTTGTCTTTAGAGATGCTAGTAAAGTGAGCGCTTTCAGTCCTATCTTGCTTCAGCCTGTCCTCTTCTTGCACACATAATGAAATGAGCTCATTAAGAGTCCATTTCTCCTTTTGACAATTATAAGTCACCTTAAACTGACTGAATTGCGAAGGAAGAGACAGCAATACTAAATGAATGAGCAAGTCATCTGACAACTCAAGCTTTAGTCCTTTAAGCTTAGAAGCAATGTTGGACATCATCATAATGTGCTCTCTTATATTTCCCTTGCCTTGATACTTCATGGAAATTAAATTTTGAAGCAAAGAACTTGTTTCAGCCTTATCACTTTTTTCAAAGCGTTTTTCCATCTCAACAAGGAAATTTTTAGCTGTATCTATCTCATCCGAGACAGCACCTCTAAAGACCTCAGGAATGCCACGCTTTATGATCATAAGACTTATGCGATTTGAGCGATCCCATTTCTCATACTCTAATTTTTCCTCAGAAGAGCTAGAGTCCTTAGGAGCAGGGGGTCGATCAATTCTTAATGCAAGGTCTAGATCCATGCAGCCAAGAACAATCAGAATGTTCTCTTCCCATTCCTTAAAATTTGTCCCATTAAGGACAGAAATAGAACTCAAATTTGCAGATATGGAAGCAATAGATGCTGAAAATTAAATAAAGAACGAAACTTAGAAACTCACATTATAGGAAAATAAATCAATCAATAAATAAATACATATGTTCAAATCATGGAATTTAACCCATCTCAAGATACCCAGTGCACCATTGGTGTCAAGTCTTTGGACAGTAACACCAACTGCTAGTGGTACTCTTGTTGCAACGATCAACTATTGACAATAAGACATGTCAAACAATAAACCTTCCTTTGGGCCGATTTACTGCTCACATGTATACCAAATAATTGTCACACATTTATCATTGCAGGTGTACATGTAATTCTGCCAAATATTAATCTTCTTTTGGGCCGGTCAATACCCGCATGAATAAACATATACTCAGCCATTTGACACTCTTCACGAGCAATTTAGACAAGAGAGGTCACTTTGGCGACGTCAAGTTTCAATTAACTCATTCAAAATGTCAAACTTGACTTGAACATAAATTTATTATATCCAAATAAAACAATATTAAAAAAAAAAATTGTTCACTAATATAAACTGTGTTTCATTAGTATTTGATAATTATCGTTTTATCAAAAAAAAAATGATAATTATAAAAAAAAAATATATTTAATCAAAACATATAATATAAAGTGTAACTCTTCAATTTATAATCCATAAATGTACTCCATAGTTGAAAACAAAAAATCTAAAGGTCTTTTAAACCATTCAAATTAAATTCAATCACAATGCAACAACTCATTATCCTTCACACAATATTCCTTTCACTGATAATAATGAATCCACTAAACATTGAAACCTAAGTTCAGATCCTCACTGGATTCATTATTCTGACTTCCAAATGCACCGACAGTGATTTCACAAAGCTAGAAACTAGAGTTTTGCTCAACTAAAGTGATTTTTCAAAAATTCAAAATTTAACAATAATGTATTAATAACAATAATATACAGAACCACCAATCTTTACATCTTAAAATAAGAAAAAAAAAATATGAGAACAAGCAATTATACTTTCTGCGAGTTATGCTGTTTCATTGGATGAATTTTATTATCACCAACGACGGTAAAGTATCTACCTAATAGTAAACTCTGTAAATATATAAGCAATACATGCAACAACGAGAAGCAAGATCGCATTATGAAGAAACATTCAAAATAATTAGCAATCACAGGATAAAATAATAACTTTACTGCACAAAATATAACCACCAATAGAATTCAGAGCTAACAAATAAAAAGAGTTTAACTATCTGCCATTAAATATTAAAATCAATGTCCAGTATGCAATACTTGTGTACCATGCTATGTTAAAAACACTGATACATTATTTTAATATCAAAAGCAAAACTTTGCAATGGCCTTCCCTTCAATTTTACTAGGTAGATAACAAGTACTAAATTTTCCCCTAACAGCGGCATATAAAGCAGTATCCATAATTCTCATGGTTATTTATATTTAAAACAATAATTCTCATGGTTATTCCCAAATTATAAATCCTAAGATTTCAATCATGTCAAAATTCCTAAATTGAATCCTAAAAAACAAAGACAATAACCGAATTTCATCATGAATTAAACATAGTAGGCTCTGATACCATTTGTTGGAATACAATCCCTATAACCTTATGCTCAATTAATCCATGCCAATTATATGATAAATAACCAAAGGCGAAAGCGTACCTGTGGGAATTGCTATTTATGAAATCCTGGGATGATGATGATAGAGCCAATGGGTTGGGTGATCTTCCTCAGCAAAACACCCTTAAGACATTGCTCTCTTGATGGGGATAGAGAGAACCAGAGAGTTTTCTCCTTAGGGTTTGTGAAACTGAATAGTCTTGTTGTGTTTGCCTTGGGGACCATTACCCCTATATATAACTATTATTAGTTATATCCCAAATTGCAGTATTTCTAATTCAGCCCCTCATTAAATTAGAAACTGCCTAGTATCTACACTATTAATTTTCATAAATATTATGCTCTTTAGCCATAAACTATTATATATTATTTGACCCCTAGTTTATTGGCTAATTATATAATGACCCTAACACACTTTATTAATTAATTACATATGTGACCCATAAATCTTACAAGGTTGCATTTCTAAATTAAGGTATGTATGAAGTTGGTGTTTTGTTTATCAGGTCACTTGGGCAGGCAGCACCAGATATCTCAGCATTTATCAGAGCAAAAGCAGCAGCTTATCCAATTT
Organism: Cicer pinnatifidum; assembly: GCA_037974775.1. NCBI lineage: Eukaryota > Viridiplantae > Streptophyta > Magnoliopsida > Fabales > Fabaceae > Cicer > Cicer pinnatifidum. The sequence continues at coordinate 8,444,357 of JBBPBR010000002.1, forward strand.
TTGAGATGATAGAGAGGGATACAGTGAGCAAAAAAAGCTCCAAAACCGGTCACAAACTAAGCAAATTGGAGGGTCATATCCAGTTTAAGGATGTCTGTTTCAGTTACCCGTCTCGACCGGACATAGAAATCTTCAACAACTTCAATCTTGACATTCCTGCAGGGAAAATTATAGCCCTCGTGGGAGGTAGTGGTTCTGGAAAGAGCACTGTTGTATCATTGATTGAACGTTTTTATGAACCTATTTCTGGTCAGATACTGTTAGACAAGAATGATGTCAGGGAACTTGATCTCAAATGGCTTAGACAGCAAATTGGACTAGTTAATCAAGAACCTGCACTTTTTGCTACAAGCATCAAGGAGAATATTTTGTATGGAAAAGATGATGCTACTCTTGAAGAACTAAAACGTGCTGTGAAGCTTTCAGATGCTCAGTCTTTCATCAACAATCTTCCTGATAGATTAGATACTCAGGTAAGTCGTTAAGACCTTGTCTGAATAAACAACGCTTATCATACAAGTACTTATTCTCTATAAAATTTCACAAAAGACAAAACAAATTCAAACTATTATCATATAAACTATCTAAGTTAATTCGTGGAAATAAACTGAAAACAACTTTTAGACATGATAAATTGTTTCCATAAGCTCTTGTGGAGTTTTTAGAAAAGTGATACTAAATCTGTTTTTGTAGGTTGGTGAGAGAGGTATACAACTATCAGGTGGACAGAAGCAAAGGATTGCAATATCTCGCGCAATCGTGAAGAATCCATCGATCCTTTTATTGGATGAAGCAACTAGTGCTTTGGATGCTGAGTCTGAGAAGAGTGTACAGGAGGCTCTTGATCGCGTCATGGTCGGTAGAACAACTGTTGTAATTGCACACAGACTTTCTACTATCAGGAATGCAGATGTGATAGCTGTTGTACAAGGAGGGAGGATTGTGGAGACCGGTAACCATGAAGAACTCATGTCTAATCCAACTAGTGTATATGCATCTCTTGTTCAACTTCAAGGGGCTACTTCTTTGCGACGCCTTCCCTCGGTTGGTCCTAGCTTGGGACGACAATCAAGGTTAGTGTTCTATCATCTTCTACGAATCACTGACACAGACAAAACTAACACTACAAAGACAACATTAATAATGGTTCAATGTAATCACACGTGTCAGTGTCATATTGAACACCAACATGCCTTTAATCGCAAGTGTTAGTGCTACTTAGATCATATTTTGCATACGCTTTTAGGATAACAAACTCATTAGCATCCTTCTTACGATCACATATTTACTTATACTTGCAGCATAAACTATTCAAGAGAATTATCGCGTACAACAAGCATTGGTGGTAGTTTTCGATCAGACAAAGACTCAATAGGCCGGGTTTGTGGTGAAGATGGAGAGAAGGGAAGCAAGTCCAAGCATGTTTCAGCCAAAAAACTATACTCTATGGTTGGTCCTGACTGGCCTTATGGAGTTTTTGGGACCTTATGTGCCTTCATTGCTGGAGCACAAATGCCACTTTTTGCACTTGGAATCTCTCATGCTCTTGTATCATACTATATGGACTGGGATACAACTCGTCATGAAGTTAAAAAAATTGCTTTCCTCTTCTGTGGAGCTGCAGTTGTAACTATCACCGTTCATGCCATTGAACATCTCTTTTTTGGAATCATGGGCGAGCGACTTACGCTTCGTGTCAGAGAAAAGATGTTTACTGGTAATTTTGATTAACTGATTAGTACCTTCTTTATCACTTATCTACTTGTCTTTTTATGAAGTGTTACCTTTCATTATTCTAAGAATAGTCCTATTGATGTTTCACACATGTTAACATATCAGAAAATATTCTATTGTGCTTTGTAAAGTGGTTATATATGCATTGTTTCACAAATTTTTTAAGACTTCAGTAATATTCATGATCAATCCATATTTTAATGAATCATATTGTGAAGGTGAATTTGCAATATCAGTATTTATTACATTGCAATATCAGTATCATAGCTTAAAACTGATATCTGTTTCACTTAAGTACTGTTATTTCTCTGGCTGCAGCTATTTTGAAGAATGAAATTGGCTGGTTTGATGATACAACCAACACAAGTTCTATGCTTTCGTCGCGTTTAGAGAGTGATGCAACTTTATTACGAACAATAGTTGTTGATCGATCGACGATTCTATTACAGAATGTTGGTCTGGTTGTTGCTTCTTTTATTATTGCCTTTCTATTGAACTGGAGAATAACACTTGTTGTCTTGGCCACATATCCATTGATTATTAGTGGTCACATTAGTGAGGTGAGGTTCCTTCTTTCTACATTTCAACATTAAGAAACTAGCACATTTGTTTAAGTCAGGCTGATAATCTCGAGTACGACCGAAAAATAAATAAAGCTTGTCCAAGGATTTGTTCCAGCCAGGGTTCGAATCAATTGGGACTACATTTGTTTAAATCTCAAATATCTTCCTTCTGTAATTTCAGAAACTTTTCATGAAAGGCTATGGTGGCAACTTAAGCAAAGCATATCTAAAAGCCAACATGCTTGCAGGCGAGGCCGTGAGCAATATACGCACCGTTGCAGCATTTTGTTCTGAAGAAAAAGTACTTGATCTTTATGCTAATGAGCTTGTTGGTCCTTCCAAACATTCATTTCAACGCGGTCAAATTGCAGGCATATTCTACGGCATTTCCCAGTTTTTTATTTTCTCGTCTTATGGCCTTGCCTTATGGTATATGCTCTACCTTCATTCTTTCCTTAATATGTTATAAACTAGTATCTATATTAGTTACAATTTACTATTTGTTGTGTCAATTTTGATCACTAACTATTTTACAGTAAACCATAGTATAGCATTAGACATAATTTTATGAAACAAAATGCACATATTTTGAATGAGAATAAAACAGCTACATATTTGAAGGAAAAACAAAAACTAGACCTTATAATATGTGTGTACTTTGGCATTACCATAATATCAAATTGTGGTTGAGACTTGTATACTTTATTTTTGCAGGTATGGATCTGTTTTGATGGGAAAAGAGCTTGCTAGCTTTAAATCAGTTATGAAATCATTTATGGTTTTAATTGTAACAGCACTTGCTATGGGAGAAACTTTGGCACTAGCACCAGATCTTTTGAAAGGGAACCAAATGGTTGCATCAGTTTTTGAAGTATTGGATAGAAAGTCAGGAATATCATGTGATACTGGTGAAGAGTTAAGGACAGTGGAAGGAACAATTGAGCTCAAAAGAATCAATTTCAGTTACCCTTCAAGGCCAGATGTGATTATTTTCAAGGATTTCAATCTAAGAGTTCCTTCAGGAAAAAGTGTTGCCTTAGTGGGACAAAGTGGTTCTGGAAAAAGTTCTGTGATCTCCCTTATACTCAGATATTATGATCCAACATCAGGAAAGGTGTTAATTGATGGTAAGATATTTTAACTACTAATAGTTCATTCCTTCAATTCATTTCTATTTGCAGAAAAATTCAAAGTGAAGTGAATTAGGCACAACACATTTCTTCATTCACAAGTTTATCATTCTAGAGCTATAGAGTACTCACACCTCATATTGAAGACCTGTTTGAGTGCTAGTGTTTGACACCAACAGATAGGTTACATTCATTACTTTAATTTTCTTAAATTATTACCGTTATCTATGTGTCAACATGTGTGTGTCAGTGCTTCAGTTCGAGATAAGACTGTTTATAAAAAACCAAAACCAAACTAAATTGCGATAGGCAGTTCATGGACCGAACTGAACTAGGTTAGTGAATTATCTGTTCAGTTCTTTTTGGTGTGATTCGGTTGGATTTACAGTTCAGTTCAATTTTTTAAACAATCTTAATATTTTCAGTTTGGTCTGATTTTCTTTTTAACAATCTTAATATCAATTAATAGTTATTATTCATTTCACAAAGAATCAATTCGGTTCGAAAAGGTATAATTCGGTTAAGATATACAAAACTAGTACACTGAATCTGTATGCTTCGGTTTACTTTCTAATCCGAACCATGAATGATCCTAGTTCTAGAACAGGTTTACTGAATATATGTGTGAAGATACCATCAAGTGTTAATATACTTTTTTATTTTTATTTTATCAAAAAAGCAATGACATATTTCTAACAATGATGATGAATCAAATTCTTACACAGGAAAAGACATCACAACAATCAATCTAAAATCTCTAAGAAAACACATAGGTCTTGTGCAACAAGAACCAGCTCTATTCGCCACATCGATATATGAAAACATTCTGTATGGAAAAGAAGGCGCATCTGATTCAGAAGTAATTGAAGCAGCCAAGCTAGCAAATGCTCACACCTTCATAAGTGGTCTACCAGATGGATACTCAACAAAAGTAGGTGAAAGAGGTGTTCAACTATCTGGTGGACAAAGACAAAGGGTAGCCATAGCTAGAGCTGTTTTAAAGAACCCTGAAATCTTGCTACTAGATGAAGCAACAAGTGCACTAGATGTTGAATCAGAACGTGTGGTGCAACAAGCACTTGACAGATTAATGCAGAACAGAACAACTGTTATGGTGGCACATAGGTTGTCTACTATAAGAAATGCTGACCAAATTTCAGTTTTGCAAGATGGTAAGATTATTGAGCAAGGGACTCATTCAAGTCTTATAGAGAATAAACATGGACCATACTATAAATTAGTCAACCTTCAACAACAACAACAACACCAATCATAGCATGATCATGGAAGAAGAAGACATAACAAAAACAACCTTGAAATTTTTTATACTGTAATTTTGTATTTTGGTTTTGTTTTTTTTT
>JBBPBR010000002.1:8475138-8490236 GCA_037974775.1 Cicer pinnatifidum
GATTATAAATAAAATAATTATAGCTTTTTTCACACTTCAAAATTTTCAAATTATTTTTTTAAACAATTAATCAGTAAAGAAGATTTTGAAACATACAATTCATACACGAATCAAATGTTTATTTTTAATATATTAGTTAAATTTGTATTTTTTATATCTTATAAATAAAATTGAAAATAATTATAATTTACTAATTACAATTTATTATAAACGTCATGCTCGGGACAAATATTTATCAATAAAGAATTAATAAAAATTAGGTTTTTTTCTAATATTGTCAATATAAAAATGAAATCAATTATAACAGATAGGACAAATTGTCACCTATGATATTAAAAAATATAAACTAGACAAATTTTGACGGATTAAAATTTCAAAATAATTATCTAACACGTGACAAGTTGTACCCAATAAGATAAACTATCATACCTTGATCGAACAAGTACTTACTCATACAAATTTCGAAATAATTGTCATCCACAAGAAAATTTATTGCTTGTGAGATTGAACTTATTAGAATAAAATTGATTTAATTTAAAGAACTAATATTTTAATTAAGTGTGAAGTTCAAAGACCAATAGTATAGTATTGAATATTAGAATATATCCTCTGATGATTAGACAAAATAACTTGGTACATTCTGAAATTTCTCACCTCATTTTTTGACATATCGAGTTAAAAAAGTGTAATACTTAACTCTCTAAGATTAAAATTTCAAAATAATTATCTAACACGTGAGAAGTTGTACCCAATAAGATAAACTATCATACCTTGATATCGAACAAGTACTTACTCCTACAAATTTCGGAATAATTGTCATCCACAAGAAAATTTATTGCTTTTGAGATTGAACTTATTAGAATAAAATTGATTTAATTAAAAGAACTAATATTTTAATTAAGTGTGAAGTTCAAAGACCAATAGTATAGTATAGAATATTAGAATATATCCTCTAGGCATGGCAACGTGGCGGGACGGGGGCGGATTTCGCCTCCTCCACACCCGCACCCGACTAATCGGGGAAAATCCGCACCCGCCCCCGTTACATAGCGGGTGTAGAATTTAGGCACCCATCTCCGCCCGCAACGGGTCTCGGGTTTCCCCAGCCGCACCCGCACCTACTCATATATATAAAATTATAAATTTAAAAATCATATTTATTGTAATAAAATAATAATTATTAAACAATAATAAAATTAAAAAATATTTTATATAGAGATAAAATTATAATTTTAATATTTCAAAAAATATTAAATATATTAAATATGTATATGTATATAAAATTTAAAAATTATAATAACAATACTTGCGGGGCGGGTTCGGGTGCGTGTGGATATCATCACCCCCAAACCCGCCCCCGCCCCCGAATTTTAATGTCGGAGAAAATCCGCATCTGCACCCGCACCCGCACTCAATTAAAGCGGGTTTTCCCCGCCCAAATCAAGTGGGTTTGGGTGGGTACCCGCGGGTGCGGATTTTCCTCTGATGATTAGACAGAATAACTTGGTACATTCTGAAATTTCTCACCTCATTTTTTGACATATCGAGTTAAAAAAGTGTAATATTTAACTCTCTAAAATTTTCGTAGATGAAGAATAATAGATAATTCATATCTATGAGATAGACTTATCCCACATTTTTTGTTTTTACAATTATTTAATTTTTTTCAAATTGAATAATACAAGGTACTATTATCGAAGAAAAAAAAATATTTGAATGAAAAATTGTTATTTTTAGTGAGTTCTATAAAATATACAAATCTATCATATGTCACTTATTAGATAACTAAAATTAATATTTAAATCAAATAGAGAGATATAATTTTACAATTGTTGATATCGACTTAGAGAAAAACTTTTATATTTTCAGCAATATTGATATTGTTATGTAGGATTTTGATTTAGTTTTTTTTTTTGTTGCCTTATTTGAGTTGTGTTTTCATCCAGATTATTTTTCATATTTGTTATAAATTTTTCTATTAAGTTTGATGATTTATGATTGTTGTTAAAAAAATTATATTTGTTTATACCTTTATCTAATGATTTTTTTTATATGACTAACTTTAAACTATTTTTTGCTTCATTATCTCTGCAACTCGGCCTATTTGTTTGCACAAATTTATCACTTTATTTTCCATATGTGAGAGGTATGATATATTATTAATTTTTTTTTTTTATAGATTTGTTGATATTATTTCATATAACTATTTTTTTTTAGTTTTCTATGTTTATTGATTTTCATATCTACAAGGTAATACTTTTTTATTTATGTTATGCTTATGTTATAATATTTATTGGCTTGTGTTTTTTATAATAAATTTTTTGCTGCACAATGATAACTAATAATTTTGAACCACTATTTTTTATGTTCTTGGCCTGTAGCTGGGAACGATGGAATAACGAGATAATAGCAAGCAAGGGGTGATTGTGGAGTAAGAGCACTCTATGTTTGAACTTTTATTTTTATTTTCTTCCATTTGATGTTTATATATCTTTTTTATGCATCTATTTAACGTGTGTGTGTATATCTCAAAAGTATGGTATCTTTTTTATATTTATGAATGTATATTTTTATTTTATGTTGAGTTTAAAGTGTATGTTTATTTAATTCAGGTATATGCTTTTATTTTGAACTTGTGGTTGAAGTTTATGTTTTTGTTTCAAATGTATATTTTATTTTTAAGTCGTAAACATATGTTTATTTATTTTGAAATGTAACTTTTATGTGCGGTGTTGAATTACTAATGTTAAAGCTAGTCGAGTAATTGAAGTATATATATGAAAATCAGGTATGTTTGATATACATAATGTCACATCATGCATTATTTTAAAATGTTGCAGTGGGACATGAAGTTGCTTCAGAAATGAAACATCAAAAAGGAAAGATAAATGGATCACTGGTTGAGGTCATGGCTAAGACCTACGTTATATTGAGATAATTGAGGAGGTCTTTTCTGCACTACGAGGAAAAAGAAGGAATACACATTTTTTTTCTATACTTCAAAGAAAATGAATGAAAAAAATGATTGTTTTTCTTAAACAAAATTGGATAATCATGTCATGCTTGAATTTTCATCTAAGTAAATTTATTTAAATTGTCATTTCGCTTTTTATAGAATCTACTAAGATAATTATCTCATTTCCTATTTTTATGTACTATAGTAGATAATAGAACTTGAAACATGGAGTCGAGCTAAAAGGATTATGTTGTAATAACCTTCTTAGAATTTTAGAAGACTATGAAAGTAATTAGATTGTTAAAATAAATTATTTATAAGATTAAGAGAGTAACTAGATTATTAAAATTTTGGGTAGGTAAGTATTAGTAATAACAAGTACAAATGTCAAAAAAGGAAGATACATTAATCTTCTCTTTTTATCTTTCACTCACGGGTATACCAACCCATTTAGGCCTTCATTTCTCTCACCACCAACTCCCCTATCTCTTCTATCCTCAACAAAACCACACTTTCTTACTTTTGATCATCAACATCTTGCTCTTTTTACTTTTCCCCTCAACATCTAGCTCTTGTATCAAAGAGAAAATGGAATAACTTGTTTGTAGTAGATTGATATAAAGATGAGTATGTTTATGTAATATAATATGAAAGTTTTATGTTTGAGTTTAAAGATTGTGTGTTTTTACTTTGTATATTTCAAATTTTGCAATCTGCAAAGATTCCTTACTCCTTGTGGTTTCTTTTGCTTCTTAATTTTTTTTTTCGTTCTTGATTTAATTTGCTGTGTATTTTAGTTTTTGTTTAAATTTCAAGTCAGTGAATTTGTGTGCCTTAAGTTAGTAGGTGTGGTGTGTTGTTGGCTGTTAGAATTTTGAAAATGGTGGCTGGTGGAATTTGGAAAATGGTTCACTTATATCATTTTAAAGGGTTTTGAAATCATCTGAGATAGAAATGAATTGAAATGTTTAGTGACATTTAAAACATGATTGTAGAGGCTAGTCTTCTGGGTTTGGCTTGGCTACATTGTATTTTGTTTTATGTTGCTTGACTATACAATTATGATATTTGATTTTGTCCTTACTAAATTGGTCTTGCACTAATTCTTTGGTTTGTTAGTAACAAATGATTATGTGTTCGTGTAATATGAGGTACACAATGTTTTTGAACTTAGTATTTGAATAAAGAGGTACACAGTGTTTTTAAACTTAGTATTTGAATAATTGAATGGTTACATCATAAGTGAATACACTACGCGAAAAATGTCATTTAATAGCGCTCTTTTTACAGCACTTATTAAATACAAGCGCTGTTGTAAATATATTTTAAAAATAACGCAGCCTATCAAAACGCTTTTTTTACAAGCGCTGTGAAAACGCTTTTTTTTCACAAGCGCTATAAACGACATGCGCTTTCAAATAATTAAATTACCTATTACAGCGCTTTTTCACAAGCGCTGTAAAATCATTCACTTTAAATAAAAATAATTTATTTTTAAATAAATAAAAACAAATTTAAAACAAATTTACGAACCCTAATCACCTCTACTCTAGGAACCCTCATATCCTCTACGTACTGTGCGGCCATCTACGTTGTCTCAGGTATTTATTAATTTGTTTTTGTCAAAAAATCTTTAGTTTTTTAATAATTGAAAACTAATAAATTGTTATATATTAAATATTTTTTTTTTAAATTTGTTGATTTGTTCTGTTTTGAAATCTTTTCTGATTTGAAATTGTTATTAGATATGTTGATATTGGTTTCTTTTTGAAATTTGTTGATATGTTCAATAGCTTATTATTTTTGTAACTGCATTTATATAGGTCATATAATATGGATCGAAAATGGATGTCTGTCAATCGATTGTCAAAAGAGTATGAAAATAGAGTGAAGGAGTTTGTTGAGTTTGCAGTGAAGAATGCAAAAGATCCAAATAGAGTCGTTTGTCCTTGTTTAAAATGTTGTTTTGAAAAACGCGTTAGAGAAGATGAATTTGAAGGACATTTAGTATGTAATGAAATTGATCAACCAACACAAGTTCTATGCTTTTGTCGCGTTTAGAGAGTGATGCAACTTTATTACGAACAATAGTTGTTGATCGATCGACGATTCTATTACAGAATATTGGTCTGGTTGTTGCTTCTTTTATTATTGCCTTCCTATTGAACTAGAGAATAACACTTGTTGTCTTGGCCACATATCCATTGATTATTAGTGGTCACATTAGTGAGGTGAGGTTCCTTCTTTCTACATTTCAACATTAAGAAACTAGCACATTTGTTTAAGTCAGGCTGATAATCTCGAGTACGACCGAAAAATAAATAAAGCTTGTCCAAGGATTTGTTCCAGCCAGGGTTCGAATCAATTGGGACTACATTTGTTTAAATCTCAAATATCTCCCTTCTGTAATTTCAGAAACTTTTCATGAAAGGCTATGGTGGCAACTTAAGCAAAGCATGTTGGTAAACCCTGAATAGCATTATGCTCAACGATCCATGCCAATTACATGATGAATAACCAAAGGCGGAAGCGTACCTGTGGGAATTGCCATTGATGAAATTCTGGGATGATGATGATAGAGCCAATGGGTTGGGTGATCTTCCTCAACAAAACACCCTGAAGACTTTGCTCTCTTGATGGGGATAGAGAGAACCAGAGAGTTTTCTCTTTTAGGGTTTTGTGAAACTGAATAGTCTTGTTGTGTTTGCCTTGGGGACCACTACCCCTATATATAACTATTATTAGTTATATCCCAAATTGTAGTATTACTAATTCAGCCCCTCATTAAATTAGAAACCGCCTGGTATCTACACAATTACCCCTATGTATTTGTGCTTTGCAATTAAACATAGAACATAAATTGCATAATGGATGAAACTCCCACTAAAATCAAGATTCCTCAAACTGTAGTACACCCATGTGAGCAGTATGCTCATGAAAGACCTTGGGTGGTAGACCTTTAGTGAGTGGATCCGCAATCATGGAGTTTGTCCTTAAGTGTTCTATGGATATCTGTCCACTTTGTACCTTCTCTTTAACAACTAGGAACTTAATGTCAATGTGCTTTGACTTGGTTGAGCTCCTATTATTGTTAGAATACAGGACTGCTGATCTATTGTCACAGTACAACTTGAGTGGTCTTTCAATCCCTTCAACTATTCGCAGCCTCGTGACAAAATTTCTCAGCCAAATGCCCTAGTCAGATGCCTCATGAATTGCTACGAATTCTGCTGCCATGGTTGATGAAGCAGTAAGACCTTGCTTGGCACTACGCCAAGAAACTGCTCCACCAGCTAACAGAAAGACATAGCCTGAAGTTGATCTTAAGCTGTCTTGGCATCCTGCAAAATCCGAGTCAGAGTACCCAGTGATCTCTAACTGGTCTGACCTCCTATATGTGAGCATGTAGTTTCTTGTTCTCTTCAGATATCTCATGACCCTCTTGGCTGCTTTCCAATGGTCAAGACCTGGATTGCTTAAATATCTGCCTAAAATCCCTACTATGAACGCTATGTCTGGACGCGTACATACTTGGGCATACATAAGACTCCCTACAGCTGAAGCATAAGGGATCTTTTGCATTTCTTGAATTTCCAAACTTCCCTTAGGGCACTGTTTGAGACTAAACTTGTCTCCCTTAACAACTGGGGTGTCCCCTAGTTTGCAATCCTGTAACCCAAACCTTTTGAGAACCTTATCGATATAGCTCTTTTGTGACAATCCAAGAATACCTCGAGATCTGTCTCGGTGTATCTGAATTCCTAATACAAAAGAGGCGTCACCAAGATCTTTCATCTCAAAATGCTTTGATAGAAATTTCTTTGTTTCGTGCAACATGCCTATATCGTTAGTGGCAAGCAGTATGTCATCAACATACAAGACCAGGAAAATATGTCTGCTCCCACTGAACTTATGATACACACAATCATCAACTGTATTCATCTCAAAACCAAATGAGAGAATTACTTGATGAAATTTATGGTACCATTGACGAGAAGCTTGTTTTAGCCCATAAATGGATTTTCTTAGTTTGCACACCATATTCTTTGGGTCTCCCAACACAAAGTTTTCTGGCTGCACCATATAGATCGTCTCATCAATGTCCCCATTGAGAAACGTTGTCTTTACATCCATTTGATGAAGCTCCAAATCAAAGTGAGCAACGAGAGCCATGATTATTCTTAAAGAGTCCTTCGATGAAACCGGAGAGAAAGTCTCTTTATAATCAATCCCCTTCTTTTGAGTATAACCCTTAGCTACAAGACGTGCCTTATATCTCTCCACATTACCATTGGAATCCCGCTTGGTTTTAAAAATCCATTTGCAACCAATGGGTTTCACTCATTCAGGTAATGGGATAAGTTCCCAAACTGAATTGTCTTGCATAGACTTATACTCCTCATTCATTGCTTCGATCCACTTATCTGAACGAGGATCTTGCATGGCTTGACGAAAGTTGACCGGGTCGTCTTCCGTCATGCCAACATTTTCCTCTACCTCATTGATAAATGCTACATAATCATCCGAAATAGCATTTTTCCTTTCTCCAGTGGATCTCCGCAATGGAGCTGGCTCTTAAGGCACTTGTTCTTGAGGATCTTGAATTTGACCTGGATTTTGTTCTTCATGAACAACCAGATCATCTTGAGTTTGTTTAATAATGGGAAAGTCAATTGGTGGAAGAATCAGTTCTGGAATTTTTACCGATTCTTCCTCAAAGACAAAATCTTTAACCTTAATCTTCCCCCCAAACTCAATATCCTCAAAGAACGTTGCCGTTCCCGTCTCAAAAATTGTTCTCAAATTAGGATCATAAAATTTATAGCCCCTTGATTTTTCTGAGTACCCTATAAAATAGCTGCTAATTATTCGGGGTTCAAATTTCTTTTCATTCGGCCTATAAGGCCTTGCCTCAGCTGGACATCCCCAAACATGAAGGTGCTTCAGACTAGGCTTACGCCCAATCCAAAGCTCATAAGGTGTTTTAGCCGCTGCCTTAGTTGGTACTCTATTAAGAATGTATGCTGTTGTTTTTAATGTCTCTCCCCAGAGTGACTCTGGCAAGGTGGAATGACAAATCATACTCCTTACCATATCCTTAAGAGTCCTGTTTCGTCTTTCAGCTACACCATTCATGTTGGGTGACCCCGGCATAGTGTATTGTGGGACGATTCCACATTCCTCTAGGTACTTGGCAAATGGTCCCGAACGGTGTTCACCTGAACCGTCATATCTGCCGTAGTATTCACCACCACGATCAGATTTGACCTTTTTAATTCTCTTATTAAGTTGATTCTCAACTTCTGCCTTAAAGGATTTGAACACGTCTATTGATTGGGACTTTTCGTGAATTAGGTAAAGGTAGGCATATCTAGAATAATCGTCTATGAATGATATGAAATATTGTTGACCATTCCAAGAAGGAGTTGGAAATGGCCCACAGATATCCGTATGTATAAATTCTAAGACGTCTGTAGCTCTATATGCGCCTAATTTCTTATCTTTAGTCTGTTTTCCTTTAATGCATGCCACACAAACGTTAAAGTCTGTGAAGTCAATGGAATCTAAAATTCCATCTGACGCAAGTCGTTCAACTCTATTTTTAGAGATGTGACCTAGACGCTTGTGCCAGAGCACTCCTGAATTGAAATTGTCAATTTTTCGCTTAGTACCACATGATTCCACACTCAAGGTTTCATTATAGTTAGCCACAGTTTCCAACAAATAAAGATTATCATAACCAGAAAGTAAACCGGTTCCAACAACATTCGAATTTAAAGACAAAGTAAATTCTTTATTCCCGAATGAACAATAATATCCTGATTTGTCCAAATAAGAAATAGAGACCAAGTTCCGTCTAAATGACGGTACAACAAAAGTGTCTTCTAAAATCAAATAATGACCGGAACTTAATAATAATCTAAATTTTCCTATGGCTTCAACTTCTACCTTCTTCCCATCTCCTACATAGATGCATCTTTCAGTATCATTAGGCTTTCGGAAGTTCAGGCAACCCTGCATTGAAACACTGATGTTAGTAGCTGCACCAGAGTCTAACCACCAAGTGTTTCCAGGTACTGAAGCTAAATTAACCTCAGAACAGACCAAAGACAGAATCATACATTTCTTAACACACCAAGCGTGATATTTGGCACAATCCTTCTTCACGTGTCCAGAACTCCTGCAGAAGAAGCAGTTGTTATCCTTAGTCTGCTTCTTTTGTTCTGGACCCTTAGCAGCAGCTTTGTTCTTGGGCTCCTCAATTCTTTTCCTTTTGCCCTTGTCTTTAGAGATGCTAGCAAAGTGAGCACTTTTAGTCCTATCTTGCTTCAGCCTGTCCTCTTCTTGCACACATAATGAAATGAGCTCATTAAGAGTCCATTTCTCCTTTTGACAATTATAAGTCACCTTAAACTGACTGAATTGCGCAGGAAGAGACAGCAATACTAAATGAATGAGTAAGTCATCTGACAACTCAAGCTTTAGTCCTTTAAGCTTAGAAGCAATGTTGGACATCATCATAATGTGCTCTCTTATATTTCCCTTGCCTTGATACTTCATGGAAATTAAATTCTGAAGCAAAGAACTTGTTTCAGCCTTATCACCTTTTTCAAAGCGTTTTTCCATCTCAGCAAGGAAATTTTTAGTTGTAACTATCTCATCCGAGACAGCACCTCTAAAGACCTCAGGAATGCCATGCTTTATGATCATAAGACTTATGCGATTTGAGCGATCTCATTTCTCATACTCTAATTTTTCCGCAGAAGAACTAGAGTTCTTAGGAGTAGGGGGTCGATCAATTCTTAATTCAAGGTCTAGATCCATGCAGCCAAGAACAATCAGAATGTTCTCTTCCCATTCCTTAAAATTTGTTCCATTAAGGACAGGAATAGAACTCAAATTTGCAGATATGGAAGCAATAGATGTTGTGAATTAAATAAAGAACGAAACTTAGAAACTCACATTATAGGAAAATAAATCAATAAACAAATACATATGTTCAAATCATGGAATTTAACCCATCTCAAGATACCCAGTGCACCATTGGTGTCAAGTCTTTGGACAGTAACACCAACTGCTAGTGGTACTCTTGTTGCAACGATCAACTATTGACAATAAGACATGTCAAACAATAAACCTTCCTTTGGGCCGATTTACTGCTCACATGTATACCAAATAATTGTCACACATTTATCATTGCAGGTGTACATGTAATTCTGCCAAATATTAACCTTCCTTTGGGCTGGTCAATACCCGCATGAATAAACATATACACAGCCATTTGACACTCTTCACGAGCAATTTAGACAAGAGATGTCACTTTGGCGACGTCAAGTTTCAATTAACTCATTCAAAATGTCAAACTTGACTTGAACATATATTTATTATATCCAAATAAAACAATATTTAAAAAAAAATATTGTTCACTAATATAAACTGTGTTTCATTAGTATTTGATAATTAATAATATTTAATTTTTATTGTAACTATTTATAAAGTCACTCATATAATAATTATAATTTATCGAATGTGTAAAACCTTTTACACTAACCGTATAAAAATTAAATATTATAATATGTCGTTATTACTTTAAAATATAAGATATATAATATCCTATATTAAAATAAAACAGATAAAAACAAGATATTCACTAGGACTCAAGAATCATCGACTTTAGTCTATAACAGCATAAAAAAAAACGTATAGCAAATCTCAAATATTATTAATTATTTGAAAATTCGGTGAGATCCTAAACAAAATTAATTTTGTCGTGTTCAGCAAATCTCAAATAAAAAAAATTGATTTTTAACCTCAAATAATTTATTTTTGAATTTATATTCGATTCAACTTTCTAATAATTAATATGTTTAAAATCAGCTACTGTAACTACAAAACCAAAATACACACTTCAAAAATTCCCAAATTACAAACCCTAATTTTTCAATCAGGTCAAAATTCCCAAATTACAAACCCTAATTTTTCAATCATGTCAAAATTCCCAAATTGAATCCTAAAACAAGGACAATAACCGAATTTCATCATGAATTAAACATGAAAGGCTCTGATACCAATTGTTGGTAAACCCTGAACAGCATTATGCTCAACGATCCATGCCAATTACATGATGAATAACCAAAGGCGGAAGCGTACCTGTGGGAATTGCCATTGATGAAATCCTGGGATGATGATGATAGAGCCAATGGGTTGGGTGATCTTCCTCTGCAAAACACCCTGAAGACTTTGCTCTCTTGATGGGGATAGAGAGAACCAGAGAGTTTTCTCTTTTAGGGTTTTGTGAAACTGAATAGTCTTGTTGTGTTTGCCTTGGGGACCACTACCCCTATATATAACTATTGTTAGTTATATCCCAAATTGCAGTATTACTAATTCAGCCCCTCATTAAATTAGAAACCGCCTGGTATCTACACAATTAATTTTCATAATTATTATGCTCTTTAGCCATAAACTATTATATATTATTTGACCCATAGATTATTGGCTAATTATATAATGACCCTAACACACTTTATTAATTAATTACATATGTGACCCATAAATCTTACAAAGCATATCTAAAAGCCAACATGCTTGCAGGCGAGGCCGTGAGCAATTTACGCACCGTTGCAGCATTTTGTTCTGAAGAAAAAGTACTTGATCTTTATGCTAATGAGCTTGTTGGTCCTTCCAAACATTCATTTCAACGCGGTCAAATTCTCGGCATATTCTACGGCATTTCCCAGTTTTTTATTTTCTCGTCTTATGGCCTTGCCTTATGGTATATGCTCTACCTTCATTCTTTCCTTAATATGTTATAAACTAGTATCTATATTAGTTACAATTTACTATTTGTTGTGTCAATTTTGATCACTAACTATTTTACAGTAAACCATAGTATAGCATTAGACATAATTTTATGAAACAAAATGCACATGTTTTGAATGAGAATAAAACAGCTACATATTTGAAGGAAAAACAAAAACTACATGTATGTGTCAATATCAGTGTCGTGTTTAATACATGTGTGTGTCAGGGCTTTCGTTCGAGATAGGACTGTTTATAAAAAACCAAAACCAAACTAAACTGTGATAGGCAGTTCATGGACTGAACTGAACCAGGTTAGTGAATTATCTGTTTAGTTCTTTTTGGTGTGATTCGGTTGGATTTACAGTTCAGTTCAGTTTTTTAAACAATCTTAATATTTTTAGTTTGGTCTGATTTTCTTTTTAACAATCTTAATATCAATTAATAGTTATTATTCATTTCACAAAGAATCAATTTGGTTGGAAAAGGTATAATTCCGTTAAGAAATACAAAACTAGTAGACTGAATCTGTATGCCAGTTCGGTTTACTTTCTAATCCGAACCATGAATGATCCTAGTTCTAGAACAAGTTTACTGAATATATTTGTGAAGATACCATCAAGTGTTAATATACTTTTTTATTTTTTAATCAAAAAAGCAATGACATATTTCTAACAATGATGATGAATCAAATTCTTACACAGGAAAATACATCAAAACAATCAATCTAAAATCTCTAAGAAAACACATAGGTCTTGTGCAACAAGAACCAGCTCTATTCGCCACATCGATATATGAAAACATTCTGTATGGAAAAGAAGGCGCATCTGATTCAGAAGTAATTGAAGCAGCCAAGCTAGCAAATGCTCACACCTTCATAAGTGGTCTACCAGATGGATACTCAACAAAAGTAGGTGAAAGAGGTGTTCAACTATCTGGTGGACAAAGACAAAGGGTAGCCATAGCTAGAGCTGTTTTAAAGAACCCTGAAATCTTGCTACTAGATGAAGCAACAAGTGCACTAGATGTTGAATCAGAACATGTGGTCCAACAAGCACTTGACAGATTAATGCAGAACAGAACAACTATTATGGTGGCACATAGGTTGTCTACTATAAGAAATGCTGACCAAATTTCAGTTTTGCAAGATGGTAAGATTATTGAGCAAGGGACTCATTCAAGTCTTATAGAGAATAAACATGGACCATACTATAAATTAGTCAACCTTCAACAACAACAACACCAATCATAGCATGATCATGGAAGAAGAAGACATAACAAAAACAACCTTGAAATTTTTTATACTGTAATTTTGTATTTTGGTTTTGTTTTTTTTTTCCTCTATCTCACATTTATAGAGAATGTTGTGCATCATGGGAGTTGGATCAAAATAATTTCATATATATGTGTGTTGGTAAGTATTATAAAAAAGTGTAAAATGGTGTTCTGTATTTAGTTATTGATTATTATTTTGTAGACATTACTTATTATTATTATTATTATTATTATTATTATTATTATTATTATTATTATTATTATTATTATTATTATTATTTTGTCGTCGTCTAACTAGCACTATACTATACATAGTCAAAATATAATATAAATATTCCACGATTCATTTTAGAACTTTAATTGAATAATAATATATAAATATGAATATTAAAGATTCAATAGTAGCTATGCTTCTATATTAGGGTTTTTATATGTATATCATTTTTTTTTTTTTTATGTTTTAATCTCAAAATGTCCTACTTTGAAAAAAAATACATAATTGTTTTTTTTTTGTTTCAGTTGTTGATCGCAACTTAGAGATGCGACTTGATGAAAGAGTTTTTTTTTTTCTTTTCATTTTAACATATGATCGCATCATATCGGGAACCTCCGAACAAGAGATAACACTTGACTGCATGAACCTATTTGCATTGGAATGAACGTCATAATTACATATTGTAAGGTCAGTATGTTGAAGGTGTTTTAAGCCACACTAAAGAATATATGAATTGGTTCAAACATCACACTAAATTATATATATATATATATATATATATATATATATATTTGTGTGTGTGTGGAAAGATACCTGCCTGATCCACGTTTGTTACCTTCAACATATTCTAATGTTCAGTCTACGCCTCAATCAATCCCACAACAAAATACCATGCACCAAACACCGTCTTTATCATCACCACAACATGTTCATGAAGCTGCAGATATACCGACTCAATACTACATTCCTTCAGTGCCAACAATACCAACTCCCATTATAATTTGTTTGGTACTCATTGCACAACTAATGAGTCGGCTTATGTTGTTTTTGATTCTATGTATAATGTCGACAAGGCGGTAGTCGTTCTAATCCACAAACAAATTATAACAAGAATCAACCAAAACAACCTCAAGCTGTTTAAAAGGCTAGACGAGTTCGACGACCGCGAAGACTTGGAACTAGAGGCTATTTAGATGAAAATAATTAGTTTTAATTTGATGTATTTTTTTTATTTGTAGTATTTTTTTCCTTTTAATTTAATGTATTTTTATTTTATTTTATTAATATAATTTTCCTTTTATTAGTATTCTTATTATTATTATTAAATTTTTTTTCATAGTAGTATTTTGAATTTTTAAATGTTTTAATTATTTTTAAATTATTCAATAATAATAAACATAATTAATAATAAATACAAATATTCATTAAATGACAGAAAAAAACCATGTACAAGGTCACATCCCCACGATGCAGCCATTGTTAAAATGGAAGAAAAAAAACTGCTTCACCAAGTAGCATCCCCAGGTTGCGATAAGCAACATGGGTGTATTTTTTTCCTTCAAAGTGGGGGGATTAAGATATAAAAAAAGGGATATAGATATAAAAAATCCTCTATATTATCAATTTTTTTACAAGATGAGATGGAATATACAGTAAAAAAAAAATCAAACACAACTGCGAGATTTTAAATGCTAACTTACACGAATGCATGTTTTATTTATTACATTTCTATTCATATGTCATAAGTTACAAATTACAATACAATAAATATCATTTATCAGTTATCAGTTATTCAACATTCATTGCTCCTTAATCATTATTGATAACGGTTCTTGCTATTATTGATATCAGTTATTCTCTAATATATTGAGTCATTTATTATCTCTTATCTCAAGATAAATACATGACTATAATTAAAATAGACTTCTAGATATGTCATCAAACATTGTGCCACCCCATTCAAATATTGTCACATAAAAAAATTTGATGTGACACATATAACAAGCATTCTTCCTATTTCTTATTATCTTGCAATTTGTTTTTAGCATAAAATTATTACATTTTTTTTTT
>JBBPBR010000002.1:8533223-8548439 GCA_037974775.1 Cicer pinnatifidum
TATTATTGATAACAGTTCTTTTCTTCCTTTGCTTTTAACTCTCAATTAATATATTGAATCATCTATTATCTATTATATATATTAAAATATACTATTATACATCATTCAAATATTGCCACATAAAAAAAAAATTGATGTGGTACATATAACAAATATCTTATTTTCACACTTGCAATTTGTTTTTAGCACAAATTTTATTACATTTTTTTTTTCATATAATATTTTGTATAATTATTCATATGACATAAGTTATAAATTACAATATAATAAATATCATGAGTTATTCAACACTCGTTGTTCCTTCATCATTATTGATAACGGTTCTTCCTCCATTATTATTTATAACATTTCTTCTTTTTCTAGGGTTTTAACTCTCAATTAATATATTGAGTCATCTATTATCTATTATACATATTAAAATAGACTCCTAGATAAGTCATCAAGCGTTGTGCCACCTCATTCAAATATTGCCAATCAAAAAAAAAATCTGATGTGGCACATATAACAAGCATTCTTCCCCTTTCTAATTATCATACTTGCAATTTGTTTTTAGCATAGATTTTATTACATTTTTTTCATATAATATTTTGTATAACTATTCATATGTCATAATTTACAAATTACAGTATAATAAATATCATTTATTAGTTATTCAACACTCATTGCTCCTTCATCATTGTTGATAATCGTTATTCCTCCATTATTTTGATAGCAGTTCTTCTTTTAACTCTTAATTAATATATTGTTGCATAATGATAACTAATAATTTTAACCACTGTTGTTAATGTTGTTGGCTTGTGGTTGAGAAAGATGTACCAATGAAACTATGTCCTTTGAAATATTGATATTGTTATCTATGTTATATACTAAAATATATTTTTAGGGCTTATATTTCATTACATAGTATATGTATGGTTATATACACTGAAACTTGAAACATATTTCGAACATCAATTCGCATCTCTTAAATTTTAGTGATATTGAAATTTATCATCTCATTTTTAGACATATCGAGTCAAAAAGTGTAATATTTAACTCTCTAAGATTTTCTTATATGAAGAATAATAGATAGTTCATGTCTATGAAATAGACTTATCCCACATTTTTGGTTGCTACAATTATTTAATTTCTTCAAATTGAATATTAATAGTATCATTACTGGAAAAAAAAAATCTTTTAACAAAAAGTAGTTATTTTAAGTGAGATCTATAAAATATACAAATCTATCACATGTCACTTAATAGATAACTAAAATTAATATTTAAATTAAATAGAGAGATATAATTATACCATTGTTGATATGGACTTAGAGAAAAATTTGTATATTTTCTGAAATATTGATATGGTTTTGTATGGTTATATACTAAGGGGTGATTGTGGAGTAAGAGCACTCTAAGTTGAACTTCTATTTTTATTTTCTTCCATTTGATGTTTATATATCTTTTTTATGCTTCATTTTAAGTTCAGTTTAAAGTGTATGTTTATTTAATTCAGGTGTATGCTTTATCTTGAACTTGTGGTTGAAGTTTATGTTTTTGTTTCAAATGTAAATTTTATTTATAACTTGTAAACATATGTTTATTTTTTTTTTTAAATGTAACTTTTTTGTGCAGTGTTGAATTACTAATGTTAAAGCTAATCAAGTAATTGAAGTATATATATGAATATGAGTTATGTTTGATATAGATCATGTCATAGCATCCATTATTTTAAAATATTACGGTGGGACATGAGCTTGCTTCAGAAATGAAACATCAAAAAGAAAAGATAAATGGGTCACCGGTTGAGGTCATGACCAAGACCTACGTTACATTGAGATAATTGAGGAGACCTTTTTCACACCATGAGGAAAAGGAAGGAATACACATTTTTCCATACTTGAAAGAAAATGAATGAAAAAAAGGATTGTTTTTCTTAAACAAAATTGCATAATCATGTCATGCTTGAATTTTCATCTAAGTAAATTTATTTAAATTTCCCTTCCCCATTTTATAGAATCTACTGAGATAATTATCTCACTTCCTATTTTTATGTATTATAGTAGATAAGAGGACTTGAAACATGGAGTCGGGCTAAGAGGATTATGTTGTAACAACCTTCTTACAATTTTAGAAGATTAAGAAAATAATTATATTGTTAAAATAGATTATTTATAAGATTAAGAGAGTAATTAGAAAATTAAAATTTGGGGTGGGAAAGTATTAGTAATAACAAGTACAAATGTCAAAAAAGGAAGATACACTAATCTTCTCTTTTTATCTCTCACTCACGTGTATACCAACCCGTTTAGACCTTCCTTTCGCTCACCACCAACTCTACCGTCTCTTCTATCCTAAACAAAACCACACTTTCATATTGTTGATCATCAACATCTAGCTCTTTTACTTTTTCCCCCAAGATCCTGCAATGGCAGCAACCACATGAAGTTGTCTCCCTAGAATTTGATCTTGTGCATGCCTTCTCCTTCATCTTTAGAGCCATCTACAGTCTAAGGAAGCACTGAAAAAAGATAAAGACAATATCAAGGAATCTCATATTCGGCCTATTGTAGCATAGGCATAATGTTAGACATATGTTCATTTTTGATGTTATTGACAAACATACAGCTTGAAATAAATCTAACATTGTAAACTGAGAAAAATTTCAGGAACAACAATTCAATCCTACCAACTTGAGACAATTGCTTAGAACTTAAGAAATCAACAAAAGCTTGAAGATCCATAAGCAAATCGATTAGTAAAATCGATTATGTAACAGGGTTGAATGATATTATGCAGTCTGTGGTTAACCAATCGATTGGCAAAATTGATTTGCACATCTTCTGAAAAATCAAACAGGCTAGCAATCGATTGACCAAATCGATTGGTACACTTATTAGAAAATAAATTGTGCAAGTCAGAGAGCCAGTTTGCCACAAATCGATTGATTAAATCACCAAGACTGAACTGATTGTTTACATCGATTAGACAAATCGATTGGTACATTTACTGAAATTAAAATGTGCAAGTCAGTGGCATGTCTTGCAAGCAATCGATTTGGCAAATCGATTAATCCAATCACCTCTTTATTTTGTTTTGTCTAAATCGATTGACACAATCGATTGTGAATGTCCTAGAGCCAAACATGCTTAATAAATCGATTAGGCAAATCGATTCACTAAAACAAGTTTCAAAATAACCTTAGTCTGGAACATACACAGTCGATTAGCACAATCGACTTATATACTTCTTTTGATACAAATGTTGGCATCAATCGACTTGGTAAATCGATTGAATGAACCAACTGATGAAATGTGCTTCAAACTTAAAGTCCACAATCGATTGACCAAATTGATTGGTACAAAAAGTTTTAGAAACAGAGATGACTGAAATGGTTGAATCGATTAAGTACATCGTTTGTTTTGATCTCGTTGTTTGAACAAAACACTTCAAATCGATTGTGACAATCGATTCAATTATATACATTCATCAAAGTCTGAAGAGCTCATTTAAAATAATCGATTAGGTAAATCGATTAGTTTGTACAGTTTTAAGATTCAAGAAAAACAAAATTCGCGAAATCGATTGGAGCAATCGATTAGCATGCTATATAACTTTAATGAATTGATTGGGCAAATCGATTCATATGGTGTTTTTCCTGAAACTATATAAACTGCTTTCATTCACTTCTTCTCATAAGATACATAACAATACTACAACAAATATTGCAATCATACATCACTAATTCTTTCTCAACTGATATTACTTTGAATATCCTTTTCAGCCATGAACAATATACACTTTGTGATCAACAAGGATGGAAAAAGACTGAATTGAGAAAGATTGCTTTAAGAAGAAGAAAGATCAAGAACTTTGTAAAATTGATATGTTTCAATTTCTGTAAACCATTTTCTGTAACCAAATTACTTTGAGAAAATCCAGTTGTTACTGGTGGTGTTCTTCGAGGTTGAGGGTAGTCAACAAGAAGACGCTTGACTGAATTCTTGGTCAAGTTTATGGGACTTAAACTTGGGAATTCAGGGAGGGAAAGATAGAACAAGTAGAATAGTTTAAGATTGGTGCGAGGCACTGTGTATAATTTGTAAACTGATTCTAAGAAGTTCTATAAGAAAGGCTAAGATCTAGTTGGATCTTGGGACTGGATGTAAGTCGTCACGAGACGGTTGAACCAGTATAAAAATCAGCGTACACTTTTCTTTCCCTTATCTCGTTTAAATTTCAGCAATTATTACATTTTTGATATTGATTGAATGCATGATAAAGATTCTGTGTTAAGTGAATTTACTTGATTGATTGTCTTAACATGATTGCATGAAAATCAATATCTTGGATAATAATTGTTTCTGATGCATTTCTCCATATATACCATGATCCATATATTTTTACACTCATTAGAATTGTATATTAGGGACCTTGTTTAATGTTGTGTTTAATAAATTTAGAATTTGTTAAACTGATGCGCATAATTGTTAGAATAGGCATTCTTCCGCATATTTTTCTGTCAAACAGAGGTTACATATACCATCAATTGGCATCAAGAGCCTATTTTTGTTAGAGTAACTCTCATCAAAAATTATGACCTCTGATTTCCTAGGAGAGGGTGCATCATTAGCTAGGCCTCCCACCTTTAACGGGGCCGCATACATGTATTGGAAACAACGCATGTTAATTTTTCTTGAAGCTAGTGGTATTGACATTTTAGATGCAGTAGAAAATGGACCTTTTGTGCCAACCATAGCAGGTACTGGTGGATCAGCAATCCTAAAGCCAAAAAGTGACTGGTCTGAGGAAGACAAAAAGAAAGTTGGGTACAACGCCAAAGCCAAGAACATTATAACTGCAGCCTTGAGTCATGATGAATTCTTCAGAGTCTCAAATTGCAAAACAGCAAAACAAATGTGGGATACACTTTAGCAAACGCATGAAGGAACCACAGACGTAAAGAAAGCTCGGATAAATACTCTCATGCACGAGTACGAATTGTTTAGCATGAAGAAAGAAGAATCAGTAAACGACATGCAGACCCGATTCACGCACATAGTCAACAACCTAAATGCCTTAGGCAAAGAGATTAATAATGATCAGCAAATTAACAAAGTGATGAGGTGTTTGACTAGGGAATGGCAGCCAAAAATCACTGCCATTGCAGAATCTAAGGATTTAGGAAGCATGACAATAGCTACATTGTTTGGAAAACTGAGAGAGCATGAGATGGAACTACATCGACTCAATGAAGCTGAGCAAGTTGACAGGAAACGTAAAGGATTGTCGTTAAAAGCCCAAACACATCAGTCTAAATCTGAACATGAGACCAGCTCAGATGAATCAAGCAGTGAGGATGATGAGGAACCTGAACTGGGGTTACTTGTCAAGAGATTTAAGAAATTTCTGAAAAAGAAAGACAGTAAATTCAGAAAACAATCCAGCTCGAAGAACAATGACAGTAAAACAGTTACATGCTACGAATGTGGAAAACCTGGTCATATAAAGGCTGATTGTTACAAGCTGCAGAACAAAAACAAAAATTCCAAAACTAAAGGCAAGGAACCAGCTCAGAAAAACAGAAAAGCATATATTGCGTGGAATGACAATGAAGAATCCTCCACATCTTCCGAAACTGAAGAAGCAAATTTGTGCCTCATGGCTAACACGGATTCTGAATCAGAAAGTGAGGTAAGCTCTCAATATAATCCTACTTTTGATGAACTGCAAGATGCATTTAACGAACTACATGCTGAATATGTTAAATCTGTTAAGCAGTTAGTTAGCACTAAGAAAATGCTTGAACAACAATGTATGTTGCATGATCAAATGAAAACTGATTATAAAAAGATTGAGGACTTATGTGAACAATTAAAAAAGGACTCACATGATAAATCTGCCAAATGCATTGATCTTGAGAATTATGTTGCATTATTGAAGTCTGATTTATTGAAACTCTCTAGTAGCAAGGATAAACTGAATGATATTCTTAGCAACCAAAGAAGTGTCAATATAAAATCTGGACTTGGTTTTAATCGCAAAATGCATGCAAATCAGAATATGACTAAACATGGCATAGGTTATGGTAATGTTAAACATCACCAGAAATTTGCCAAGTCTAGTCACATGCATAATGTCTTTGTCAAACCAAAACAGTATACATCATCTGCTGTCACTTGTCATTTCTGTTGTAGAAAAGGACATTTTGTTTACAATTGCAAATTTAAAAGACTTGCCAATAGAGGATGTAAACAGATTTGGAAGATTAAGACACAAGATGTTAAAATTGACCCCCCAAGACCCAATTTGTATTGGGGACCTAAATTTAAATTCTAATCCTATTGCAGGTATGCTTGAGATCCACTAAACACCAATGGTATCTTGATAGTGGATGCTCAAAGCACATGACAGGGGACAAATCTATGTTCATGTCCCTAAGCCTAAAAGAAGATGGATTTGTCAAATACGGTGACAACAATAAGGGTAAGATCTGCGGAATTGGTGACATAGGCAGCGAATCAACTGTTATCTTCAAAAATGTCTTATACGTAGAAGGATTGAAGCACAATCTTCTAAGCATAAGTCAATTGTGTGATAACGGCTTTCAAGTTAGTTTTTCTCCACTTTCCTGCATTATTGAGTATGAACTTGATAAAAGCATAAAACTGGTAGGTAATAGAGTTAATAATATCTACATGTTGGACTTAACTACTATGCCTGTTAATTCTGTTTGTTGCTTATTATCAAATGCTGATGAAACATGGTTATGGCATAAACGCATTGCACACATTCATATTGATCATTTGAATAGACTTGTTAGCAAGCAATTAGTCATAGGTCTTCCCAATAGAAAGTTTTCTAAGGATAGGCCGTGTGATTCTTGTGAGAAAAGCAAGCTTGTCAAGTCTTCTTTTCCCCCAATAGATATGGTCAAAACCAATAGGGTTTTACAACTTATCCACATGGATTTGTTTGGACCATCCCAAGTGAGAAGTTTTGGAGGTAACTTGTATGGATTTGTGTTAATCGATGACTATTCTAGATTCACTTGGACCTACTTTCTGACTCATAAAAGTGACACTTTTTCTGTTTTCAAAAAGTTCGCAAAATTAGTTCAAAATGAAACAAGTCAGAAAATTATGTCCATCAAAAGTGATCATGGAGGTGAATTCCAAAATGATTCTTTTGATACTTACTGTGAAGAGAATGGCATACATCACATGTTTTCAGCCCCTAGGACACCACAGCAAAATGGTGTAGTGGAGAGGAAGAATAGGTCTTTAGAAGAGTTGGCTAGGACCATGCTGAAAGATTCAAATACTCCCAAGTATTTCTGAGCTGATGCGATTAACACTGCCACACATGTTATCAACAGGGTGTTGATTAGGCCCATACTTAAGAAAACTCCTTATGAGTTGTTCAAGGGTAGAAAGCCTAATATTTCCTACTTTAGAGTGTTTGGTTGCAAGTGCTTTGTTTTGAATAATGGTAAAGAACACCTAGGCAAGTTTGATCCCAAGGCAGATGAGGGTATCTTTCTAGGTTATTCCCAAACTAGCAAAGCCTATAGAATCTATAACAAGAGAACAAAAACAATTGAAGAGTCAGTTCATGTGAAATTTGATGAGCTTTTCAAAGAAAACTTGAACAATACTCCTTCTATTGTTGATGCTACTTTGGATGAAGTTATAGAATCTGAACCTTTAGAACCAAAGGAACCTACACCTCCAACAAATAGTGACTATGTTGAACCCATTAGAATAGATGAGTTACCTAAGGAGTGGAAGTTCAATAGAAACCATCCCATAGACAACATCATAGGTGACATCTCTAAAGGAGTGGCAACTAGAAGGAACCTTAGTTGCTTTTGTAACCTTACAGCCTTTGTATCTCAGATTGAGCCTAAGAACATTAAGGAAGCCTTACTAGATAGTGAGTGGATACTTGTTATGCAAGAGGAGTTAAACCAGTTTGAGAGAAACAAGGTGTGGCAGCTAGTACCTAAACCAGAAAACCAGCACATCATAGGAACTAGATGGGTGTTTAGGAACAAGCTAGATGAGAATGGTGTTATAACTAGAAACAAAGCTAGGTTAGTGGCCAAGGGTTACAACCAAGAGGAGGGAATAGATTTTGATGAAACCTATGCCCCTGTAGCAAGACTAGAAGCCATTAGAATACTTCTTGCTTATGCTTGTATAATGGACTTTAAGCTTTATCAAATGGATGTGAAAAGTGCCTTTCTCAATGGTGAGATCCAAGAGGAAGTTTTTGTTAGCCAAACACCTGGCTTTGAAAATCCAGAATTTCCAAATCATGTGTACAAACTAACAAAAGCCCTCTATGGATTGAAACAAGCTCCTAGAGCTTGGTATGAGAAACTTAGCAATTTCCTCATTTCACAAAACTTTTTGAGAGGAAATGTGGACAAGACACTTTTCATACAAACTAATGATAAAGATATCTTGCTGGTCCAAGTTTATATTGATGACATAATCTTTGGATCTACAAATGATAAGTTGTGCAAAAATTTTGAAAATTTGATGAAAGGTCAATTTGAAATGTCAATGATGGGTGAACTATCATACTTTTTGGGATTTCAAATTAACCAAAGCATGCAAGGTATCTTCATTAGTCAAACAAAATATTGTAATGATTTGATAAAAAAATTCTCCTTTGATAGCTTCAAGCTCATTGATACTCCAATGAGCTAAGGAAACCTTTTAGATAGAGATGAAATGGGTAAACCAGTGGTTGTTACAAGGTATAGAGGCATGATAGTATCATTGCTCTATCTCACAGCAAGCAGGCCTGACATTATGTTCAGTGTTTGTTTGTGTGCAAGGTATCAATCCAATCCTAAAGAGTCTCACCTTAGTGCAGTCAAGAGGATTTTCAGGTATTTAGTTGGGACTAGGAGCCTTGGATTATGGTATCCTAAGGGATCAACTTGTTCTTTGGTTGGGTATTCGGATTCAGACTTTGCAGGATGCAAACTGGATAGGAAAAGTATCTCGGGTACTTGTCATTTGCTGGGTAATTCACTTGTATCTTGGTTCAGCAAGAAGCAAACCAGTATTGCTTTGTCAACAGTAGAAGCTGAGTACATTGCAGCTGGAAGTTGTTGTGCTCAGATCATGTGGATGAAACAACATCTGTTAGATTTTGGTGTGAACTTAGGAACTGTTCCTATCTTGTGCGACAACACAAGTGCGATCAGTATCACTAAGAATCCTGTTATGCATTCCCGGACCAAATATATCGAGATTCGGCATCACTTCATTCGAGATCAGTTTCAGTGTGGGAACATAAAGTTAGAGTACGTCAACACAACTGAACAGCTAGCAGACATCTTCACCAAAGCATTACCAAAGGAAAGCTTCCATCACATTAGGATGAAATTGGGCATAAT
Source organism: Cicer pinnatifidum (assembly GCA_037974775.1). Taxonomy (NCBI): domain Eukaryota; kingdom Viridiplantae; phylum Streptophyta; class Magnoliopsida; order Fabales; family Fabaceae; genus Cicer; species Cicer pinnatifidum. Next base: position 8,542,617 of record JBBPBR010000002.1, read on the forward strand.
AGATCCTAGTCAGATCTGATTTATGTGTCTAATCGATTGGGTAAATCGATTGTTCTGTGGATACACAGGAAAATATTTTATAAAATCGATTGCCCTAATCGACTTGACCCATAATATGTCTATTTTATCAATGCTTGCACGCGAAATCGATTTGGGAAATCGATTGACTTAAATAAGTGTGGATTTTTTATTTAAAGAATCGATTTGGATAATCGATGCTGAGACAAGGTAACTTCTGGCCCGAGATGAAAGTTTTCTGAACATGCTCGAAATCGATTTGGGAAATCGATTGATAGATCTTATTTGTGTTTCTTTGTTTAAAGAATCGATTTGGGAAATCGATTCTGAGATGAACTGGTATGAAAGCTGCTGAGTTGATACGAAATCGATTAGGGAAATCGATTGAGTAACTAAAGGAATCGATTTGGGTAATCAATTGACATTGTTACCGTTACGTTTTTTACTAGCCGTTGCAGGATCTAACGGCTCTGATGATTGGACTTCCCCAGTAACGGTCATCTAATCGATTGGACCAATCGATTTCTGCATCTGCTTCTATAAAAGGAATAGTGACAATCGATTCCAACCACTTCCAATCACTTCCTCAAATCGATTTCTTCTTCAAACTCTCTGCAAAATCACTATAATCTTCTCTAATTTTCTGCTTTCAACCCACACAAACAATCTTCTTTGATTTGTCTTTGTTTTTCACGATCACATATTCACAAATGGCACGTGTAAAACAAACTCAACCCAGAACTCCTTCTCTTTCTCCTTCTTCTTCTTCTTCTTCAAGTGGGAGGACTCCATCTCCACCACCCACTCTTCCAAAAAGGGTTCCAATACCTACACATAAGATTGCTGCTCAAGACAAAGGCAAAGGTATTGCCCCAAATCAAGGTAAACCTAAGAAAAGGAAAGAGGCTCCAACTGAGAAGTTGTTAGCTGATACGATGAAGGAGATATCGCATAAAAAGAAGAAAAATGGTACTTCTTCTACACCACAGAAGAAGACTACTCCACAAAAGAAGACTGTTGCTTCTCAACCCAAGCAAGCTGAGGAATTCAAGCTTCCACCGGCATTCCTCAAACGGAAGATTCACGAAGCACGTGTTCTTGATTTCAGCTATTTTGACAACGATGGTTTTTCGTTTCAAAACCATCTCAGGTTTCATGGATTAGAAGATTTCTTGTCCTACTCACTTGACGCGTATCCGAACCTCATTCGAGCATTCTACGCTACATTCAAGATGACGAATACAGGTTTCAAAGCAACGGTAAAAGGGAAGAAGATTTCTATGTCATTTGAAGAATTCTCGAACCTGTCGGGACTCCCTTACTTTGGAAACTCTTTTGACGGCAGCACCGAAGCCGACGCTGATGACGGCGGATGGGAAGAGTATCTGGATAGGCAAACAACCGTGCAGGATCTCATGGTCGAAGGGTTCGTGGAATCAGTTTCACTTCCAATAGGCCAGATGAAGGTACAGCAACGCATGCTGATGTACGCACTCACCCGGATGCTTGTTTTGAGTTCCGGAAATCACGCGGTTGTCCAACGGCTGGACATTGTACTACTGTGGGGTCTGTGCAAAGAGCTCAAGATGAGCTGGGCATGGATCGTTCTTCGGCACATGCTGGAAGCAGCTCAAGGAAAGCTGGTGCTTCCGTATCCACAGCTAGTCACAAAGATTCTCACCCACTTCAAGGTATCTCTCAAGGGTGAAGAAGTGTCCAAGACCATTCTGACATTTGGTGAATCCATCGTGAACCAAATGCAGCTGCGAAAGGTGAACGGCGTTTGGAAGCAACCTCAAGCCACTACTGAACAAACCCAGCAAAGTGTTGAACCACCTGCTGCAGAGTCTGTTTCAGCAGAATCTGAGGTGCTCACCAAACTGCTTGAATTTATGGCAGCTCAAGCGGCTCACAACGCCAAGATGGAGGCATTGAATGAAAGGATAGAGGCTGCAATTCAGAAGATTCAAGCCGATCAGAACCAGATTGCACAAGACGTGGCGGCTATTCAGGAACATCTGGGCATTAAGTTGTCCTTCAGCGATGTTGTTGAAATCGGAAGACAAGCGGCTGAAGAACCTGCTCCAACACACGTAGATGTTGCTGCAACTCATGATGAGGAGACACCTGTTGAGGATAATACAGCGGTCTCAGCCTCATCCCCAGCTAATAATGAGGACCAGCAACTCTAGGCGTTTAGGACTTTAGGTTTCTTAGTTGTTTTGTTGTTTTCTGTTTTGCTCTTCTCTTTGTAATGAATTAATTGAATGTACTTGAATTTTGATTAATGAAATATTTGAGCTTTTTGATCATATTGACTGCTGCATTTCATTTAATATTTTCAAGTGCGCGCCATAATCTGTTTCTGTTTATTGATCTAATCCAAAATTGTTTTTAACTAAGTTTATAATCATATTGTATTTACTACTCTTGTTACTAATCTTTGCAAGTTTCATTGTATAGCAGTATTCAGGTTTGCTACCAACTCAGGGGGAGCAAACGTTTCTCTTTCACCACTTTTTGCCTTAATTGACAAAGGGGGAGAGAAATTATAACTTGTACTAACCTTATTTTAACAGTTTTATTTTTTTATATACCTTCTAACAGTTCAAATGCCAGTAGTAAGTTCTGATATTATTTGCACAATTACTCTGATACGTTCTGTTATTGTCTGATGCTCTAACCCTTATTTTACTACATGAATATTGAATTTAGGGGGAGCTTCACCAAAATTGTTACAAATGTTTTCCTTTGAAATGTTTCTCAAGTTAAAATTGCATGTTTGTCACTTATATCAAAAAGGGGGAGATTGTTAGACATATGTTCGTTTTTGATGTTATTGACAAACATACAGCTTGAAATAAATCTAACATTGTAAACTGAGAAAAATTTCAGGAACAACAATTCAATCCTACCAACTTGAGACAATTGCTTGGAACTCAAGAAATCAACAAAAGCTTGAAGATCCATAAGCAAATCGATTAGTAAAATCGATTCTGTAACAGGGTTTAATGATATTATGCAGTCTGTGGTTAACCAATCGATTGGCAAAATCGATTTGCACATCTTCTGAAAAATCAAACAGGCTAGCAATCGATTGACCAAATCGATTGGTACACTTATTAGAAAATAAATTGTGCAAGTCAGAGAGCCAGTTTGCCACAAATCGATTAGGCAAATCGATTGATTAAATCACCAAGACTGAACTAATTGTTTACATCGATTAGACAAATCGATTGGTACATTTACTGAAATTAAAATGTGCAAGTCAGTGGCAGGTCTTGCAAGCAATCGATTTGGCAAATCGATTAATCCAATCACCTCTTTATTTTGTTTTGTCTAAATCGATTGACACAATTGATTGTGAATGTCCCAGAGCCAAACATGCTTAATAAATCGATTAGCATGCTATATAACTTTAATGAATCGATTGGGTAAATCGATTCATATGGTGTTTTTCCTGAAACTATATAAACTGCTTTCATTCACTTCTTCTCATAAGATACATAACAATACTACAAAAAATATTGCAATCATACACCACTAATTCTTTCTCAACTGATATTACTTTGAATATCATTTTCAGCCATGAACAATATACACTTTGTGATCAACAAGGATGGAAAAAGACTGGATTGAGAAAGATTGCTTTGAGAAGAAGAAAGATCAAGAACTTTGTAAAATTGATATGTTTCAATTTCTGTAAACCATTTTCTGTAACCAAATTACTTTGAGAAAATCCAGTTGTTACTGGTGGTGTTCTTCGAGGTTGAGGGTAGTCAACAAGAAGACGCTTGACTGAATTCTTGGTCAAGTTTATGGGACTTAAACTTGGGAATTCAGGGAGGGAAAGATAGAACAAGTAGAATAGTTTAAGATTGGTGCGAGGCACTGTGTATAATCTGTAAACTGATTCTAAGAAGTTCTATAAGAAAAGCTAAGATCTAGTTGGATCTTGGGACTGGATGTAAGTCGTCACGAGATGGTTGAACCAGTATAAAAATCAGCGTACACTTTTCTTTCCCTTATCTCGTTTAAATTTCAGCAATTATTATGTTTTTGATATTGATTGAATGCATGATAAAGATTTTGTGTTAAGTGAATTTATATGATTGATTGTCTTAACATGATTGCATGAAAATCAATATCTTGGATAATAATTGTTTCTGATGCATTTCTCCATATATACCATGATCCATATATTTTTACACTCATTAGAATTGTATATTAGGGACCTTGTTTAATGTTGTGTTTAATAAATTTGGAATTTATTAAACTGCTGCGCATAATTGTTAGAATATGCATTCTTCCGCAAATTTCTCGTTGTCAAAAGTGTGGGTTCTTTTCCTATAATTAATTTTCTTATATGCATGTGGGATTATGGGCTTGATTTTAAATTCATCCACTATTGAAAAATTCATTTCCTGTGTTTGAAATAATGGGAACTTTAAAATTGAGAGGGAGAAAAAACTATATGGTTGGACATGTAGGAATTGTTGAAACTTCCACACAATTATTTAAAATTCATTCATTATGCGTGTGTCAGTGTATTGATGATTATAATCTGTTAAGGATTGAAAGAATGAGGGTGGAATGTAAATGGACTAACTGGTGTGTCATATGTATTAACATTTTTTAATGGACCTTCTATTTGGATGTTCAACGTATCCTTTGAACCTTCCCTTTGGACATTCTATGTATCCTTGAAACCTTCTCTTTGGATGTTCTATGTATCACATTAAAATTTCCTCTAAACGTTCTATGTATCCTTTGAACCTTCCATTTGGATGTTCTAGGTCTCCTCTAAATCGTCCCCCTGAATATTAGACGTAGAGTCCCTCTAAATGTTCTATGTAGTTTTTGAATAACTTGCTCTAATCTAATCCTTTATCTAACCAAGTCCTTCTTCTAACATGGCTTTCTTTGAATGAATCATTCCTTTGATCGAACTTCCTCTAGTCTATTTTTTCCTCGAACTTGACTTCCTCTAATCGAATCCTTTCTTTGATTGAACTTCCTCTATTCCAGTCCTTCTTCTGACTTTACTTTATTTAGTCGAGTCCTTCTTCGAACTTAACTTCCTCAAGTCCAGTCCTTCCTCATACTTGACTTCTTTCTGACTTGACTTCCTCTGATTGAACTTCCTCTGGCCAAGTCCTTCTCCTGACTTTACTTTAAAAAACACACACGTCTCTCTCTATTTTATTATTTCTTTTAAATTATTTTCCTATTCATCTTCTTTAATTTCAATTTACATTATTTATAAATATATAATAAATATTTATTTTATTTTCTAAGATTAAAAAAAAAAAACAAAAACAAAAGCAACAACGCCATAGTGAAACTTCTAGATCTGATGGGAGGTAAAACTATAAACTTTTAGGTGAAACAAATTTGACGATAGAGCATAAACAACAAACTTCAAAGATCCAAATTTTAGAAAAATGAAGGAAAAAGAGACAACAATTCTTGCATCCAAACATAAATAATTTCACAGAATAAATGTTTGTCGTTAATTAATTAGTTAGAATTAGTATAATTTTAATATCTTATAAATAAAATGAGAATAATTATAACTATTATAAAACCGTAGACGAGACAAATAATCGTCACTAAACAATAGTTAAAATTTGAATTTTTTCAATATCAACCAGAAAATAAAAACGAGTTTAAATAAAATAAATATATTGTTTTTTTCACACTTCAAATGTTTCACGTTGTTTTTTTTTTAAATTAGTCATTAAAGAAGATTTTGAAATATATAATTCATACATAAAACAAATGTTTGTTTTTAATCCATTAGTT
>JBBPBR010000002.1:8612705-8624379 GCA_037974775.1 Cicer pinnatifidum
AAAAAAAAAAAAAAAGTAGATACCTCACTTCATGTTTTTTAAGGATAATAATTTACTTATTTAAGTTTCTTTTCCTTATAAAATTAGCATTAAATTTGATATGAGATGAATCTCAAACAATAATTAGAATAGTTAAATTGTCGTACATGATGATGACTTAATGTCTCGAGATAATGTACTTGAAATATTTCAAAATTGATATTGAAATAATTAAAAGGTTATCATGTGTAAATATTTTACAACATAAATCATTGTATAATTATTTAATGACAAAAATTATAACTATATAAAGAAAAGACGAAATCAAATATTATTGTTCACTGTTAATGTATTTCACCGAGGACATCTTCCTTTTTCTCTAATTAAAAAGAGTATTAAAAGATAGATTATTGAGAACTCATTCTAAGGTTTCATGGAACAATCGACTTTTATCTAGAGGGTGTTATCAAAATGCAGTCACGATATGTACGTGAAGGGAGACACTGAATGGTGTAGATATATATTAGGCCACGTAGATAAAATATTAAAATGTGCGTGATCAAGTGGACTGAGACTTTTTTTTTCATAATAGGTAGAGACTTTTTTTTTGAAAAATAAAAAAAAAGTGAATTCTGACTAGTATATTATGTTTAGCAAAATGTATTTTACAAATTCACAGCTTTAATGCTTTATTAATTCACTTTTTGAGTCATGAGAATGGTAAGGCAGGTTTGAATTGTCAAAAAAATCAAGGAAATTGTAGGAGTTTGATCTTTTTCTTGTGAGTTATTTTGGTTAATCTAAAATAAGATGAAATGTTGGTTTGTTTGGATTTTTTATCTATATATCTCACTTTTCAAAAAACTTAACCAAAATGCCCCCACTTTCAAAAACTGTTATCAAAATGCTCTATTTTTTAGGAGAAGAAGGAAAACTCTCCCTGGGGGAGCGATACATCAAAGAGAAATTTTTTTTCCCCTAGTAGGAGATCGCTGGGCGGGGATGCGACCTCTCAAAGGGATTTTAATTTTTTTTTTAAATATTGTTATATATTTTAGGTAATTTTTAAATAATAATAATAATTAATAATAATAATAATAATTAATAATAGTAATAATAATTAATAATAATAATAATTTTTAATAATAATAATAAACAATAATAATAATTAATAATAATAATAATTAATAATAATAATAATTATTATTATTAATTATTATTATTATTTAAAAATTACCTAAAATATATAACAATATTTAAAAAAAAAAATTAAAATCCTTTTGGGAGGTCGCATTCCCGCCCAGCGTTCTCCTACTAGGAGAAAAAAATTTCTCTTTGATGAATCGCTCCTCCAGGGAGAGTTTTCCTTCTTCTCCTAAAAAGTAGGGCATTTTGATAACAGTTTTTGAAAGTGGGGCATTTTAGTTAAGTTTTTTGAAAAGTGGGATATATGGATAAAAAATCCTAGTTTGTTTAGCTCCTAACTCTGTAAGAGTATTCTTCCCAAAAAATATCCAACAAACAAAATTACACATAAATAGTGTGCATTTACATTTGCCTTAATTAAAAGTATATAATAGATAATAAAAAATATTTAGTCCTTGTTGCATTACTTTTGTATTATTAGTCATTTATATTATTTTCAACCATAATTGATGTAATTAAAAATTTCTAATTATTAAAACTTTTATTCAATATTGTAATAATATGTTCTTTATACTAATCATTCAAAAATATTAATAAAATGTTACAAAATGATTTTTTTTAAATTTTTTCTACAGACATCTAATAGTCCACATAAACTTAAAAATATGATAATAAAAATTTATTCAACATAATCAATATCATTAACTTCTTTTATTTAAAAAATAATTTAAAAAAATAATTTATTACAATATTTTAATTAAATAGTAATTTAAAAAAATAAATTTTAAAGATAATTCAATATAATTTAAATATTAATGATACAAACTAAATATAATATAAAAGATTAAATCGACAAAAAAATATATTTAAATGCTAAAAATGAAACTCAATTAAATTTAAATTACTAAATATATATTTTTGCATAGATAATAAATCCCAGTATCCCACTCCCACACACATAGGTGTACCAAAAAAATAATCCCATAGATTATAGAAAGTAATAATGGTACTGTACGAGTGTATTTTTCCATGTTCTCCAATGGTTTATAACGAAAATGGTTTTATGTGACGGTGAAATACAGACAAAGTGCGTTGAAAATGTCAATTTCAAAGTAGAGTTGGAGATAAGGTTCATCTCCTTTCGTCCAATTGTGCTTTCCTCGATTCACAGTGGGAAGATAAAGTCAATTCCAAAACAAACTTAAAAAAAAAGGCACAATTATTTTAGCCTATTACAATTTTTAATATTAATTTTACTTGTCTACTATAAATATTTACATCTATTAGATTTTAAATGACATTTTTATAATTTCTATTTTTAAAAATAATGTAAAATACAAAATTACAAATAATTATTAAAATGCTTAACATTTTTAGTACTTTAGATTAACTTGTTTCAAAATAAACAAACAAGTTAATAATATTGATGCTAATCAAATGATTCAAGTGGATAAGGTTAGACAACTAATATTAATTAAATATCTTGAAAATTATCATAGATCTAGATAGATTTTTGTATGAATGGTTAATATTTTAAAATCATCATAAATCTTTGGCGATTTGATACTCATACTATTCTACTTTAAGTAAGGATTTCGCATCTTTTTGTTTTGATGCTCGCAATTATCATGTAGCAAAATAGCAATACTCTTGTGTATATTTAAGCGCACAAATCTCTCTCACGATCATTTATTTTATTTTACTATAATAAACCAGTAGTAAAATATATCGTAATAATTTAGTTATTTATTTATTTTTATTTAACTATTTATTAAATTTTAAATAATAATTTAATTTTTTATGTCTTAAATTATTAATAATGTTATTTTTTTATATAAATTTACAAAAGTCATCATATTTTTAAATAAAACTAAAAAAATTCATTATCAATTTATTATAAGAAAATAGATATATACATATAGAATCTTACAGTGACAACATTAAAAATATGTTATTTGTAGGTATAGATATCCTATAATAAATTATTTGTTGTTGTCTTCTAACTTTGTGATACAAACTTTCTATTACAAATTTAATTTAAAATTATTATAATGACACATTTAAATATGTCTATATACATAAAAACTGAAAAGAAAATATTGTTTAAAGAATCACAATCTTAATTGTTTGTGAATTTTTTTTTACAAAATTTTTATAATGTAAGAAAAAAAATTTCAACCTAGTCAAAATTTTAATTTTTTCAATGGAGCAAAAAAATTTCAATAGAGTCAAAATGTAGATCCCAAAATTGCTTACTGAGCCAAAACATCACCTTTCTTCTCCCTTTGTCACGCACTCTCGCACCTTCATTCTAATCGGAGCCCCAAAATTTCGACTACCACTGACATCTCCGTTCATTCACCTTCATTTCTTGACTACAACAACATCCACGACAATGAGGACATCTTTGTTCTATCACCTTCCTAAAAGGTAAATTTAGATTTAATTTTTTTTCTATGTTAGTTTAAACTTTATATAAAATATACATTTGAAATATTTGCTTAGTTATATGTAATTTATATGTTGTTTTGAATTTTCGTCAGTTTGGATTCATTTTAGGAATTTTCTCATTGTTGCGATATATAAAAGAACAACATGGAAAAATACCTAAAAAAGGTACATCAGTTTTGTCCAACTTAAAATACCTATGCATCAATTTTTTCTACATAAATCTAAGTTTAACTAATCAAATTAAATTTTGAAATTGATATTGAAATTATTTCATTTTCAAGAATTAATTTAATTTTTTTATGCATTAATAAACTTATTATGTGATTAAGGATATAGTAAACAAGACTTAATGATCGGTTTTGCTAACATCACCTGTATATTTTCGATGTAATAAATGTTCTCTCTCAATAAACTTTCCATTCTTCTTTTTTTACTAAAAAACTTTCAACTGTTGTATCCTCAATCCCAGTCTTGAACATTTTATTGACGTTAACAAAATCATACAATTATTTTAACTTTCTGGTCTTAAGGGAATCTGTAAGACCTTACTACTTTGTAGACCATGCTGAATGCACCATTACTTATGTATATAATTATATACACATCATGAACTAATAACTAATTTGCTAGGCCTAAAATAAACTTTAGGCCATGCTATCAAGTATCAATCATTTCAGTTTACAGTGGCAGTGAATGAATGCAACTGCTTTATCTTCTATTCGGCGCAAACTGTTTGATCATCTGGTCTCGCAACAGATTGCCATCCCGTGCAGCGATGAAGAACTTGCTTTAGATCATCGGTAGGAGGTGCGATCGTCCATGAGAGATAGTGTTCAGTGGGATGAAACATCTTACACCCAACATCCTCTGTCATCAACCCTGCTGTAGCGCCATTTAAAAATAAGTCGCCTTCAGAGATTATGTTACCAGTTGCTCCAGCTTCCTTGTCTGCTGCCTGCGCAAATGTCACCAATTCAATCTTGTAATTTATTCAAATGAAAAGACGGTAGAAATGATTTTCGCATATTATTTCATCAAGATACCAAGTAAAGAAGTGATATATAGCAAGTAAAATCTGAATTTCTTTAGTCAATCAGTAGTCACTACTTGAAAAATATTAGCACATTAAGCAAGCTAAAACAAACTTCCAAACTACTGGATAGAAACACATACATTGGAAATGATCGATATCACAATAGATTTTTTCAAATTTCATCACCATTTTTGCAAGTTCTTTTGAAATATTGCTGATAATATAAAAGATTCCAACACAAGTTAAAAGCTAAAACATTATTAAACATATGAGGCAGACAAACCTTCTCAGTAAGATACTTGAAAGCAACCTTCTTCTGGCCTGCTTCATAGATATTATGTTGCGAAAGTATCTGGTAAATCAAAACATAATGAAGTGAAAAATTTGGAGATCAATTAAAACCTGTTTAGAAATTCACCACTAAAAACAATTTCAATCAATGAACACATAATCACCTGGGATTCCACACTTGCACAAACAGCATATATGCCCCAGTTTCTGGTGTAATTATTGTACAAGTGTACTTTCGCAAACCTAACACGAGGATGTCTCTGTCGAGTCCCGTTAAAAAAACAGTGGTGTATGGTGATCTTCATGCATCTGTCATCAACATGTGAGGGATCTGATCCAATGAGTATTGTTTTGTCATGCTGATGAAAGTGACACCTGAAGAAGAATGGCGGAGGAAATAAAAACTTTTTCAATAAATATTAGATATATCTTAGTTGGTTAGTTAGTTAGACTAGTCAATTAGTTATTTTACATTAGTCAGCTGTTTACCTAATTGACTAATCTATTAATATAATTCCATTTACTTTTCTTCATTTTCTCTTTTATCAACGACTTAAATCAAGATTCATAATAACAAAAGACTAAATAAATTAGTGCATATAAGCAAATCAATTCCGATCTTCTAAATAAGTTAGGGGATCAGTCACGCAATCCAAACCATTGAGTAAAAATCACACAGCTCATGTTCCGACTTTGTAAGTCGGATTCAATGTGAGCCACTTGACCGACGGTCCAAATTGCATGACTGAAGATTTCTCTTACTACAGAACATCCAATTCCAATTCATCTCACCTTGAAATAGTAATATCGGTGCTTCCTCGAGAGATATCTATGAGCCCATCTTCAAAATCACTTAAAGTGCAACGATCAATCCATATATGTTTTGAATTAGGTTTGATTTGAATAGCATCAACATCAGGTCCTCTGCCTCCTTCTAACTCTAAATTACAAATTATTACATGTTCACATTCCTTCAGCCGAAAACCCTTTCCAGTCAGCTTAATTCTCTGTCCCCTTCCATCAATGGTCTTGTATGAAGACACACTCAAGTATGAAGAAAGATGAATTGTACCTGAAACCTCAAACACAATCCACAAAGGTTCTTTTCTACGACATGCATCACGCAATGATCCCGGTCCATCATCTAGATTCACAATAATAATCCAAAAGATCAACGTTACAATCCAATTGGTTTAATAAAATCATTCACATATATAGAATCTATTTGAATTCAATTATTTAAACTTATCTACATTTATACACAAATGTGAGACTATTTAAGAGGGTTATGGAATCAACTTTTCATGCTAACATTATTGATAAAATAATAAGAAAATTAAAATAAAATAAAAAAATGCAATAATTGGGGATAAAGTAAAGTAACCTAAGAGTGACGTAACATGATAAACGGGACCGTGAAGTCCACCGATTGCGCAGCGGCCAAATCCTTCTGCCTGAGCGGCGAGAGAACGGAGAGTGTTCTCGACATGACGGTAAGGAAAATTCATCACGGTGTTAGAATTGGAACTACCTTCGTTTTTGTTAGGTTGATTACTAGGAGGGTGAGTGTTACCGTATTTATGAAGAGGAGGAACGTTATTGTTATTACGGTGTTTGCGATGTCCGTGTGCGTTACCCATTTGTGTGGAGTGGGTGGTAAACGACGTTTATGGAACTTGTAAGTTTTCAGTTCCGTTGAGTTGTTGCAACCGACATTAATTTAACTGAAAGCTCACAACATACTTGTATTGTGTTTTCGGTAACGAATCTCACTTCCTTCCCTTTCTTATTAATTTTACAGTAACTAACTGAAACTGTTGCCGTTTTGTGACAGCTCTATCTTTTTATTCTCAAAACATAATTTTAATTCTAATATTTCTAAATATGATATTTTAAAAAACAGTGGACATTGATGATAAGAAATGAGTGATGTTAAATGATATGAATGATTTTTTTAAAAGAAATGCAAAAATAATGATTTGTTTTGTTGTTATAAGTTATAACTTAGTTAAAATATTAGTTCTTTTTCTCTCTCAAATAAACCGGCATTTCCCATAAAAAAACAACAAACAAATTTTAAAGTTTGTTCAGTTAAAAAGATTGAGTTTGTCACCTTTCGATGTTTCAGTTTTAATTTATCAAAGTTATAAAGTTTCAATTTCAATTAACTAAACTTAATGGTAATAAATGCAATTTTCATAAAAATGTTTGCATCAACAGCCGTTTTGACCACTTTTCTCCATTTAAGTCCGGTTTTTCAGCTTTTTGGTTGTTTCAAGGTGGTTTTTGTTAACAATTGAATTGGCTGATCCGGTCTGGTTTTCATCACTTTGATTTACACAACTAGTTTGAGTTTGTCTTTTTTATGACAAATCATTTTCAATAGTATTGTAGAATTATATTTGATAATTTCATTGATTTGGGTGGAAAATCTTTTTAAAACTTTTTTCTTTTGACTATCAAGAAATTTATGAAAAGAATAAATTGTATAATGGAATTTAAGTTTTGTTGATTAAATGATACATTTGAATAACAGTTATGTGAAAATATATTTTTTTTTTAATTAAATTTTACGTTTGTGCGCACATGATTTTAAAAATGAGTTTACAATGACCTAGACCTGATCAAAATTAAGAGATATGACTTTAACATAAGGATATAAAGTTAAAAACTCAAACTTGTTATTTTCAAATAAGGGTCAAAATAGTCAGATAGTGAATTTTGGAGAACTAAAAGTGTATTTTAGCATTTCATTTTCTAAAATGTATATTAACTTTAAATTGCTAACAAGTAACAAGATCATATAAGAACATGTAGATAACATTTGTGATAAAAAGAAAATGAAAGATAAATAAAAATAATGTATTTTCAAAAATAATGAAAAATGCTTTAAAAATTAACTTCCAACTTCCATCCTCCATATTAAACCATTACTTAAAGAGAAAACTATATTCTCTAAATTGAGTAAGTCACATGCATATTTTAAATTGAATCATCATCTGAAAGGTGAAATTGGTCTAAGAAGGGATATGTTCTCCTCCCATTTCTTATAATAGTACCTTGTCCACCATTTAGTTTTGAATCTTCTAACAAGTATTGTTTGTGCCTGTTGTTGATTTATTTGGGGTAAAAAATGCGTTCTCTATCTGTAGGTTTGTAGTTGGTTTTGTATAGTTGGAAGCTTTCGTGGACTTATGGGTTTTATTTTTTATAATCATGTTGGAGTTATTAGCAGCAACAAGTTTTTCATTTGATTTTTGCATAAATCTGTTTGGTACAATGCTACTTTTTAAGCAGTTGAAGTCTGCTCCCGTATCAAAAAGTGCAATTGTTTCAAATTTAAAATCTTCAGAAAAAACTAAATTGATTTTGATTAAATATTTTCTTGTTGTTATAGTTCTTAAAACAAACAAGAAATCCTTTGGAATTTCTTCTAGGTTTTTAATTTTGTTTGAATAATCTTCATTTTCGCCTTCTTCTTCTTCCTGTTTTGGATCAGAGGGAGTTTGGTTTTGTATTCGGGAAATAAGGTTTTGAAGAATATTTGAATTGTGACAGCGGTTTGTGTTTTTGTTCTTTTTCCTAAGATGTTAGTTAAATCATAAGTGGTTTTAGGAAGTAATTTTGATGAGGATGTGGTAGGCTGAATTTGTTTTAATTCAAAAGTGTTTAATAGTTTTCCTATTATTTCTTTTTGCAGTTTTGTGTCTTCAGCTTGTTTTATAATATCAAGAATTAGCTCTTGATCTTTTGTTAAAACATTAATCAATTTTAAACTGGAGTCTAAGTCGCTGAGAGAATCAGAGGCTCCGAAGGGTCACCGACAAAAGGAGAGAAATTCTATTATCAGAGTTTGTTCTAAGATTTGGAATCTATGTACGGCAAAGGCTAACTCAACAAAACAAAACCAAACCCATAAATTATGAAATTTAAAACATGGTAAATCATCAAGGATGATATTTAAGTCTGTTGTTTTTAGAAAGACAATTTGGAAAACAAATTGAAAAAACAAATGTTCATAATAAAATAAATACAGTTTCTGATGCACAAGATCAGCAATTAGCTGCAAGTGTAGAGCATATTTTGCAGAATATAAAGAAGGATTTGATAAAATGGAAAGCAGAATATAATTAATACATACTAACAAATACTTACAATGGTAACTGCTTTTGAAAACTAAAAAGAAAAATACAAGATTATGAAAATATGGGAGACACTCAAGAAACTCTCAAGATTTCTAACATATGCTTTCTTGCTGTATTCAATTCTGATTTGAATTGAAGAGAAGCCTTCCTTATATAAGGAAAGGATCCCGTTTGTGCTGCATTATGAAGTGGAGGAAATGATGAGATTCCTTCTACTTTCGGTGCCACTATGGACTTTTGGTGCAGATGGCAGACAAGTGTCAAACAACTTTTTCTTTTGCGTTTTTGTTTGTCAGAAAGAAAATATTTGTTGTCGGATGATAATAAATTTTTTTTTTTTAAAGTCTGAATTCGAATATGGGCTAGGCCCGATACATAATACATTAGACTATTTTTGTTTAAGTTTGAAACCGATTTTGGGCTTGGCCCAATACATGATATGGTAGATTTTTTTTGGTAGGCCTTAAATTAATCCAGACAATGGTTTTATTTTGTAGGGGTGAATATACCAAACCAATCATCTTCATTATCATCTCCTAGGTTCATGGAATTTTCTGAAGCAGTTGTTGAGGAAACATTTGAGGAGTTGGTCTTTCTTTTCAGAAGTTGGGCCATAACATTTGAGGAAACATTTTTGGGTCTGCATTGTTTGGGGTTTTTGCAAGCCTTGTTTTTGGAGCCATGTGGAAACGTCTTGCTTTTTGATATTTAGAGGGATCAAATGTTATGTTAATTTAGAATTTTTTTCTGAAAAATATTAAAATATTATTTCTTTTTAAAAAAAATGTCAAAGAAAATATAAAAAAAGTTAAATTATTTTTTAATTTTTGAGACTTCCTTTTTTGAATCTTAATAATTATAAAATTTTTTATCCCTCCAACATATCGACTCGAATAATTAGTAACTTATGAAAATTAACACCTCTAGATATCAATATATATATAATAGTACATACAAATTAACATACTCCTTTCAGCATATTGTGGCCATTATTCTTGTATCTTTTATAAAATATATAATAGGTTTTTTAATAATTAAATTATGCGTATTATATTAGTATTGAGTGCACTATAAAATTGTTTTATTTTCTCAATGATTAAAAATTATTTTAGTTTTTATTATTATTTTAATTAAAATAGAATCTCAATATAAAATATTTGTATACATAGAATCATATTATATCACAAAAATCATTTTACTATATTACTTCCTAAAATTTAGTTATTTCGTCTTAAATCATGTGCTACTTTGACCGATAATTATGAATTAAAGAAATAGAGTTAGTTTTATGTGAAAAATATATGAAAAAGAGAATTTATGAAGTACTAAACAAATGTACCCTCATTACTATATTAAATGGACAAATTTTAAAAAATTAAAAGTAAAAAGCAAGAGATATAATGAAAAAATGACATTCATATACTTTATTAATATTGTAAACGACATATATAATGAGACATTTTTTTAATAGCAAAAACAACTTATATTGTGGGGAAAAGGGATTGTGGGGGGAAAAGGGAGTACCTACAAATATTTAGGGTGTTACATATGATTAAATACACGTGTAAAAATATTTTACATTAAATTAAAGATAAAATTACAAAAATCACAATTTTACACAGATAAAAATAATTTATAAATAACAATTAGAAATAATATTTATGTTAAATTAGTATTATCAAATATTGGTATATAAATTATTACCATAAATGTAAAATAAGATATATTAAATTAAAAATAGTGTATGCCATATCAATTATATAGTACAATTAAAAAAAAATACTTCAATATCTTGTTAAAAACCAAAAGTATAAATTATTTTGAGATTATTTTTTATTAAAAATTTAGTCAATTATTGGAACGGAAATAATATCTTAAAGAGTGGTAAAACAGATTAAATTAGAAGACTAGTTTTGAAGTTTTTTTTTTTACATGCCAACTCATTAAAAGGAAATATGTTTAACTTTTGTTGTTGTTGATAGATCAACTTGTTAATCCATCAAAGGTCCAATTGAAAGTGAAAGTTTTAAATAATCTATTTAAAGTGATTAATCCTATTCCACCCACTTTAAACGAGTTGAGAGTAGAACGTGTTGAACGAGATGGATAAACTCATTTTACCATACTTGCACTTAAAATTAAATAGAGATAAAAGTAATTATAACTATTAATGCTGCTTAATACGTTTTTGTTTTTCATTTGATAAAGACAAAAGATACCAGAAATATAGATTCTAACGACGGTATTCGAAAAATGAGATTTGCCACATTTTTAGCTTGTAATATATCTATATACATTGGCCATAGTAAATGCAAAGCCATCACAATTGAAAGACATCTTTGGAATGAGTCTAATTTGGACTAAGTATATATCTATCATGTCTTAATTTATATAAAATATCGATATTGTTAGGTTAGATATCATGTCTAAGTTTTGAACTTTGTGACTCACAGTTTTATGTGAGTTTATGGTGATAACTATATTATTTCATTTATAGACAAAAAAAAAAATTAAAAAAAAAATTTTAAGTTGTTAATTAGTAATTTAAATACACAAAAAATTGCAATTGCAACCATAAAAGGAAAAACAATCATATTGAGAAGCTGCAAGAGAGATTCAATTATAGGTG
>JBBPBR010000002.1:8624864-8640790 GCA_037974775.1 Cicer pinnatifidum
TGTGTTTATATATATATATATATATATATATATATATGGTGTTGTATTTCAATAACACAAATATTTCTTTTTAAAGAAAAAGATAAAATAAAAATGATAGCCGTATTTTTTTAAAAGATTAAACAAACTATGTTAAAAAAATATTATAAGCACAAGATATGTCAAAAATATAAAATATATAAAGAATATAATCGTGACATCTTCATCCGTAGAAAGTGAGTCTTAAACAAATAAAAAAGACTCATAAAAGTTCGAACATAACTTAAAATGTGAACATCATTGAACAAACTCATAGATATACCTTTTATCCCTAAATTTAAGCCAAACACCATGTAATAAATTTAATATTATCTATGACTTGATCAACATTAAAAATATGTAGCCAAAAAACAACTTGATTCCTCGTTTTCTAAGGAGACCAAACAATTGCTAACCAAATAAGATTCAAGGCTTGTTGGTCATTCCTTCTTCGCCTCCCTAATCTGCTAAATTGAATGGCATGGTCCAAAGCACTATTCGGAAGAACATTAGAATGTTGTGTATTTTCATCCATTTTGCACCCCTACACAAAAACCTCAAATTCGCATTCAAATAACCTCTCTTTAACAAGTATTCTTTCATGGATAAACGATTGAGAAGGAACTACCATACAAATAGAGGGACCAATTTATTCCAAGTAACTTTACTTGATGGATGTGTTTCACCTTCACCATTAGACACCAATGTTTGATCCATCTCTTTCACCGCATACTCATTGTTATGACCTTTGGACTAAAATCAAATATCGCCTACACCATCCTACAAAATAATGTTATCCAACAAAACATAACACTCTTATACTAACTATTTTTCCCAATAGAACAACCTCATACGCCACCCTTATCCTAACTCTCCCACTCCCCACCCCAACATGAACATGTTAGCCACTGATATATCATTATCAATCACAACACTAACCAATCTTCTAAACGTATCAAACAATGGTACACCATCAAACCAAAAACTTGTGTTATCTCCATTTCCTATCTTCTTGACTAGGTTATTGACACCCAATTCACTTCCACCCCACCCCAACCCCTCTTCAAACTTTGAATATTTTTCCACCAACTCAATTCAGTGGAAGCCCCACTACCCCCATGTCCAGACAACAATCTATGTTTACTAGCCAACACCCTGTACCACAACCCTCCACAATTAGTCTTTAACCACCAACATCATTTACCCAATAATGCAATATTAAAAATATGCACTTTTCTCAACCTTAATCTACCTTGTCATGATACTGACATGCCCAATCTTATTTGATCCAATTAATTTTACGAGCCTCATAACTACCCCTCCACAAATAAACCGATAAGACAGATAAAATAAATCTTTAGAGAATAAGGCGATCTCCCATAGATAAATGATGATGCCTCCATCCTGACAATTGATTCCTCACTTTCTCAATCACCTGATTCCAAAAAACAATCATTCATGGATTGTCACCAATAGGAAAGCCCAAATATTCAACTAAAAACAACATTTCATGGATTGTCACCAATAAGCAAGCCCAAGTATTTAAATGGAAGCATCATTTTCTTACAATTTAGCAACGTGGCAACTTCTTCAAGCCAATATTCATGAACATTCACTGCAACCAAAAGACTTTTATGAAAGTTTACTTTTGACTCAAATGCAACTTCAAACACAAGTACATTTGATTTTATAGTCCTTTTATTACACCAATTTTTTGCACCCAAAATCAAAGTATCATTTGCAAATTATAGGTGTGAGACACGCAACTTTGAACCACCGCCAACAATATAACCTTCAAACAAATTTTGATCCACTAAAGCATTAATCATAGTTCTCAACCCTTCAACTGCCAACAAAAATAAGAATATGGACAACGGGTTTTTCTGATGAAGTTCGCACTTTAAGAAGATCTCATCAATAGAGAAACCATTCACCAAAATAGAAACTAAGGCTGAATACATACAAGTCAAAATTCAAACTTCCCAATTCATTGGAAAATTCATAAATGACACGACCTTATCCCAGTAATCTCATTTCACTGAATCATATGTCTTTTCAAAATGCACTTTAAATAAAATTAGCTCGCTCTTTCTCTTTCGTGCTTCATCAACGACTTAATTATCCACCAAAATCCTATTCAAGATTTAATGCCCCTCAATAAATGAGACTAATTTTCTAGTAAAAAAATGAGAGCCATATTTTTCGAACTTTTACAATAGCCATATTTGTCGAACTTTTACAATATTTTCATAAAATTCAAATCAAATAAATGAAGAAAATATTTATTTTGTTGGATATAATTGATTTGACATTATTAAAAACAAAAAAATTTAATTAGAAAATATTATGCTTTTTTTCAAACACTAGATATTTTATATTATTTAAAAATTATATAACTCTTTTTACTATATGAGTACATGAACTACAATAAGAAAATTTATAAATAATTATAAAACATTTAAATATAACATATTTTTTAAAACAACACTATTAATATAAAATAAAATATATTAGTTTTATTGAAATATTAATAGTTGATTTTAAATGACGTAAAATCACATTCAAATCGATAATTATTGAGTTTATTTTATATCATCATGTTTAGACTCAAATTGAGAAAAACCTAAAAATAATGCTATAAAGCTGAAAAAGAATCAAATTTGTGCCACAATCATAACAATTGAGTGGTCTTTTAGGTCTTAGTTTCGACTAAAGGGAGGTGATGAGAGATGAGAGATTTTAATGGAGTGAGAGAGACCCATAAAACTCGTACACCTGTAAGACTAAGTGTTCAGTGTGCGATAAGTATCGGTGTCTAACACTTGTACGACACTACTCAGACAAGTCTTACAAAAAAATATTTATTTTCTTTGCTTTGACACTCTTTGTACACCTTTCAAGACACTTGTATATATAAGAGATAAAGATGTGTAAAAGGAGTGATGATTATTAAAGGCTTGAAGATATTAAGGTAAAGAGTTGAGCACATTAAAAATGTGTCTTCAA
Source organism: Cicer pinnatifidum (assembly GCA_037974775.1). NCBI lineage: Eukaryota > Viridiplantae > Streptophyta > Magnoliopsida > Fabales > Fabaceae > Cicer > Cicer pinnatifidum. The sequence goes on from JBBPBR010000002.1 coordinate 8,627,889, forward strand.
CCTTTTACTTTTTTCATAAAAAAAAAAAGATAATATTAAATTTGATTACATTATTTTTAACTATTCGATATAGTATATGGAAGTATGATAGTAAAAAACTATAATATTTTGTCTAAAAACTTTTTTGTAGTGAAATAAATTGCTCAATTTAGATATTTTATAGAACAGTCATATTTTATCTAATTATAATAAATAAATAATTATATATGTATCGACGTTGTGTCTTGTATTTTAGAAAGTGACAATATCGATGTGTCTATTTTGTGTCGTGTTGATGTGTTTGTGTTGTGTTAGGTATCCAATGTTAGAGTTTGTGTCATAGATAAAGACATATTTGATTAAATTAAGATGAGGAATGGTATATATTTTTTTTATTGATTTTGTGTTTAGTTAAAAGAGATGTGAGGAATTTCCAATGATTTTTTTAGTTATGTTGAGTCTCTCGTCTCCAATCTCCTTCAAAATGGAAGGAGAGCGAAAATTAACTCTGGTCTAGTTCAACTAAGTGTGAGGAAGGGAAGGGAATGAGAGAAAATTGAAATATGTTTGGTATAAAAGATGGAAAATGATATATTTTTAATGATTTTATGTTTTGTTTAATGGAAGGGAATTTTTTTTTAAATGGTTTTTATATTATTTTGTTCTCTCCCTTTTAAATCTTCCAAAATAGAGAGATAGTAAAATAAATTCTAAGAGAGTTTTGACCCTCTCCTCTTTAAATTGAACCAAATAAAAAATAAATATTTTTTTTCTCCGATTTCCTTATCTACCTTCAAGTTCAACAAAACACTCTTATACTATTTGAGTTAGTTAATTTTATTATTTTAATTTTTTTAGTTACCTATTAACTTGAGAGTTCAATCTTTATGTCAAATTTGACAATATATATATATATATATATATATATATATATATATATGAAAAAGAACCATTTTTTTGTTATTGGAAACTACTGTTGGTAAACCCTGAATAGCATTATGCTCAACAATCCATGCCAATTACATGATGAATAACCAAAGGCGGAAGCGTACCTGTGGGAATTGCCATTGATGAAATCCTGGGATGATGATGATAGAGTCAATGGGTTGAGTGATCTTTCTCAGCAAAACACCCTGAAGACTTTGCTCTCTTGATGGGGATAGAGAGAACTAGAGAGTTTTTTCTTTTAGGGTTTTGTGAAACTGAATAGTCTTGTTGTGTTTGCCTTGGGGACCACTACCCCTATATATAACTATTTTTAGTTATATCCCAAATTGAAGTATTACTAATTCAGCCCCTCATTAAATTAGAAACCGCCTGGTATCTACACTATTAATTTTCATAATTATTATGCTCTTTAGCCATAAACTATTATATATTATTTGACCCCTAGTTTATTGGCTAATTATATAATGACCCTAACACACTTTATTAATTAATTACATATGTGACCCATAAATCTTACAATCTCCCACTGGTCACACATGTATCCTTAGGAGTGTGTTAGACTTTATGACGTCAAAAATGTCATTATAATTACCTTGAGCCTAATCCAAATTGTCCTGTCCATTAATCGTATCAGCACATGGAACCAAAGAGGCTTTCGTCATAATAAGCATAACTAAACCCATCAATGATCACCCGCACTGACACAACTAAATGACATAGACCCATTATGAAAAGTGTAGCATGAAAATTACATGAAGGTGGTCAATACATGTCAATTTTCAACTGGTCCTACTTTACCGAACGAGATCATACCATAACTTAAATGTACAAAGTAACCAAAATTGAATATTTTAAACTTTATTTCTGATCAGAAAATCCAAATACAATGTATTTGTATTTTACAATTAAACATAGAACATAAATTATATAATGGACGAAACTCCCACTAAAATCAAGATCTCTCAAACTGTAGTACACCCATGTGAGCAGTATGCTCATGAAAGACCTTGGGTGGTAGACCTTTAGTGAGCGGATCCGCAATCATGGATTTTGTCCTTAAGTGTTCTATGGATATCTGTCCACTTTGTACCTTCTCTTTGACAACTAGGAACTTAATGTCAATGTGCTTTGACTTGGTTGAGCTCCTATTATTGTTAGAATACAGGACTGATGATCTATTGTCACAGTACAACTTGAGTGGTCTTTCAATCCCTTCAACTATTTGCAGCCCCGTGACAAAATTTCTCAGCCAAATGCCCTGGTCAGATGCCTCATGAATTGCTACGAATTCTGCTGCCATGGTTGATGAAGCAGTAAGACCTTGCTTGGCACTACGCCAAGAAACTGCTCCACCAGCTAACAGAAAGACATAGCCTGAAGTTGATCTTAAGTTGTCTTGGCATCCCGCAAAATCTGAGTCAGAGTAGCCAGTGATCTCTAACTGGTCTGACTTCCTATATGTGAGCATGTAGTTTCTTGTTCTCTTCAAATATCTCATGACCCTCTTGGCTGCTTTCCAATGGTCAAGACCTGGATTGCTTAAATATCTGCCTAAAATCCCTACTATGAACGCTATGTCTGGACGCGTACATACTTGGGCATACATAAGACTCCCTACAGTTGAAGCATAAGGGATCTTTTGCATTTCTTGAATTTCCAAACTTCCCTTAGGGCACTGTTTGAGACTAAACTTGTCTCCCTTAGCAACTAGGGTGTCCTCTGGTTTGCAATCCTGTAACCCAAACCTTTTGAGAACCTTATCGATATAGCTCTTTTGTGACAATCCAAGAATACCTCGAGATCTGTCTCGGTGTATCTGAATTCCTAATACAAAAGAGGCGTCACCAAGATCTTTCATCTCAAAATGCTTTGATAGAAATTTCTTAGTTTCGTGCAACATGCCTATATCGTTAGTGGCAAGCAGTATGTCGTCAACATACAAGACCAGGAAAATGTCTGCTCCCACTAAACTTGTGATACACACAATCATCAACTGTATTCATCTCAAAACCAAATGAGAGAATTACTTGGTGAAATTTATGGTACCATTGACGAGAAGCTTGTTTTAGCCCATAAATGGATTTTCTTAGTTTGCACACCATATTCTTTGGGTCTCCCAACATAAAGTTTTCTGGCTGCACCATATAGATCGTCTCATCAATGTCGCCGTTGAGAAAAGCTGTTTTTACATCCATTTGATGAAGCTCCAAATTAAAGTGAGCAACAAGAGCCATGATTATTCTTAAAGAGTCCTTCAATGAAACCGGAGAGAAAGTCTCTTTATAATCAATCCCTTCCTTTTGAGTATAACCCATAGCTACAAGACGTGCCTTATATCTCTCCACATTACCATTGGAATCCCGCTTGGTTTTAAAAATCCATTTGCAACCAATGGGTTTCACTCCTTCAGGTAATGGGATAAGTTCCCAAACTGAATTGTCTTGCATAGACTTATACTCCTCATTCATTGCTTCGATCCACTTATCTGAATGGGAATCTTGCATGGCTTGACGAAAGTTGATCGGGTCGTCTTCCGTCATGCCAACATTTTCCTCTACCTCATTGATAAATACTACATAATCATCCGAAATAGCATTTTTCCTTTCTCTAGTGGATCTCCGCAATGCAGCTGGCTCTTGAGGCACTTGTTCTTGAGGATCTTGAATTTGATCTGGATTTTGTTCTTCCTGAACAACCAGATCATCTTGAGTTTGTTCAATAATGGGAAAGTCAACTGGTGGAAGAATCAGTTCTGGAATTGTTACCGATTCTTCCTCAAAGACAAAATCTTTAACCTTAATCTTCCCCCCAAACTCAATATCCTCAAAGAACGTCGTCGTTCCCGTCTCAAAAATTGTTCTCAAATTAGGATCATAAAATTTATAGCCCCTTGATTTTTCTGAGTACCTTATAAAATAGCTGCTAATTGTTCGGGATTCAAATTTCTTTTCATTCGGCCTATAAGGCCTTGCCTCAGCTGGACATCCCCAAACATGAAGGTGCTTAAGGCTAGGCTTACGCCCAATCCAAAGCTCATAAGGTGTTTTAGTCGCTGCCTTAGTTGGTACTCTATTAAGAATGTATGCTGCTGTTTTTAATGCCTCTCCCCAGAGTGACTCTGGCAAAGTGGAATGACAAATCATACTCCTTACCATATCCTTAAGAGTCCTGTTTCGTCTTTCAGCTACACCATTCATGTTGGGTGACCCCGGCATAGTGTATTGTGGGACGATTCCACATTCCTCTAGGTACTTGGCAAATGGTCTCGGACGTTGTTCACCTGAACCGTTATATCTGCCGTAGTATTCACCACCACGATCAGATTTGACCTTTTTAATTCTCTTATTAAGTTGATTCTCAACTTCTGTCTTAAAGGATTTGAACACGTCTATTGATTGGGACTTTTCGTGAATTAGGTAAAGGTAGGCATATCTAAAATAATCGTCTATGAATGATATAAAATATTGTTGACCATTCCAAGAAGGAGTTGGAAATGGCCCACAGATATCCGTATGTATCAATTCTAAGATGTCTGTAGCTCTATATGCGCCTAATTTCTTATCTTTAGTCTGTTTTCCTTTAATGCATGCTACACAAACGTTAAAGTCTGTGAAGTCAATGGAATCTAAAATTCCATCTGACACAAGTCGTTCAACTCTATTTTTAGAGATGTGACCTAGACGCTTGTGCCAGAGCACTCTTGAATTGAAATTGTCAATTTTTCGCTTAGTACCACGTGATTCCACACTCAAGGTTTCATTATAGTTAGCCACAATTTCCAACAAATAAAGATTATCATAACCAGAAAGTAAACCGGTTCCAACAATATTCGAATTTAAAGACAAAGTAAATTCTTTATTCCCGAATGAACAATAATATCCTGATTTGTCCAAATAAGAAATAGAGACCAAATTCCGTCTAAATGACGGTACAACAAAAGTGTCTTCTAAAATCAAATAATGACCGGAACTTAAAAATAATCTAAATTTTCCTATGGCTTCAACTTCTACCTTCTTCCCATCTCCTACATAGATGCATCTTTCAGTATCATTAGGCTTTCGGAAGTTCAGGCAACCCTGCATTGAAACACTGATGTTAGTAGTTGCACCAGAGTCTAACCACCAAGTGTTTCTAGGTACTGAAGCTAAATTAACCTCAGAACAGACCAAAGACAGAATCATACATTTCTTAACACGCCAAACGTGATATTTGGCACAATCCTTCTTCACTTGTCCAGAACTCGTGCAGAAGAAGCAGTTGTTATCCTTAGTTTGCTTTTTTTGTTCTGGACCCTTAGCAGCAGCTTTGTTCTTGGGCTCCTCAATTCTTTTCCTTTTGCCCTTGTCTTTAGAGATGCTAGTAAAGTGAGCGCTTTCAGTCCTATCTTGCTTCAGCCTGTCCTCTTCTTGCACACATAATGAAATGAGCTCATTGAGAGTTCATTTCTCCTTTTGACAGTTATAAGTCACCTTAAACTGACTGAATTGCGAAGGGAGAGACAACAATACTAAATGAATGAGTAAGTCATCTGACAACTCAAGCTTTAGTCCTTTAAGCTTAGAAGCAATGTTGGACATCATCACAATGTGCTCTCTTATATTTCCCTTGCCTTGATACTTCATGGAAATTAAATTCTGAAGCAAAGAACTTGTTTCAGCCTTATCACTTTTTTCAAAGCGTTTTTCCATCTCAGCAAGGAATTTTTTTTAGCTGTAACTACCTCATCCGAGACAGCACCTCTAAAGACCTCAGGAACGCCACGCTTTATGATCATAAGACTTATGCGATTTGAGCGATCCCATTTCTCATACTCTAATTTTTTCCTGAGAAGAGCTAGAGTCCTTAGGAGTAGGGGGTCGATCAGTTCTTAATGCAAGGTCTAGATCCATGCAGCCAAGAACAATCAGAATGTTCTCTTCCCATTCCTTAAAATTTGTCCCATTAAGGACAGGAATAGAACTCAAATTTGCAGATATGGAAGCAATAGATGCTGAAAATTAAATAAAGAACGAAACTTAGAAACTCACATTATAGGAAAATAAATCAATAAATAAATAAATACATATGTTCAAATCATGGAATTTAACCCATCTCAAGATACCCAGTGCACCATTGGTGTCAAGTCTTTGGACAGTAACACCAACTGCTAGTGGTACTCTTGTTGCAACGGTCAAATATTGACAATAAGACATGTCAAACAATAAACCTTCCTTTGGGCCGATTTACTGCTCACATGTATACCAAATAATTGTCACACATTTATCATCGCAGGTGTATATGTAATTCTGCCAAATATTAACCTTCCTTCGGGCCGGTCAATACCCGAATGAATAAACATATACACAGCCATTTGACACTCTTCACGAGTAATTTAGACAAGAGATGTCACTTTGGCGACATCAAGTTTCAATTAACTCATTCAAAATGTCAAACTTGACTTGAACATATATTTATTATATCCAAATAAAATAATGTTTAAAAAAAAATATTGTTCACTAATACAAACTGTGTTTCATTAGTATTTGATAATTATTGTTTTATCAAAAAATAGTAATCATAAAAAAAAAATTAATAATTTTAATTTTAATTTTTCCCAAAATGTTATATCAGGGGCTTGATAATTTTAATTTTAATTTTTTCCAAAATGTTATGTCGGGGGCTTGAACTGCGGTACCAAAGGTAAAACTCTACCTAAAATTATTGGCTCCCTCACAGTCAATTACTCACATAAAGGAAAATTTTCACAAAATACTCCAAACCGAAAAAAAATTTCAATCGAGTATCAAATGTCAAGTTGTGGAAAGTATCAATGGCCGCGACCCCCAAAAAAAAAAACCATCATATAAACATGGTATTGCGGCTTATGGCAGCTGAAGCAAAACCTGCCATGCCATGGCACTGCTACAAGGGAAATTTGACAACAATGAGATCAAGTAATCATTAACTACAGAAAAGTGCCATCTAGAACCAATGATGATAAATGGCGGCAGCGGCAGAATTTTAATTTTTTTTTTTTTTGGATAGCCACCATGGTGGCAACATAGGTTTTTGGCGGGTTTATATCGCGGGTTTTTGGCCTTCTGCCATCAACAACACTGTCTACTAGTCTAGAAGCAGGGGTTTATGTCAAACCAAACACAGCAATGAAAACGACACACATTCAAATACATTCATAATGTACTATAAATTTTCACATCATCTAGAAAATCAAAAAAACAAATTTCATATGATTGAACAAAACAGTATCATCAAATCAAAAAATATTTATAATTGTCAAAATTTCCAAATTACAAACCCTAATTTTTCAATCATATCAAAATTCCCAAATTGAATCCTAAAACAAGGACAATAACCGAATTTCATCATGAATTAAACATGGAAGGCTCTGATACCAATTGTTGGTAAACCCTGAATAGCATTATGCTCAACGATCCATGCCAATTACATGATGAATAACCAAAGGCGGAAGCGTACCTGTGGGAATTGCCATTGATGAAATCCTGGGATGATGATGATAGAGTCAATGGGTTGGGTGATCTTCCTCAGCAAAACACCCTGAAGACTTTGCTCTCTTGATGGGGATAGAGAGAACTAGAGAGTTTTTTATTTTAGGGTTTTGTGAAACTGAATAGTCTTGTTGTGTTTGCCTTGGGGACCACTACCCCTATATATAACTATTTTTAGTTATATCCCAAATTACAGTATTACTCATTCAGCCCCTCATTAAATTAGAAACCGCCTAGTATCTACACTATTAATTTTCATAATTATTATGCTCTTTAGCCATAAACTATTATATATTATTTGACCCCTAGTTTATTGACTAATTATATAATGACCCTAACACACTTTATTAATTAATTACATATGTGACCCATAAATCTTACAACTACTTGTGCATGTGTTTGAGGTGTATGAGAGTTAAGCTAAATTAACTTCATACCACCATATGGAAAAGTAACAAATATTTATTTTCCCTAATTAATAAATAGGATAAAATATAATTTTAGTTTTTTTATCATTTATTTAATAACTCTTTTAAAGAAATGTATAATAATTATTATTAATTATTGAAATCAAACAGTGGTGCAATTGTAAAGCTCGATATATAATCTTAACAATAAGGTGAAAATACAATAAATTCTGATAAATATTTTTTATTTTAAAAAGCTTATATATAATTCAAAACATGCAAGATGAAGTGCAAACTTATGATTGAGTTAAATAAATATTTCTTTGGAAAAATATTATATTAGATACTTATTATCAATTGTTAGAAATAAATCTGGTGACAAAATATTATTATAATTTTTATTAGGATTGTGGCAAAGACTAAAGAACTCCACATATAAAAGATAGATGATAAAAGATAAATCAAAATTAAAATAAATAATTAAAATGAATATTAATTAAAAAAGTAAATGATAAAAATTATATTTAAATCTAATAAATAAATTATTGATTGATTAAAAAACATTAATTTGTTGTATACAATTATGTGAGCTTTTACATACACAATTACTGTAAAATTGTACATATGAATGATTTCCCGCACAAGAACAGCTTAGGTTACTAATAACCGTCCAAAAAGATCACTAATTGATTAACCATCGAAGTTAAGCCTCAAAGTCCACCATCAATTTGTTCAACTTCTTGTTGCTTATTTTCTGTTCGATGAAACTCTTACCATAGTCATCGCTGCACAGGATGAAAAGAACTTCAGTTCAATTTTGTGTCCATATAGTCAAAAAGATTAAAATAATATTAATAAGACATTTTGTTGGACTCTTCCATCTTTAACTGAATGGACTCTTACGGTCCAATTTATTTACGAAAAATACTTGTTTGTTATTGTTTATTTAAAAAAAAATAGTCATTCTAAGAAATTTCAACTTTTTTTCTTTTTGAAAAATAAAATTTTTGAAAATAATGAAAAACTTTGTTTAAATTTTTTTCATAAAAAATATTGTCGATAATTAATTATTTAAAAAAATTTCATTACAATAAAAAAATAATAAATAATACCTATTTTTCTTTAAAATTTCTAAAAAGCGACCTCTAGAACATGGAATGTGAAAATAGCTTTTTCTTTATAATGTGTAAGGAATAAATTTATAAGTTGACAATTTGACTTTATAATTAAAAAATATATTAATTGAATGAGTCAAATTATTTAAAAGACATACCTTTGGGGTAAAGAAGAAGAAGCGGTAGGCGTTAACTGTCGGGCAAGTTGAACGGCGTCGTCTTGAGTATTAATAATGTGATTGAAGCACAAATAACGACCGTAGGATGAAACATCCTCGTAGACACAGATGTGGGTATCAACTAAGAATTTCAAATCAACGGTCACGAAGACTCCATCTTCGTACATTTCAGCAGCACCTCTCAAGTAAGGGTGTTTGATGGAGAGATCATGGGTCATCAATAATCCAGCATTAATAGAGACCATATTCACACCTCTGTCCATTGCTAAGGCCCATGCTGTCTTCTCTGATAGTGTCTTTGACATCCCATGCCATAACTGTTTGTACAGTGAAATCAAACTTTAGCATCATCATTATTATTAATAAAGACGGTCCAACAAACTTTAAAAAAACATACTCCAACTTTCCTCTAATAAATTTTGAACTCGGTAATTTATAAGTTACTGTTAATTAATATGAAAACCAGCTCTTTATGCTGGTAGATAAATCTAATAAATTGTTCATAAACAATTCCAAAGGAAATTTTATATGATAGACAAAACTATTAATTTATTTAAAATTTGAAATAGATTTTCCTATATAACTTATAGCAAGTGCTTTTCCTTGAGTGATTTTCGTCTAAAATTGTAAAATATGATGTTCCTTCTTTATAATTGTAATTTGCACTAGATCTCAAATTTAAAGTTTTACAATAGCTATAATAGTATTAGTGTTAAAAGTATAAACAACTAGATTCCTCAACAACAAAAATCGTACCCAAAAAATGTAACAAAATATAGAAGTTGATGTATTTATATTATTAGAAATATCAATTTTTTAAATATATTTATGAGAAATTTATGTAGTATATTTATAAATTAAAATGTTTTATTACATTTGTTTTATAAATCAATGAATTGATTTATTTTTATAAATTAACGAACTACTTACTGACTTTTATATTTTAAAAATAATTATAAATTTTTAATCTTTATAAAATTTTAAGTTTTATATTTAATCACCTACAAACTCTTTTTGATATGTAGTTCTAAAAATTTTACCAATTTAATTTTTTTATTTGTTTTCAAGTCATTCATGTATATTATTCAAACATTTGAATGATTTTGTTGATGTATGTTTAGATTATCATAAAAATATTTTATACAAAAATTTATAATTTTTTAATAAATAATCATTTAAATATGAAGTTTTAAATGATATAGTTTAAATCACTTAATTAACGTTATTATTTTTAATATGTCATTTATTTATTTCAAAAACATTTAATATCATATAACTAAACCACATTATAAACGAACAATTTAATAAATTTAATTTATATTTTACAAAAAATCTAATACATTAATTATATTTAACTATTATTTTTTTATAATTGTGAAAGTAATTATTTTTTTCCATTCGTAACAATGAGAGGAAGGAATAGTATTTTATATTGTGTTAAATACCTTGAATTTGCGACAGAAATTGACATCACTCCAATGTATCTCATCCAAATCAGGTTCAATGGTCTTACGATCCTCCCTCCAAACTACAGCAGTTGCTGAGGATGTGAAAACAACCTTATCAATTGTTTCAATCTGAGCACAAGCTTCAAGCACGTTGTGTGCCGCTCTAACCTCCACGTCAGCCATGTATTCCTGTTCATATTATTTTAGTCAACGCTAGCTGCTCAATATTTATTACTGTTCAGATATGCGAATATCATACCAAAATAATATCCCTACGTTTTACTTCAACCATTAAATAATGTTACCAAAATATATATTTAAAAATAAATAAGGATGGTCTTTTGAGATTCAAAATATATATTTTAATAATCAATAATTTAGAGATACTGTTGCAATATTTTAAAGTAATCATAATAATACTATGAGTAATTTAAGAGAAGTAATATGAAGATACTATCAAGTTACGGTAATAAAATTTTAATCATTGCATTTGCATGTGTTCCACACACATTGCGTGCAAATGTTAAAGTTTCCATCATGCTTGATTGCTAATATTTTATTTTAACTAATAAAAAATGCTGAAATGATCAGACACTTATATAGTGATACAATTAAATAAGCACATGGATGGAAAATTTGCTAGCTCAAATGATTAAGACATAGTATATGTATTTGGTCAAGAACTATATAATATAAACAAACTTCAATAATTTGATAGGTTGTCATGGCCTTCGCATTGAAATCGACCCATAAGTAGAAGAAATTAGAGTTAGAAAAAAAAAGTGAGAAACTAAGGCAAATGGTGCCTACCACGTGCACCAATCAATGGAGTTTACTTATTATCATAAACGACTAATCCAAAGGAACTCTTCTTTTTCATCTCACCCAACAACTAACTATCAACAACAAAACAAAAGAACTCATGCATTAACTCTTCAATTATATATTTTTTTAAAAAAAGATCACTAAATATAAAAAATTGGAAATTGTAAACTCAAACTCACGTCTTTCCTAATCAAATATGTATTTAGTCTCTTACCATATGAACTGAATTTACCAAACCAACTCTTCAATTATTATTACATCATCAATATCATTTTTTATTAGAAGACATGTCCAAGAAGATGAATACTAATACTTCCAAAAATCTCTATATGAATTTGATTCTATATGCTTAATCTTTTTAATTGCAACTATACACTTAAAAATTTGTAACATTATATTGGAGATGAAATCTTAGGACACGTAATTTGAAGATAACGTAAAAAAATTTATCTAACTTGAGAAATATAGAGCAAAAAACAAAAAGAAGAAAAGAAAAGGTTAATTTGCTTACATCATAATTAGGTTGATCAAGGGGGGGTTCAAATGAGTAGAACAAGCCAGAGCAACCTTTAAGAGCGTCAGTTATGCTATGATAATCAAAAGGGTCTGATCGAAAAATCTTTAGCTTATTAGGATCAACAGAAATCCCATTCAATAGATCTTCTTCCCCTGCCAATAAATTAAAAAAAAAAAATCAGAAAATTTCAAGTCAATGAATAAAATAAAAATAGCACAAATTAAAAACATTATTAATGAACACTTTATAATAAAAAGAATTAAGTGTACCATATTTTTGAAGTGAGGCATGAACGGTGTAGCCCCTTTGAAGAAGTGTTTGGGTGAGGCTAAAGCCCAATTGGCCCGAAGCGTCCATAACACAAACAGTGTGAGTAGTTATGTCGAAAGAAGGAGCCATGGATGGGGATGGTTCCTAATAATGAATGAATTTAGAGAGAGAGAGAGAGAGATAGAAGAGAAAAGAAAGGGGTGTTGAGGTTAGAATATATAAAGAGAGGGCGGCTAAGTGATAGATAGCATTGAAAGAGTGTGGAAAGGGTAGATGGGTAGGAAGGAGGTAGTTGCAATTTCAGTTTGATAGATGGACACGCGCACACTACCGAGACAAAAACACACACATGGATTCACAAACACAAATCGGATGTCTTTGTTTTTTTTTTTTGTAAAAGAACTTTCTATGTCTCTTCCACAATAAATAACTCTTTCTAATCAAATATTTTTATTAATTATAATTAATAAAAAAATTGATGATAAAATACAATAAATAGAACTACTATTTTATTAATGGAATTATTTAATGTTGTATTAGTTTCCTAAGATAATAAATAATTTGAGAGAAAAAAATAAATAAAACACTTATTATGATAAAATAAAATAAAAACTTCAAATTTAATAAAGAAATTAAAAAATATTTATATTTATTGTTCTAATTGCACTAACAGTGCTCGAACTCATACACAAATAATTTGTTAGTTGG
>JBBPBR010000002.1:8650961-8663185 GCA_037974775.1 Cicer pinnatifidum
AAAATGAGAATATTATATATTCTCTTTTAAATTAATAGATGTATCTATTATTTTTTTCTCAAATATATCTCTTATCAATACTATTATTTTATTTTATAAGATAAAAAATACATTCATATTCACATAATATTTTAGGAACATTTATACATAAAATTAACACATTAAATTTATTATCTACATTTTTTAATATGTATAAAAATAGCAAAGAAAATGCTTATAAAAAAGATAGCATTTCTAATATATAAAGATGTAAGATATACTATCAAATGAAATATAAATAAAAAACTACTTGAAAGTTTGATGTAATTAATTAAAAAATTAGTCTAGATACATCAATCTTTCCACTGCTAATTTTATTTGTATGTCATTCCAAAAGAAGTAAAATAGATATAAAATATTTTAAGTGTGAGAGAAAGATGAGTAAAAATAGAAGAGAAAAAGATATATTCATTATTTTTTTTTCTTTGGATATAAAGCAAGATCACATATGTAACGATCACTATTTTCACCATTACCATTATGGGAAGAATCCATATCCATTTGTTACTAGTTATTGTTATATTCAAGTCTTTCATTTAACATGTTTCCCACATCCTATTAAACTCAAGTCCTCCATTAGGAAATAAAAATCATATTTAGTAAGTTGGATTGGCTAACAATTTTTTTTTAGTATATATATATATATATCAATGATTGCATGATCGTCTGATGCATGAATGCGTGCAGTCAGTGACCGTTGAGATTCATATTTCATTTTAAATTGACATGAAGAGAATATATGATATGTTATAATTGAGTATTTTTCTGATAACTAGGGATATTTTTTGGGCATAGGCTAATTCTCTTATATATTGCTCAAGAGCTAAAAATTTCTTCCAAAGTGAAACTTCTTTCCATTAATATTGATACTTCTAATTAAATTGTTTCCACTGATTCCACACCTTATATGTGAGCATTTGACATAATGCATAAGAACCATTGATTCATTTTGATATAAATAATTATAGATTGAGGTAAAAGATTTAATTATTAATACTACATTTATTAGTCTGTTCTAATAACACACACTGATTAATATTACTATCCTCATTCAATCATGTTAAAAATACAGATCTTCACACAAAAATTTGCTCAATCTTTTCTACTACACCATCATGCTTTCATAAATAACATTAAAAAAAAGGTAAAGAAAAAAAGTACAAAGGAATATTTCTCAAACAGGCAAAACTCCCAACCTTCCTCTGCCACTTCTACTAAGGAAAAATCTTCCACTTGAAAATGATCTCTTCATTGCAATTGGACTTAAAACACAATGCAAAACTTTTCTTCTATAACCATTAAATTTACTATTTTCATTTTCACTTCTTGATCTCTTTGATGAACCAACAACTTCACTAGTACTTCCTTCAACTTGTGAATCTTGCTCTTGATGATTCATATGCATAACATGACCACTTTGAAATGAATGATCCATAGAGAATGATCTTCGAATCGATTCGTAATTTTCATTATTGTCTCTAATCTCAATCACACTGTGTCTTCCTCTTAAATTTCCTAAATCGCTTAAAGCGCGAAATTCTCTACCATGATCATGCAACATTCCTTCTTCCACTACATCCAATTCATTAGTACTATCTCTTTCAACATTCACATTTTCATTCAAATGTGGATTTTCTAATGAAATTTCATTCATTGAAGACACATGAAGTGTTGCACTACTACTCGAGGCATTGAAGGCGAATATAGTAGCGCGACATAGCGGACAATTCGAGTGAGATTTGAGCCATGTATCAATACAAGGAAGATGAAAAGCATGGCTACATTTAGGTAAAAGTCTAATACTTTCATCATCTTCAAACTCATTGAGACAAATTGAACAATCTCTTACACCAACCAATCCATCATTTTTTTTGTACTTATAAATTGTTATGGACTTGATCAAATTTTCATCTAAGCCATTTGTTGTAACATGCCATGGCTCATGGATTAAATGATTGTTATGATGATGATTTTCATCCGATTCATCGTTTGGTTCGCGGGTTTCGCTCGAAGATGATTCTCTTCGGCCGCAGTACTTTGATATTATGGTGTAGTAAGTTACAAGAAGAAAAACACTTGCTAAGATTCCAATGATTGCAATGACAAGAGGTGAGAAATTTGGAGAAGAATCATCATCAGGAAATTCAAAGGATGAAGGAGGAGGAGGAGGAGGATAGATTACATAACACCATTGTGGACAAAAGAAGCTACAAAAACCTTGTGAACAATCTTTGTTCATGTATGGAACCAAAGCTTTTGGATTTTCAAGAGAAGCCATGGCTCAAGAATCACTTTAGGACTTTGGAGAAGTATATATTATATACTAAGTTACTAACACGAGAAATATTGATCTTATAATTTTACAAACATGGTTTCTATTTCCTAGTTCTATATGGCAAGTGAAATTTCATAGAATAAAAATAAGCAAAAGAATAGGACCTAAAGACAAACGTAGAAGCAAGTAGAGAATTAGTTATGAAAACATAAGAAGAGTTTCTGATGTAAGCAAACATATAGAAGATGTATAAGTTATGTTATTGTCACCTAAAAATTCTCACGTAAGTCTGATTGGAACAATTATTGACCAGACTTTACCTACTTCACAGCCGAACTTCAAATTACCTGAGTTATTTCTCTTAAAAATGGAAGGGTCGAGACAAAATTTATGGACGAGATTATGAAGGTTTTATGTCATGAAAATGATTAGTAGCATAGAAGAAAGAATAGGGGGTCAAGGAGACAGAGAGACTTGTTAGAATTTAAGTCTCTAACAAGGTAAAAGAGAGCATTGAAAAAGGGCCAAAGTGCTTAGATGGAAAGCAAGATAAAGGGCAGGGAAAAGGGAAAATGGGATGCTGATGACTATACTTTAACTTTTTTTTTTAATCTTCTTTATCTTTTTCTCTTTTTTAGATAAAGACTAATTTCTTGAATAATTAGAATTAATTTAGAAGTTAACAACTTCTAATACATGTTTTTCCATATATATTGGTTAGAGATTGAAATCTTGATTAAATGATTAAAAAACTCAATCATCTACTACTTATTTTATACGTTCATTTCATTTTCTGTTCATAGCTTTATTTGCTATCTTGTTTTATCTTTATTGGATACAATGATTTGTTGACTAAGGAGATGGGGGTTAATAGGTGATGTTGGTTGAGAATTTAGAAAATATAAAAATGCTTAATTTTTCTTTTAACTATTTTTAACTTGCTCACTCTACATGTAGCATGACATTTAAGGCCTTTATAAAGTAACATAAAATTAGTTCAAGAACTTCATTTTATGTTGGTTTAGTTATGTTGTGAAGCCAATTTGGCTGTCAAAGTTAGTTGTATCTGACATAGAATTGGATGTGTTAGAAGTTTCAAGCTTTTTGCTTTCAACTTCAAGGCATCACCTAGACCAGGCTAGTGTGTATCATCATTATGATGTTATTGCAAATTCTATAAAGAAATTACCTATATTTTATCAAATTTGTCACATTATAATAGTAATTTTTAAAATACGTTTATATGAAAAGTAAATGATAAAATATGATTAGACATTTATACAAAATGTATTTATATTTAAAGTGTTAGTTTAATAGTAAAAGTTTAGTCTTATAATTTCAAAGTATCGATGATTTAAATCTCTTTAGAGATAATTGTAAATTAACTATTCGTATCACCGAAAAAAAAAAACTTAATTTATTGTAATATTTTATAAAGAAATATGACTAATATATAATGAGAATTATAAAATATCATCTATTATTATGAAAAATTAAAAGTGAAGAACCAATTTACAAGACAACCATAATCTTTAAACATATGAGATAACCTTAATTATATAGCTAGTCAACTTGATAATGAGAATATATTCAAGAGAGAATAAAGATGTATAGAAAATAACATATATTATGCATTTTAAAGCAAGTTGGAGTCTAATATAGTTGTCACTTATTACCTAATCAATCTATATTTGCTCACATCTTGGGCAATCTATTCTTTGCTTTTCAACTTCATTTTCTTCTCTCCGAAGCCACGCAATTTTTGTTAGATTTGAGTTTATCTAGGAAATTCCAAATCAAATGATAACATGCATTTACAATAAGGGATATATGGTTAGAATACTTAAACCTTTGGATCTAGCCATTTTGTGGTCCTTCATTTAAAAAATATAATATTTCTAGTGGTTTAAGACAATATAGGATTTCCCCAAAGTGGGAGAATATTTCATAGGATAATGAAAATCTAATTAAATATCATGTTTGACATGCTTTAATCCATTTACATAGTCTTACTTTAAGAAAAAATTATTTAAAAGAATTAAGGAATATCAATAAGTAATAAAGTTTGTTCTCTAAGATTCTATGTTGTGGTGAAATCATTAAGTTGAATGATGTGGTAACATAATGCCTTAGACTGAGGCCCTTTTTCTACTTGTGTGGAGACATAATCATATGCACAAAAGCCAATACCCTAATGATCCAATCCCTTTTGAGTCTTTTGACAAGAACTAAAGATGACCCTCATATTTTTAAACCTTCAAGTCACTTTTTTTAGTATTAGGACTTGGTTCTGAAGTTATTGAGTCTCCTTTTTATTCATTTTTTCTATGTATAATTATGTATTTCTGTTAAACTATTAGGAAACATATGAATTTGGTTCCAGATGTTTTGATATGTTTTTAGATAAGAAGTTTCATTAAAAACAAATAGTGCAAATTCGAATATGAGTGTTTAATCCTGTTCAAAGCAGATTTGCATAATGATTAGTTCAAATGATAAACATGGAGACATACAGAGGCATAATCATAACCAAATAATCTGAACTTGGTAACTTATTGTTCAATTTTTATGTTCATATATATAGACAATCAACTTTCTTGCTTCAATTACGGTTTATTGGTGATAGCAATGGAAGATGTGTGGAACCAAGGAAACCAAGCACCCTTAAATATGTTAGGAATTCAGGTGGGCCCACATGAGTTCTGCTTATATGTCATGGTTCCCACATAAATTACTTTTCATTAATTACTCCAATAAAAGCTCTTCATTGTACAAAATGCTGGACAAAGCCACAGCAAAATCTAAATCATAAGACCATTCAAATCTTAAATCTATTCATGATTACCCTGACTTCAAAATCTTAAATCTAAATCATAAGGCCAGTAGTCCCTTAAGATTTTGTTCAGTCCATTAAATGTCACAAAATGACTTACTTAGACTTAATAAAAATAAACCTTGCTTTATCACAATGAACTAGTGACCATTATTCGAAAACAAAAATAAAAACGAAATTACTAGTCTCAATGAATTGAATTAGTCTTAATATGAAATGTACATGATTTGAACTCTTAATTGACAACATTTAGAGATTTGCTGCATTTTATGAATACCCTTTTAAATTGGGAGTGAAAAAAAAAATGAGAGTTGAGATTTATATGGAAAGTTATAATTCTTAAATTCTCACCTACAATTTAAAGGTATGCCAAACTCAACCTAATTGAAAAAAGATTGTGAATGAAACAAGTCGTCCTTCATATCTTCTTTGTATACATGAGGTAAAATTCCAGCTTGTAGAGGTTTCTTCTCAATCGAATACCATGACCAAAAATCAAATAGAATTTATGACTCTTCCTGATGAGCATCATCATCTTGGTCTTCACTTTCTTCACTTCCAGCTTCTTTAACTTTCTTTTCACTTAGTTTTACACGAAGTGGTCGTCCCATTAACTCCTGCAAAAGGATAGGTAACGGATAAATGAATCATTCATACGGTTGTAAAGGAGCCATTACGTGGACTATGGAGTATGAACACAACTTAGTTAGGTTGTAAAGGAGCCATTACATGAAAGGAAAAGTTGAAAGAAGTAAAAATTGAAAAACAAACAACTGATCTTAACAATGATTCAAAAAATGCCAAGTTTGAAACAAAAGCGCCATTGGAAATTCCAATCCACATCCAACATTTGGCAGGTGACAAACTACCCTGATCATTGTGAAAGCTTATTGGTGCAGAAAATACTAGTAGTACAATGAAACCATTTACTCTAACTCAAAAATATGAAAAAGAAGAAACAAGTGGAAGCTATCACTGAAAGCCCAATTTTAAGGATCACTAAACTATAATATTGGCAGCAAGCTAATAAGGGCAATAATCCATTTTCCTGAATATACAAGAATATGGCACAGAATGATTTCCACTGCCAAAATAAAGGATCCATAGTATAAATTTGAGAAGATAAATGTTGAAAAGTAAAGGCAGTAAAAATCTAAGTGAAAATCAGAAGGTGGTTGAAGATTATTGGTGGTTTGATATGTCAATATAAGCAACCATATTTAGCCTTTTAATCTCCCTTCTCCACAACAGTGATATGAAGTAAAATCATTTCTACTAATGTAGCCTACATTATTTCGACCATATATCCAGCCATTCAATCCATACAATATTATTTAGTCTTATTTACGTAGACTGTGATTCCATATTCTAGAAAGCGAAAAATGAGTATCTTAATCATAAACATGCAACCTAAAGTTCTATGTAAAGATAAAAGCAACAAAATTTCAAGAGTTTAAAGATTATGGGCTAATAGTGTAAAAACATTTTACACAGTCTTCCAATCATATCTCATCATGATGTGACATTATATTACTTCATAAAATATCCTGACAAATATCTGCCCGGTGATACAAAACTGGATGACGGTGTAAAAATATTTTACACTATCTGACATAATCTTTAAAATCTAATTTCATTTAAAGATTATGCTCTTTAAGTATTGCTTCTCAAAATCATTAACATCAAACTGTTTATAAAAGACAAACACTAACTAATTTAGACAGGTCATGAAATAGAAAATCATTCAACATATGTAAAGAAATTGCAAAGCAAGTGACTATCAACAATGAGATGATAATTACCTTCCCTTCCAAAGCAGAAATGGCAGCCTCTGCTTCCTCCATCGTATGATAAGATACAAATCCATACCCAGCAGATTTTCCAGCAGGGCTTTCAAAGACAACCCTGGCTGAAACTGGTGATTTGAAATTCTCGGTGAAGACGTCTCTGAGATGTGTAGATCTTGCTTTCCATGCAAGGTTGGATGCATAAATTACATAACGTGCCTCGCTAGGAGGGGGACTTGGACGAGATGGAGGAGGAGGAGGTTTCTTGAATCTCTTTGCAAACTCTACCCTTATTATCCGGCCTGATATTACCTGAATCACACAATTATAAGTCAATAAAATCAGAGCCACACAGAAGTTGGATGAGATATGTATGCAAAGCAATTTTTTTTCTTTCATTTTTCATTCACTTTGGAAACTAGTTAAGATATTTCAAAGAATCATCTCCATTCCTTAAGCTTAGTTTAGGATGTTGGAAGTGCTTTGCCAGAGGTAAACTTACACACGTACAGAAAGGCAACTAAAATGGTCGTTTTAAAGGAGATCCAACTACATGCACTGCAAAGTGACAGTTTCCTGTTTAGGCAATATGAATATATTTGTGTTATAAACTGCTGGTAGACTCTCTTGTATGCGACAAAAAAAAAATACACTTCTTTGAGGACAGAAAGCGTAGTTCATACTCCAACCTCTAGTTTTTACTTTTGAGTAATAATCCACAAAAAAGTGTCATAGTCCCAACCAAATTAAGGTAAGCCTTGGCATATCATGTTCAATTGAACCCCAAACAACTAAACTTCATAGTCTCTTGAAAGTACTAGAGCATTCAACAAACAAATGTAGAAAGTAATAGGTCTAGGAGGTATACTATGAAGCACAAACATAAACAAGGGCACCAGACACACCCTACACAAACACACTGACATGAATATAGTCTAAAACATAGGACGCATATCATGTCCATAGTAGAGTATAAGGCGTGTCAATCTTGCATGGTCAAGATTATCTCCTCTGACCAACTCATTTGATATTCCCTCAAAATACAATACAGGTGTGGGGGCATTTCTTGACATTTTTCATGTTTTTAACTATTTTCTTGACCTTTATGAAAATATTTAACAGCAAAATGATAGTTTGTTATAAGATTCATGTGTCCTTAAGTACCAAGCCATAGTTGAGTGTCAACCAAGTGTCCAAGTCATGTCGGCCAATAAAAATAATTAGTACTTAATCAGACACCTAATGAGAGTGTTTGACACATGTCATACAGGTATGATGTCAAAAGATTGTTCCACAATCTAACACCTCATCAATGAGAAATGCTATGATTCATAATGAGCATTCCATCTTGGTCATACCCTCTCTGGGTTACATTTTAATGACTTGAAAGAGTTCCAAAATGATGTACTTCCTTGGTTTATTACACTAGAGTATCCTTTCATCACACAGACTATATACATTATTGAAAAGATTCATAATTTTGGAGGCACCATTAATAACCCACAGTCACACAAAAAATAAAATAAAACAAAAATTGAAGCAACTTACATAAGCATCAAATTTATCAACAGCAGCCTTAGCCTCCTCTCCTGAATCCATAGTAACGAATGCATAACCTCTTCCCTTCCCATCTTTGCTCTTTATAATCTACTATAATCAACAAAACCCATTTCTAACCAAATTACACAATCATATAATATACAACTTCAAATGCCGACCACACTCTTTATAAAAGGGGTGTAATTAGCAAAATTGAAATATCATAATTACATTGCGATAATGCATCTGTATTAAGCTCAAGAAAAATAAAATTCTGAAATAACAACGAATAACTAATTGAAAATGAAAACCCTAAAAAGCGGAGAGAGAGAGAATTAGAAACAACCTCGACGTCGATAACGGTTCCGCATTGGGCGAAGAGGTGTTTGATATCTGGCACGGAGAGAGACCAAGGTAAGTTAAAGACACAGAGCTTCTTTTTAACGTTGTTTAATGTCTCTGTAATTTCCTCTTGAATTGGTGATGGTGCTACATCTTGCAAAGCAAAGCAGAATATTGGGGTTTTGGAGGAAGAAAATTGAAGTATGTGGTTGTGAGAGAAAAGTGAAGAATGTAGTTTAACGGAAAACGGTGATTTAGCGAGGAAACGGTAGTTATAATTTGAGAAACGTTGAGGTGTGAATAGCGTTACGGCTGATTTTAAAGTTTCCATTGGTGGTAGTTACTTCAAACCACAGAGGTGGAGAAGAAAGTAGATAAGGGTTTTTTATTTTCATTTTTTTTAATTTCGAGATCTTTTATCTTATTTTTAAAATTTACATGTTTGGTCCACCTAAAAATATAACTATATCTCAAAAGTTACAGTTTATTAAAATTTACATAATTTTTAATATAATAATTTTTACTATATATTTTTAAATAACTGTCATGGAATTGTTTTATGAGCAAAAAAGTATCACAAGTTGTGGTGAGGTGCGAAATAAGTCAACTCAGATATCGAGAAGGTCCCATGCGTCAAGAGGAGAATAGATTCTTTATCATGATTTTGTCCACAACCTATTCTGCAACTTAGACCATAGTCCTTCTTTTTATTGCTGGCAACCATTTTTAATAAATGTACTATGCTCCTATAGTAACTTTTAAATTAACTTTTATGTCTCTTTCGTAAACGGTAAATTCAAACAGTAAATTAATTTTTAATTTCTATAAAGTTTTATTTTCAATCTCTATAAATAATTTCTTTAATCTTCAAAAATTTGTAGAAGATGGGACAAGAAAATGATAAAGACATTCACACCTTTTTATGAATCACCCAACCCCAAACACCATTTCATTTTTCATCATCTTTGAAAAAACAACTAACTAAAAACCCTCGTAATTTCCTTTGGTACAAACATGGCAATGAGCAACAATATAATAGGAGCAATAAACTTAGTAGCCATAGTACTTTCAATCCCAATAATAGGTGCTGGAATATGGCTAACAAACGAACCAGCCGACACATGTGTGAAGTTTCTCCAATGGCCAGTCATAATCCTAGGAGTTCTCATATTAATAGTGTCTCTAGCTGGTTTCATTGGTTCCTTTTGGAGAGTGTCGTGTCTTCTTATATTCTACCTTGTTTCAATGCTTGTGCTTATTATACTCCTTGTTTGTTTGGTTGTTTTTGTTTATATGGTCACGGTACGAGGTCATGGTAACATTGAACCTAATCGGGCTTATTTGGAATACCGTTTGGATGATTTTTCAGGGTTTCTTCGTAGAAGGGTGAAAAGTTCTTTTAAGTGGGATAGTATTAGGAGTTGTCTTAGTTCAACAAATATGTGTGCTGAGTTGAATCAAAGTTACCGTATGGCTATGGATTTCTTTAACGCACGTTTAACACCAATGCAGGTATAACTCTTTTTTATTTTTATTTTTTTTTATTTTTATTTCTTGATTGTACTATGTTTCTTGTGAGAAGAGGAGATTAAAGATCCCACTTTTTTTTAGAAAGTGGTTTAGTAGAGAAGGAGAATATAATGTATATAGTTAATATATTTTTTTAATTTTGAGATGATTTTTATTTTTCAAACAAAGGTTGTTCCTTATTTGAGCTCTTCACATTTGTTGTGCCTCATTGTGAGGTTTGGAGTTTAGGGTTTTTGTTTTTGAATTTTATTTTTTGGCTGTCAAGATCAAATTTTAATTTTTAATTAAATTAATTTTTTTTATCAACATATTCTTAATCATTTTACATTTTTTTATAATTTTTTTTTTTATTTTTTTGAGGGAATATGAGTATATTCTTTTTCTTAAAAAATAATATCAATTGTTTGTTATTAGTATCATTAATTTTTGTAATTTAGTCAATAGAAATATTTACACAATAAACATTGGTGCCACTGTTATTAATAATAATAATTTTTTCTTTTCTAATCCTTCTAATGAAAATAGGTATTATATTTAGGGAAAAAGTGATGTCCTTAACCTTGATTTTTTAGTGATGTACCAGAAAAATAAACTTGATTCTTAGTCAAATTTAAAACAATAATAACAATATAATATTGTTCCTTTGAATATTTTCAGTCAGGGTGCTGCAAGCCACCAACACAATGTGCATACACATTTGTGAACCCAACCTATTGGATTAGCCCAATAAACAATGCAGCAGATATGGATTGTCTTCAATGGAGCAACGACCAAACACAACTTTGTTACAATTGTGACTCATGCAAGGCTGGTTTGTTGGCTAATCTTAGAAAGGAATGGAAAAGGGCTAATGTCATATTGATCATAACCGTCATTGTTTTAATTGTGGTTTATTTGCTTGCTTGCTTTGCTTTTAGGAATGCCAAAACTGAAGATCTCTTTCGCAAATACAAACAAGGCTATACTTGATCATCACAATATTTAATTACTAATGTAAAGTTTGGTGATGAAATTGGGTAATTTGTGTTTAGTTGAATTATTAGTAGTATTTGAATTGGAGGAGAAAATAGAAAAAAATGAATGTAGTAGTATGAATTAGTGTGTTTCACATATTTTGAGAAGAAAAAAGATGCTTTGTTGTGTTTCAAAGTTGATAATAAAAGGTATACGGAGGTGAACGTGATTTAAGGAAGCCACCGAAAGCTGATGTCTCGAATTTCGAGTTCCTCAACAAAGGCAGTAATGAGAGACTTTCGGGGCATTTCTTTGTCTTGTCCGATTCACCTAAATTACTATATCTCTAATTGATATCACGATTGAGCGATATCACAGTTTGGGTTTTTTTTTTTTTTTTACATTCAGTAAGTCGAATCTCTAGTGTACGATTGTCTAAAGGATAATTTTTTTCTCTTGTTAAAAGTCGCATTTTAGAGAGATACAATAATTTATAATTTTATATTTTAATATTTTTGGAAGTTAAAGATTCAATTGAAGGTTATAAATAATTATATTTTTAAGATACAATCTCCTATTGCAGCAAAAAAAGTTATTGAGATGTCGATTGGAGATACAAACTCCTTAAAAAAAACTAAAATATTTTAATATAGAAATTTTATTATAGAGTATAATTGAGAATTTAAAAAAAAATAATATACATGTAAAATAAATTCACAATTTGAGTCATTGTAATTTTTTCTAGTCATTGTAATTTTGAAAAATTATAACATGTAGTTTTTGAAAATTATTATGACTCATCATAATTTTAATAAATTCACTATGATACTCCATATATTTGGAACCCAATAAAATTAAGATTCCTCCAACACATGTACTATCATGGTCCATTCACTGGGAATGCAATTTGATTTTAATAGGATTT
>JBBPBR010000002.1:8674907-8686442 GCA_037974775.1 Cicer pinnatifidum
AAAAGGACTTATTAAATGGAGGGAAAATAAAATTAAAAAAAAAAACATATAAAAGATGCATTCGAAAATTGGATAAAACATATAAGATTAAAAATGAAATTTAACTAAAGTCTAAAACTCGATCGCATGAAATGACACTGATTGACCTTAGTTTATTCCAACAACAAAAATTAGCCACAAATTTTCTGGTCGATAGATTATAACAATAACAATATTTGTTGGAAAGATTTTAATGTACTGTATATAATGTTTAACTCTTTATTTGCTGTATGAAAAACTATTTATATTTTAATTTTTTATATTAAAAGATATAATAAATTTTATTTTAATTAATTCATAGTTTCAAGTTTAATATTAATTGAACTAAAATTTAAGAACATTTAATGAATAATAAATTTAATACTTGAATTGTTATTATTGTGAAGTACAGATGATAAATATATTTTATAACTTAATTAAAGTTATCGAGTTTTGATTTATTATTGTCCAACTCGACTCAAAAAATAATAGATAGTTAAAGAAAGAAAATACTCCCACCCTTACTTGTTGAGCTATTATGCATGTATATTTGTTACTAAAAAAAAAGGATACAACTTATGATTTAGGCTAATTTTAACAAAACAATCAACTATCTTTAATTCGAATCATAATAGATTACAAACTAAAATAATTTATGAACTCAAATGTTCCTAGAAACTGTTTCTTTGTAGTGATTTATGTTCGCAATGTTAGTGATCAGTACAACGAACATTGAATTTAGAAATTTAATTTTGAAAGATGACTGAAGGAGGTTTTTGTTATAGTTTGCACGTTTAGAAGGGGTAGGGGTGTTTGGTTGGTGCGGTTTTGGTTAAATTCAATGTTCAAATAGATAATAAAAAAAAAATATAGTTTAGTTTAGTTTAGATTTACATGTTTTTTTAGATAAAATTCAAACCGAATGAAACTTGAGTATAACATATTGGTTTGAGGTGAGTTGATCATGTTACATTACAAAATAATATTGTTTACAACTTTGTATTAAATTTCAAAATTTAGAGTAATGAAATATAAGAAGACAGTGTGATTTTTGTAATCATAATTTCTAATTTTGTCTTTAATTATTATATTATTCTAATTTCTATATTGCTCAAAAGATTATACAGAGAAAGCTATAAAATATAGTATATGACTTGAAAATTTATTTTAAAAAAATATAACAAATTTCTTAAGTTGAGAGTACAAGTGAGTTATTATTGAAAATGATCACGAGTATAATAACACTAGTTGATATGAATTAAAAAATAAAAAAGTTTCACATATGAGAGATGACACATAAAAATGATGTTTATAAAGTGAATATATGACAATTAGAATGTATTTCAAAAAATATCTCACGCATTTGTGAAAGAATGAGAAATAACACAAATAAACTACCTCTCTAATAGATTACACACATATTTATAATATGTCTAGGAACTTCATGAATGATATATAATTATTATAAAACGATTTTTCAAAACTTAACAATAATTACTGTATACTTTATTACCTAATTTGCTCTTTATCCATGTAGTGGTCGATCAAATGTTGAGTGAGTTAGGATAAATAATAATTTCATATTCTATTTTTGGCAGTAACTTTTCTTAATTTAAAAAAACTTTTATATTATCAATTAATTGCCGGGTGAAACCAACTCATCCATTCTTATGTTGAATTTGAACATAGAATGCACTGAGCACAACCCATAACAAATGTAGTGTTAATTAACATGTTGTAAATTTTTTGTGTTACATCTCTAATTTCCTTGTTTATTTTTACCATTTTATTAACATTGAGAACATTTTTTCAGCAATATAATTGAAAATATTTGTATGCTTCTAGAAAGTTTTAGAAAAATTACTTTTGTGGATTTCAATTATTATATTATTAAGAAAATGAAATTTTACAACACTAGCGATAAGTTTAATAAAATATATTTTTATCGAGATTAAAAAATAATTTTACAAATGAACAGTGGTACTGTAACCACAAAGAGTGTCGAAAAAAGAACCACAAGGAGCAAATGGCTCCTCACATAACCAAAAGATTTTTGTCTCTTCTTCAATTACGTACTACTATTTCATAAAGTGAAATAAATTATCAAATTCAGAGGAAAATCTTTATTATTATTATTATTATTTTATGTATTCTAATAAATAGATGTGTTTATTTTAAAATGGATAGAACACAAAATCTTATATTATCCAAAAAACATAAAAGTGTATGCAATTGAATATTCATATTAGATATTATTGGATGTTATTTTTTTATAATTGCGTTAATCATATTTTGAAACAAATTTACTATTTTATTATAATAATAAAAAACAATAATAAAATTTTTACATATTGTAATTTCAATATATAAAAAATAATAAATTAAATTACTAATAATTAGACTATATTATTTTTAAACATATGATGCAAGACTAATTGAATGACCTTTTATTTCAAAACCTATCTAAATCACATCGCAAAATACTGCAACTAATCAACCATTGTACCCACTTTTCCTGAACACACGCCTCATTCTTTGAAATGAATTATTATTTAAATAGAAGAGCTTATCAATTAGATATAATTAATGAAATCAGTTTAACTGTTAAGGATATCTATATGCACCACTTGGTGACAAGTAGCACCTGATCATAATAAGTGTCACTCATAATTTGTGAAATTAATCAAATCAAGTTATCTTTATTGGTCAGTAAAAATCATCTCTATTTTAAAATATAATAATTTTGATTTTTTATTTTAATTTTTTAATAAAATTAATAAAAATATAATATATTTTATATATGATAAGATATAATAATTATTATTCATAAAAATGTAAAAAAACATCATAAACTTAATTGTGAACTTTAAAAAAAATTCATTTTATAATTAAATTACATATAAATATTAACATATCTATAAAATTATTATTATAAAATTGTATATCATATTATTTAAAATATGTTTAATTGTCATTTTTTAGTTTAAAAAATATAAGAAAAAAACTTAAATTATTAACTATTTAAATACCAGAACCAACTATGTAAATTGGTGCATACAGAAAAATCAAAATTATAATTGAATCAATAAAAATTAAATAATTAAAAAATATGTTAAAAAATAAAAAATAATAACATATTAAAAAGTTAAATTTTTAAACACTTGAAACAAATCTTTTAATATATTTAATTTGACTTTTCTATTTTTAATTTCTCGACAAGTGCTTTCAAGGTACTAGTTAGTATTGTTCATGATCTAATTCCTTTTTGGGATATGAGAATATCTGAAACCTTACTCCCTAAGAAACATTAACTAATTTAACAATTCATTACATTTTCCATAAAATCTTAGACAATCTTTATAAGGAAACACTTAACTTTACACCATTCAATACTGGACCGTAATCTTAATTAGGTTCTTTCTTTTTGTGTGGGGTGACAAATATTTTTTTCGAATTTGGAATATTTAACAAAAATACATAACTTAATTCGAACCGGTACCAAACTAAGAGAGGAAAACCCACGTTTTAGAATGACTACATTAATCACTCTATCATCCTCATGATTTGACCTTTCAACAAATTGCCAACTTAAGAAAGTTCCCAATTAGTAATACTAACCTGTTTAATTTACGACAAAACCACCATGTTTTTTTTTTATTTAAATGCTTTATTTTTAGTACAATTATCTAATGCTTTTTATAAGGTCACTAATGAAAAGCTATGTAATGTATTCTAAGCCCTCAGATTTCATTATTTCGGAATCTATTTCATGATTGGGGATTGACCCAAAAAATCACAGCCGTTCGATGCAACCTTTTCATAAAGAAAACACTGTGGACCCACCGTATAAAATAACCAGGTTCCATGAATTGTTCATACTTCATAGACAATACTCGTTTTTTTGAATATTTTTGAAGAACAAATAATTAATAGATCATTTTCGATTTCCAATACATAAGAATTTACACTTAAGATTTGTTTATAAGTTTATTCCTTTTAAAATTATTAAATTTTACTATACATTGTGAACAATATTCGAAAATGATAACTTTTTTTTGAAAAGATAAAATATCCTCTATTCTCATAATATTTTGATAATATAAACAAACATAAATGTAATATAATTAATATTAATAAATTAAAAATATAATCAAAATATTTAATATAAATAATTGAAAGTTTTTTTTCAAAGATAATAATTAAATGTTTGATATTAAAAAAATAAAAACTTAGTAAATTTAAATACAATATAAAAAATTAGTTACAATAAACTAATTTTTTTAATAATTATAAAATATCGAAGGGAGTGAGTGATAAAAAAATATAAATAGATTCAAGGCGGCTGACCTACTCTCTTCTTTCGAGAACCAATGCACCTTGCTTTCACAACCATCAATTAGATTTCGACACGTGTACACGCTGACGACAAAACCCATACAATAAGCCGACTGCACTGGACCCCACCATAATTGGAACCTTATGTTAACATCGCCCCCATCACAACCACTCAACAATAGGTTTATATACATTTAACCAAATTTTACTTTTAAATTTTGATAAAAAATTAAAATATAAAGTTTTTCATTATTCTTTTTATTTTTAGTTTATTTTAGACTAATTTATTTGTAATATTTTTTCATTAATATAATTTTTTTCATTATTTTAGAGTAATTTATTTCTTTTTATTATAAATATTAAATATTTAATCTATTAATTTTTTTTATTTAGTATTTAAATTCAAGGATCGACATATTTTTGAAACTTAAATATAAACATAAAAACCACAAAAAGTGATTTTAGTGAAAGAAAATAATAATAAATGCGGTACACGTAAGGAAGAATATATTTAATAAGATTTCTTTTATTTTTGTATTTCCATAACCTTTTTCCAAGGAGTACATTTTGATTTCCTTTCTTGCCACACTTTTTACTAAAACCAGTATTTACACCTTTCAACCCCAAAACTTAGGTATAAAATTATTCTAGTAAACCAAACCTATATATAAAGAGAAACTTACTTGTTTTTGCTACCCGCACGGGTACGCCATTCTTTTTTGCTTAATGCACCACCAACTATTTCACAGGTGTCTTTATTTTCTACTGCCCCATTAAAACTTTTCCCACTTCTATTGGATTTTTGCTATTTACACAAAACCACTAGAAAACATTAAAAAAAATAAAATAAAAAAAGACATTACTTGCATAAGTATACATATATCAGGGGCATTATAGCAAATAACCTAAAAATACCAACTATTTAATATTCTATAACTAGCCCCCCTAATGGGGCTCTATGTGGTATTCCCTTTCTTCTCTTGGTTGTTCTGTAATTAACTGAAGTTGGGGGTGGTGTAGATGGTGTGAAGCTTTGATATTTGATTTTCATCTGACGGCTATGGATGTTGTTGTTGTTGCTACTGTATGATTCCTCAGAATCTGATGCCATTGCTGCTGAATGTTTCTTTTTCTTCTGGAAATTCTTAGATGTTCCTACAATCTGCAATTCACATTCATAAACATTCATTATTAATTAATAAACTAAAACATATCAAAATTGAATACAACTAACATAACCTTATTGAAAACAGTTTTTTATTTTGAAAAAAAATTAGTAGGATTAATGTAAAGTCAATATTCAAATCCCAATATTTTCAAACATAGGGTAATTAATAATTGTTTAATGCTTTGTAGAAATTAAGGCCTATGAATAAATTGAAGGATACAAGAGTCTCGTGAATCAAAGGGTAACCATTTAGAAAAAAGTCAACTCATAGTTGCAAACCCAAAAAGTTTTCTTTGCACGCTTGAAAAGAAAGCAAATCAAAGTCCAATTTTTGAAAGAAGTTTCCTTCTTCAAAATCCTTACAATTTTTTTTGGTTTGCTCAAATTTTACTAATTTATTAGTGGTATGAGAAGACATTGGTGTTATGAACAATGAACTACTAATTAATCTAAAAATATACATAAAAATGATGAATATAAATTTTTTTTTTACTCATTTTTTTTTTATATTTTAGGACGAATAAACTAATAATTACATTAAATACCTTGCAACCAAGAGAACAGAACCGGAAAGAATCAAGAAGACTACGCTCACAAACTTCACAAGTGTTTGTGACACCTTTTCCTGGCCTAGGTTGAGGCCTTTCATTCAAGAACACAACCCTTGCACTATTAATAATGTAGGTTTGAACTCCAGTAATGTCCAACACCTTCTGAATCTCAGATACCCTTATCACATCATGGTATGAAGATCTCCTAATCTGTTCAAACCACACACAAAAATTCAAACTTTAGCACATTAATTAACAACAATGGTTAAACTTTACTTAAACACAGAAAGAAAAAAAAAATAACCCACATTGAAAATAGCTTCAAAATCAGAAAAATATGACTTTAGTTTAAATCCATTATAAGAAACAATTTGGCACAGAAATTGAAAATAGAAAAAATGGGTAATGGTTTAGAACTTTAGATCTCAAAACAGAGAATAAAGGGGAGATTTTTAGCTGAATTAGTTTAGAAAAGGAACGAATCTAAGTAGCCCAGAAACCAAAATGTGTCAGATTATAAGATTTTGTGCAAAAAGTAAACATTTTTGAAGAATTGAATCAATTGATGAGTGAAGAGAAGAATGAACAAACCTGAATAGCTCGATGGTCTTTGTGATAAGCGAGACAGAGAGAACAGAGAGGACCATTCATACAATCCAAACAATACATGTTACATTCACTCTTGTGAGAATCAGCATGTAACTTGCATTGAACAAAGAAACTTTCTTTCAACAAAGGTTTCAACCATGGTGGCCACCTGTTATCATCATCATCAGGACCTCCAGCACCCTATTCAAAATCAAATCAAAATTTTCAACAAAAAAAAAAAAAAAAACAGAACAGAACAGAACAGAACAGAGAATACAATGCTAAACATAAGACATTAACATTAACTAAATGAAACCCATGAAACATAATGAAGAATCTAGTAGTATGTGCATACCATGATTCTTCTGTTCTTTGGCTTGATTTCTCTGACAGTGGTTTCTTGGTTTTCAATTGCCATTTGTGTGTGTGTGTTTGGAGTGAATGGTTATTTGTTTTAAGTTAAGTGAGAGAAAGCGGAGAGAGAGGTTTGAAGTGAGAGAAAGAGAGAGAGTTTTTGAGAAGTAAAGAAGAGTGAGGGAGGGAATGGGTTCTTGTAGAACTTGGAAGCGGTAGATAGCGTTTTTTTTAGAGAGAGAGAGAGAGAGGGGGGAGGTAAGGGTCGTTCTTATCCTCACAAAGTCTTCAACCAAACCTAGCTCCGAACCTAAACCAAACAACATGCGTCGGGAGCAAGGAACTCACCTCCTTCTTTCCTTTTTAATCTTTGTTTAAAATTAAATATTTAGTAAACAAGATTTTGCTCTCTAAATGTGTGAAATAGTGTTATTTTAGTCTCTAAGTATGTTTCTTTTTAGTAATTTTATTGTTTTGGATTGGGCTTTGGCCCAACCTTACTTAATGGCCTATATAAGTCAATTGGTATACTCGACATAAATCGTGTTTTTTATTGTTTAAATTTAATAATGATCACGAATTTGGTTTATAATATCATTTTATTTAGAGTGGACTTCGATTGAATGGTTATTAGACTCGGATAATAAATGAGTCTTAATATGTAATTTTGTAGATCAACAAGTGTTAACTCATGCGACACAATGAATTTGTGTTGGAAGTTGAACACGCACATCAATGATCAAATGATTGTCATTTGATCAACATCAAACGGTCATTTGAGAATCCAAGTGGGGATCTTGTAACCATCTAACGGCATCTAGAGACAATTGATGAAAAAGTGATCCATATAAATGTCATGTAGTTCAGGTGCAAGACACGTAGTTCATTTTAACCTAAAACTACATCTTACTCCTTGCAACTCTCATTGATTTATGTGTTATAGTCTTTGCATGTACACCCCGAGGAGCTGCTCCAACGTATTATGTCGTACTGCAATGGAAGATTCAAAAATTTCTTTGATAGGGGCGACAAAATAGTATACATATTCTGACCAAAGAAAAATATTACTAACTCTTACAAAATAGATAACTATAATGCCTAAAATTACTCAAAATACATAAGAGTTTCTATAAATTTTAATTGTCCTATAAGATTTTCTATTACAAAAATGTTTAATAATTTTTTCATTGTCATGCTTATTCAATGCATTCACCCTTCCTCCAACGCTAATTGTTTTTAACGGTCATGAAGTTTCACTCTAGATCATTGGTGTTGTATATGAGAATTGGACCCACGAGGATCTATGCTACACACCGAGGATGGAAGACCCTTGATACCATTAGCCTCATTTGATGGCGATTGTTCGATATACTAAAGAATATCGCATTGTGTGAGAATCTAGACCAAATGTAGTTTATAAATACACATACCTTTTAATCTACTGAGATATCTTTTTACAAAGAACAAAAATGCGATGACTCACACAAAAGGTAAAGTGACATTACCTTTGAAAGGTGTTGATGTTAGAACATCTTATTTCTACACAATTCAAATACATAATCATCTTTCTTAAAATCTATATTTCATAATCATTTACTGACTTGAATGTTATAATATTTGTATGTATACACTCTCATCATTCGACAACATACGAAATATTGTCCATTATCTGTAAAATTTATTTAGTCATTCTTATTGCTCCTAATCAGATCAAGTATGAATCAAAATGAATTAACTAAAGACATTTTTAATATTAAAATGACTTGTAAAAGACAAATTAGTTTTTTTTTTTTTTAATTTTAATATTTTTTTTTTGAGGCAGTAATTTTGATATATTTACACTTGACATATTAAAGTATTCCATTATGATTCTTAAGTATTCACATTTCATTTTCACATTGTTTCTTTCATCTTATCATTCTTTTTTGTTATTTGTCACTCTAAGTTTCTATTTAATTTTGCTTTCTTTATCAGCGATTAAAGTATTTTTTTTTCCTACCAAGTATTCATTTGGGCATGCTTGTTTCGTCCACTAGTGTCTCAATAAACTATAATCGGCAATGACAAACTTTTTTTTTATATATGGTAAAACATCTGATGATTTTTTATATATGAAAAATCTTTCAATTGTTGACCCAAATGTACTAGCTATATTGAGGTCTTGTCCCTACTACATGTATGAAAAAGCTTAAGCCGTGACTATTCCCATCATGATTCTTTTTTTATCAATGTAAAAAATATGGATGAGTTAAACAAAGTACTCAACCAAACATGAACTATGTTTGGCAAGAGGAGGCTTGATCAAAATATTTACTGTAGCCATAACCAAGAGAAGAAGTTATGTGGTATTTTGAAGTAATAATTGAATTATTATATAATAATATAAAGCCAAATAAACTATCTAAAGTGTAGCATCATGTTGGCCCTAATCATGTGGGTTAGGTCTTGGTTGGCCATCCCTAATTAGAGTCTATAACAGATCCACTTATCTAATTCTAGAAACAATAATCGTTTCAACAAGTACAATAGTCACGTTTGATTTTCCTTTTAATTTTTTTTTTTGGGTTAATAGTTTTTTTATACATATACTATTGAGTAAATTTAGTTTTAATATCTGTAATATTTTTGTTATACCATTCCTAACATATATAATTATTCCACTTTTATTCATTCGCAAAATTTACCAATTCAAAAACGCTTATGTGTCTTTTGACATGGCAATATTAGTCACATGTAAATTTTTATAATTTCTTATTCGTCACTAACAATTTAAAAAAAAGAATTATAAAATACACAATTTTTGTAAAGTTTGTAGCTTAAGTCATTCTTACTTACTCTGCATGAATATTTCTTGTTGGAGAGAGTGATAGATTTTTTTTGGTAGAGTTCTAAACGGAGGACAATGAGAAGTATCAATTGGCTTAGTTAGAAAAGTCTCACAACGAGAATGGAGTATGAAATGATGAGATTTTTGACAATTACATGGCTTTAATTTCATATGTTAAATAGGAGTTTACAAAAATATGGTTAATTGAATTATATTAATAAGTTGGATTGCATTAAAATATAAAAAATTAAACTATAATTTATGAATTGAATTACATATTTAAAATAATTTGATTTATCAAATTTAATTTAAAAATTAGTTTGACAATTTTATTTTTTTTTAATTTCAATTAACATTTTTTTTCATAAAACTTTTTAAATTAATTTTTCTCAAAAAAATATAGGAAATATCAAAATAAATAAATAAATCATTTTTTTGTTGAAAATTTTGAGAAAAAAATTTTCTTGAATTTTTTTTATCGAAAAAATATCGGGAATTTTTTGCCAAAAGAATTTTGAAATTATTTTTTTGAAAAAATTTTTTATTGGAAAATTTTTTACATTTATTTTTTCTAGAAAAAAAATTGATATTTTAACTAAGGAAACTGATTTAGAAACATGCAACTAACATGCAACTAACCATGATGGTATTTTAACTAATATATTTAAACCCAAATATTTCTCGAAGGGTGACTTTATGGAGGACTCACAAGGACTGTATAACCTTAGTTTTGTATGACTTAGCATTCACTCTTTTCAGATAATGGTTAGTATAAGAGTTAGATGGAATGTGGGAATAGTTAAAATATTAAGATTGGGGTGACTCGTAGTTGAGAGTTAGTAAAAACCTCTTTATTTACTTAAATGTAGTATTCAGTAAGGAGGACGTAGGTTTAAATTATAGATCATGAACAAAGAGGTTTAAGGATGGTCTCTTCAAGGTGAGGTTTTTCTATTATAGTATTATGAAAAAGTTGATTGAAAATTTCATATTTTGAATGGTTAGAGATTTGATGTTATTCTAGAAATTTAAGGTGTCCCAAAAAAAAAATTGTTTTTTTGAATTATTCTGCAAGACTAATTTACTGAAATGTAATATTCAAACTATTAATTTCCAAAATCATCAATAATATAGAGTATGAATATGTACTCAATGATTAGGGAGAACTTGTTAGTGAAAAAAGAGTGTAGGAACACATCATTATCACTTAGAGAGCTTGAAGTACTAGCCTTATTGGAGGCACTAATGTGATCACAAGAACTAAGTATACATTATCATCTAACATTGTAAGGTAGTGATATATGACATCAATGAAAACCTAAATAATGTAACACAATTTGATTCTATTTTGCGTTGTAGTACAATCACTTTAAATCTTATAGATTAATTTCATTAGAAGACAAAGAAGCATCGTTGCTCACACCCTAATTAAGGCATAAGAGTCTTACCCTAACTCTCAATTTTTTTAGTTTAGTCAAATATATTCCAAGTATTATTATTTTGAAAATAAAATAACTACATTTCTATCAAAAATTTGTAATGTAAAATATAATAGACAATATATGAACATATGCCTTATGTTTTTATTTTAAAAGAATGTATATCAAACTTTTTTTTGTAAAAAAAAAAAAAGTCAAACTTTAAATAAATAATTTATTGATTATGTATTGTTATAATTTTTTATATTAACCGTC
>JBBPBR010000002.1:8723455-8733821 GCA_037974775.1 Cicer pinnatifidum
TTTTTTTTTTTTTTTTATATATATATATATATATTATTATTATTATAGGCAAATGTTAGTAGTTAATTAGTCAATAGAGAAGAGAAATGTTAGTAACATGAATGAATGAATCTTTTACTTTTTTCTCAATATTTTTTCTATATCTCTTAACTCATCAATTAAACTAAAGTTAATTTGTGGTTGTTAATAAACAATTAGATGGCATATTGTTAATCTTCTAAGTTTTATATAAAGAGCAAGTATTGTCATTACAATTATGGTTTATCAATCAATTATCAATATACTTATTTTTCTATATGATGAAAGTTAATCTTTATCATGTGATTTCCATCACTTGATTTAAATTATTGCATTTTATAAATGTATCATTTTTAATTCAATTAAATAACTGAATTTATCAAATATATTCTATATTATGTATCAAGAAAAATACATACTCGTGTGATATTTTTTTTTTCTCAATTTTATCTTTTATATAAACTATTTTATTTACAATTGTATTCATTTTTATTCAATTGAATAACTGGACTTTAATATATATATCATAAAAGGATATAAAGTTTTAATTTAAAATTTTTCCTTTTAATTTTATCATTAGTTTGAACTAAGTTAACTTTTCTTTCCAATTAAAAAACTAATTTTTTTAAATTAATTATATACAATTTTATAATAATCATTAAAAACGTTATTAATTGTTGGTCTTAATCTGCATACGAAAAAGTATAATAAAATATGCAAAATGAAAATTAACCATGATGGCAAAGAATGCAGACACTCTAATGAACTGAGTGACCACCAACGTTTGATACCTCGATCACACAGCAAACCACTCTGTTTCAAGTTTCATCAATGAATTAACCATAATGTCAAAGGACGGGGACATAATCTTTCGTCAAAATAGAACAACTGCTTGGTTGTACTTGTACTTGAGCACATGAGAATGTGGTAGAGTATTAGTGTTTCATTTTTTTTTTTTTTTGAGCAAACAGTACAAATTGTTGATTGGTATTGAACTCTGTATTTTTATTTTTATGAATCATGATATGCTAATTGGTTTATTGTTTAATGCAACCTTAATAATTAATTAAAACAATGTGTCAGTAATAAAAAAGAGATAAAACACATCCGGGACAAAGTCATATTATATATTGGACATAATGCGTGAAATATAGTATCTGTTGAATTTTTTTAAAGTTAAAGCGAGAATTTCAACTACAAAAATAAGTTAATGGACTAAAGATATTTAGTCAAAAAAAAATTATTGACCAACAGGGGTGAAAACAAATTAAAGTTGATCAAATTAATCCATTTAATTTAATATTTTAGATTAATTTCGTTGAATTTTCTAACTTTCCACTTAAGTTATAATGTCTCACTTGAAAATCGGGATGTGGTATCGTAGTCTATACAGAAACTTAAATATTGATTATTTTTGTTATTAAATAAGTTTCTCCTCTTGCTATTAATTTATTTTCTTGTTAAAATTCAATAATTTTATTATTAGTGGAATAATTATTGGATTGCGTTAAATTTTCATTGACCATTTGAATTTTTTATGTTTTGATGAATTAAGTCTTCAAATTTTATTTTATTTTTTTATTATTCAATGATCAAGTCGACTTTCGACTATCTCGTCAATAGACTTTGTAGAGTTTCATTTGACCTACATAATTTATTCCTAAAGTTGAAATTTGATCTTACTTATATAATTTATTTAAGTATGTTACTTTTTTCATTACAACTCACTAAGTGTATCTCATCACTTTAATCAATTTGTAATAAAATATAATAAAAATTAAGGTTCTACTATAGGTTAAGGATACTAAAAAATAGAAAATTTTTATTGAAAACAATATTTAAACTTTTAAAATGTTAAAATCATAAATTTTAAAATAAATTTTTACATTTGAATCATTAATATCTACTCTTAAAACACACCTTAGTATTTTTCTAAAAAAGAATACATATGTCTTAACTAAATTTAATCCAAATTCAAATATTTATTATTTATATTTTATTACGCACGATTATTTTACTACTAAAAACAGAGAATGCAATTAGTTCCGGAGCAATTAGTTCGTCCTCATTTTATTCTCATAGTGGATCCCATTAACTTTGACAAAATTCAATCATTCATTCTTTGGAAATGCATAGCACTCATTCCACTCAATACTCATGGTTACAATACAGAGTACGTGCAATATAATTTATCGATCGCGGAGAAAATCATTTCTGCAATTATATCATTCATCAATCTAATTATTTAAAATAATAATAAAAAGATACATATTAAAATTATATCTTGCCGATTCGATCCCTATTATTATTTTTTTAATATTTAAGATATTTTTTATTTTGAATTTGACATCATAACTTCACCTTAAATTTTATTAAAAAAGAAATTATATCATTCAACAAACCTTATAATTGTGTAAATTGTCTTCACCAAACAACCGTACCCACACCATTTCTCTTTTTCTCCCTCAAGGAAGACCACAAAATATCTAGGAGTAAGGAAAAATCAACAATAATAAAAAAAACCATCTAATGTATGATTTTGATGATCCGAATATAATTTTATGCATGATCCCAAAACCAAAAGGGGAAAGTACACAACAGACCCTTTAGCAGCGAATGGTAACTTTCCATCATTAAACTTCTCTAAAACAAGCAAAGGCAAAGTGATTGGGGCAAGATTATAGCCTATAGGTACACCCTACATGGAATATGTCGACATAAACTCTCAATTCAAAAGAATAATTAATATATATAATTAAAAAATTTCAACTTAAAAGACTCCCTCGAGAATTGAATTTAATAGAAAATATTAGACTTTATAACACATTAAATTTAAATTTAAATAATTACTGAGAGAATATTCATGTTTAGGATTTGACGGTCTCAATTAAAATTATATTTAATTAAAAAAATTTATTAAAAAAAAAAAACTACTCTATCTACACTAGTTTTGGAATTGTAAGTATAAATTAATTTGAAACTTTGAATTTATCAAATATCAAGTTGTTCTATTAAATTATCTATTGTGAGTCAAAATATTGTTTGAATTTTTTAAATTATAAGAAAAAAAATCTCTAAAATTGTTGACAAAAAGAAAATTTTATCTTATTTTAAACAATTTGAGGAAGCAATTTAAGTTGATCGAATTTGACAATTTTAAAAATTAAAATAATTGTTTATTTTTTTTTAACTTAGATTTACTCTATTACCTTAATAAAACTATAGTAGCCATTTTTGGTAATCCAATTATCAACTAAAGCATCAATTGTTATAAGGGTATATGATTTTGTTATTTTTGGTGTATTCCATTGGATGTCGGTGTTGTATATACTAACTATTAAGGTACTAAATTGGTTTTTCTCTTGTGTGGCAACACCTTGTGCTTAATGGGCGGTGGTTTAATAAATTTTCAATTAAAAAATCATATTAATCGAGAGTTCAATCTAAAAGACATTTCTATCTTAAATTGTACATTGGACATTTCTATCTATTTAATATGGGATTCATGATAGAATAAGTAACGGCTTTATTTTGTGAGTTATGTTCACAAATGTCATAAGAACCTTAATTAAGGAAAAAAAAACTTTTGAGGGGAAAAACTCAATTTTTACAATTCCAAAATATGAAATGCATAAACTCCAAGATTTTATTTTTACATTTATGTCTTTAACAAGTGTTCTAAGAGCGGTAGTTAGTTTTGTCTTATTTTATTTATTGTTCAAAATATAATATGTATCTCTTTAAACTTAATTTATCTAAACTCATTATTTAGAAAATAGAAAGTTGTCTTTAATTAAAATGACCCTAATAATTATTTACAATTATTTTGAGAGAATTTACACTTCGTTTCTTGATACATCATTAACATGTCTCAAATATGTAACATAAGAAGTTTTTATTTTGATGTCAATGATAATTTCATTAAACAAAGTCTGACAATAAATTAGAAGCTAAGACAACATAAATACAAATCGAAGTCTCTTCAATCCACATATAATTAGGATTATAAATATCATATTTAGCTAAATAATGAGCAGTTTGGTTGGTATCACGCCTAACATGTAAAAAATTTAAATCATGAAAACAAACATTAAAATTAATACAATTTTCAATAATAGAACCAACATAGATGGGAGATTGTTGAGGAGCGTTCAACGTCGCAACCACTTTTGACACATCTCATTCCGCTATAAATTTCAAGAAAGGCATATCTTTAATAAATTCCAAACACTTCCACATAGTTAAAACTACTACTACCTTTAAATTTGGTGTTGAAAAACTTACCAGCAACTAACAACCACTACTACATTAATATCACTACCGCACTAATACCCCATTTGTCTCAATATGTCGAACCTATTGCATCAATATTAAGCCTATAGCAACCAATGAATGAGGGTGTCCAATGAATATCATATATACACAAACTGAGACATCCACTTAACACATCCAATAACATTGCACTAACACTATCAAAATTAACAATAGATCTATGTGTCTTTTGAGCAATAATAGCCATATCAACATTAGTCCCCTCGAAACATTTTTTTATTTCTAGCCCCCCATATTTCATAACACAAGGTCAACACATGTACTATCACATTCTCATTTGCATCAATAATATTTCTTTCCAACCACTGTGAAATGGTGTGTACCTGAAATCATATGAATGAAATATCATACCTAAAGGAGAAGCAAACCATACATGCTTTGACCAGGGACACTCCATAAAAAGGTATGAAATTGTCTCATTATATTGTCCAAAAAATAGACAATTGATTCCTTTTTTAAAAAGATAATTTTTTACTGATATTTTTGTATGTAGAATCCTCAAAGCAAAATGAACGTGTCTTGGAATATTTTTTATATTCCACACTTGATGATCAATATCATGGGCTGAATTATGAGAGGCATATACCTCACAACTTGCTTTTATAAAATGATACAAACTATCCCCTAAAAAAATAGTAGATTGTTAAACACCCCACATAAACTCATCTTGTAGTTGAAAGAAAGAAAATGGAAACTAAATAATTTATTGAGCTTCAAAGAGAATAAAAACTTTATTAATTAAGGGGACATTCCAATAATGAATATCGTGATGTATGAGATCAAAGACAAACATAATATCAAAATTATAAGTTTTAGGAGACCAATTCTTGTGACTATTTTGATAAGGAAGCCAATATCCTCTCATACACGAATTTGATGACTATCCCTACTACTCAAATACCAGTTTTCTCAATAACATCT
The DNA here is from genome assembly GCA_037974775.1 of Cicer pinnatifidum. Classification (NCBI taxonomy): domain Eukaryota; kingdom Viridiplantae; phylum Streptophyta; class Magnoliopsida; order Fabales; family Fabaceae; genus Cicer; species Cicer pinnatifidum. The sequence continues at coordinate 8,728,727 of JBBPBR010000002.1, forward strand.
ATATGAACTTGCAAAATATTTCTCCATGTATAACTTGAGTAATAACCAATTGAAACTCTCAACAAATTGCTCCTAGGAAAATATATTTCTTGTAGACATTATGCATGACATGCCACCCTTGTTTAGACAACATTGCAAGGTTGAAACTATTGAATCTTCAAAAGCTCATACTCATTTTCTTTTTTTCCTTACATAATGTCTCCCAGTTAATCTAATAAATTATACATTCACCTTGATAGATGCCCTGTCAACTTATTAATAATGTTTTCAATGTTCTCACAAAAATGCATCAGAAGTAGAAATCAATTGATCATGCGTAGGAATTGCTTGAATCATTACTTTGATCAAAACTCTTTTCACTGTAGTTGATAAAAATATTCTTTCGAACCCTTCAGCTTTTTCCACACCTTATCTTGGATAAAATTAAATTCATGTTGCTTAGACCTACCAACGAAAGAAAGTAGCCCCAAATACTTCGAACGACACTCATCAACTTTAATTTGTATTCACCCTTGGAACAATATTTTACGATCATCAGACGCATTTGGGCCGAAAGAGATTTATGATATATCTAAATTGATAAGTTGACTAGATGCAGATTGATAAGTATTAAGAATTCCTTGATTGGTTTGATCATCTTGAAAAGAATCCCTAAAAAATATGACATTATTATCTGCAAAAAAATAAATGATTAACTTTTAGAGCCCCTCTTGTAATTTGAATTTAATGAAGGATCTTGTTTTCTTGTGCCTTATTTAGAAGACCAAAACATACCTCTACACATCAGATAAAAGGATAAGAAAACAAATGATTCCCTTGACGAAGACCTCACTAAGGACATAACTTCTAACAAGGACTTTCATTATACAAAATAGAAAAAGACATCATGGAAATAAAAATATAAATCAAGCTCTACCATTTTTGAGAAAAAAAAAACTCAAAGATTGAATAACCTCAATAAAAAAATTCCTTTTGATGCGGTCATATGTCTTAGACATATCCAACTTTAGGCCAACACACCCTTTCTTGCCATTATTTTTTCCTCATATAATGAAAAAATTCATTAGCTAGTAAGACATTATCAATGATATCATGAAGAATCAATTACAACCTATTTGCAATTGTTTTTGTAATTATTTTAAAAATCACATTGCAAAGATAAATAAGTATAAATAAAATCACCTGGTACGTTTGACTTTTTCTTTTTGGAATGAGACAAATATAAGTATATAATTCATGCTACTTGGATTTCCACCATCATTAATAATCTCCAAAACAAAAGATGTCACGTCCTTACCAACTATACACCAAATTTTTTAGCAATTAAGAAAAATACATTTTCAGTTATGTTACACATAGAATTTGATAGTCTATCTTTGACTACTTCCACAACTTCAAAAATTCTTTCAGGACGACTAGTAAAGAAAAGATCCATAAAGAAATTATTGAAAACTAAGGTTAGGTCTTCCTCATCATCAAATTTTTCTCCATGATTATTTCAAATACAATCAACCCAATTTCTAGATTTTCTCTGAGAAGCTTTTTGAAGAAAATATTTTGCATTTTTATCTCCATGTTTAACCACAAAACATGAGACATCTAAGCCCACTAAATCATCTAGTATAGCCTCCATGTTTCTTGTTTCTGAAATAACTCCCTTCTGTTGTGATTGTTTATTAAGGTCGTTCAACTTCTTTTGAGAATTTTTTATTTTGTTTCAAACATCACTGAAGCGATGTTGACCCTAGTTAGAAAGATCATTCACACATCGAATGATTATGTCAAACATTGAATTTCTTGTCATCTCTCAAGCACCCCTTACTGCCACTACCGTTCCACTATCACAAAAACAACATTATTAACATTATTGTATCAAGTGATATGAAGCCTGCATTAGTAAATGCACCATTGAAGTCGAAGAGTAAAATGATGACCATCTCGGTGTAGCTACCATCCTATCAAGATGGACCTTAATATTAGAAACTCCATCTTGATCATTATGCCAAGTAAATTTTATCGCCCTAAAATCCCAAGTCAGAAAGACTTTGATTTTGAAGAGTGTCCTGAAACATCGAAATCAGAACAAAGTTACCTAAATTCTCACATTCCTTCTCATCTTGTTAAAGAATTGAATTGAAATCCCCCATGAGGAGTCACTTATCAATGTTTTACACCAATGCTAACTGATCAATTAATTCACATGTTTTATGTTTCATTTGAGAGTTCGAAAAACTACACACCTCAATCAACCTATATTTCTCATCTCTATCAACCCTAACAATTAGACATCAATATGTTTAGGGGAAAAAGATAATATCTTGAATTTGACACATTCCTTCCAAAAATTGCAAGATCGCCAACATGTCCTTTATCTCCTCTTGCACAACCAATATGAATAGTCCTAGATAAACCTTGTACATTTTGAAAATTATTCATCTCAAAATATTTTTTCTTAGTTTATGAGAGTAATACACAAGTGAAATTTTTATCTCGTATGAGTTTTTTTGAACACTCTAATTGTCTGTGGGTTTCCAAGTCCACGACAATTCCAAGTTATGCAACTCACTATCTTCGATAGCTTCAAAAACTCCCTATTTAAAGAGGGAAAACAAGACACTTTCTTAAAAGGAAAAACAAAACCTTTGTATTAAAAGATAAAACCAAAACTCCTTATCATAATATTTTTTCATCACAAGTCGATGTTTCCAATAGACAAATCCAAAAGCACTCAAAAGAAACAATTCAATAAGCAATTTATCGAACAGGTTAAGAGCATCTTTAAATTTCAAATGACAAACAATCTATTATTTAACACTCACACGTTACGAAGTGGAGACGTGTCGTCTAATGAATGAATGCATTTGTTTTTCTACATTGTTGATGAATAGTTCCTTCACTTTTGAACCCAAAAGTACTTTTCTAAAGCAAGAATAAGTATAACAATACATATAACATAACTTTCCATCATAAGTGGTTAAAAAACTTAAATAGTTTAAAAAATATCTAAAATTGAAGTGTTAATTACTAACATATTATACTACAGTAACAACAAATATTATTTTAACAATTTAAAAATATTGTTAATCTTCTTATTTTAACTAAATCGTAATTTTAGTCATTTTATTTTAAAAGTTAAGAGTTTAACCTTCATGTTTTACAATTTTTAGAATTTTTTATTGGTATATCATCTTAATAAATGACATGAAATTATATTTTATGTGTCAAAATATATATTGATTCATCGTTAAATTTCATTTCACTTCATTAATTAAGAAATCACATCACCAAAATCAAACTCAAATATACACGCAAGAAAAAATCTTAAAAATTATAAACTACATAGACTAAATTTAAAGATTTACTATAAGAAGACTAAATCCATAATTTAATCAAAATATTAAGATGAAACTTCCTTTTAATATTTTCTAAAAGAAAAGTAGAATGTGAGGTGAATGCAAAATCATGATCCAAAACACCTAACAAAATCCTAGTGAATTAATGCCACACGCCTTCACTTTGGGGGCCACACATGCACAACAAGAACATTGCATGTGCTAAGTGACCATGTTGGATTTGGTTCAACTTTTAATTGTTTACACACACTGAACTTGGCTTTTCAATTTCTAAGAACATGCCTATGGCACCTTCAATTTTGGATACATTAATGTATATATGGATTGTGTATATCTCTTGTTCTTAACACTTTTCTCTTTTAAACGTGTTTTTGGGGATAAAGGAAAACAATTCCGTGCCAATAGATGCGACGCGACAGACATACGCACACGAATGACGAAGGTACAGTTTCCTTTTTCGCTTTTTTTCGATAAATAAACAAATCTTTCCTTCTATCATTTTTATAATTAAATACTTAATTTTTATTCATTAAATTATAAATATATTACTGATTTAAAAATTCATAATACTGCATTCTATTTTTCATTGTATCATATAATTTATAATAAAAAAGAAATTGTATACTTGAAATAAATAATTTATATCACACACGACACGACTCCTTTGGCAAACGTCGTATGTCTATTTGATATAATAGCTCCTTTGCGCGAAATGCGTTTCTGTTACTATCTTTTTCTCGACAAAAGTTACTTCTTTTTTTCAAATAAATACAAATAATTTATGATATGTTCGATTATTATGATTAAGTAATTCGAATCTTGTAAATATAATTCAAATGATAATTAATTTAGAGATTTGATATTTTGATATGTATATTCAAATTTGAATTATTTATTTTTTTATGTTATTGTGTGTGAATTTTGTTATTAAATGCTTTAAAAAAATCATAGGTTGAAAATGTATTCTAAAGGAGTTAATTTTAATGATAAAATAAATCAAACAATTTATTCTAAACTTCGGGTACTCTTTTGACCACATGCTTATTATACTTTTTCTCGTATTCTGATTGAAAGGGACTTGGGAAGTTGGAAAAGAAAGAAGAAGCTGCGTTGTCGGTTTATAATTAAAAAAATTATTGATTTTGTTATTTTATTATACATCTTAATTTTATCGTAATTGTTATTATAAAATAAAATTATAAAATGAATGAGTTTTATTGAACAAAGAAAAATATTTATCTTATATTTGTGTTTTACATGTGTATTATAATTTTGATCCAATTATTATAGAAAAGATATTCAAAATACACAATAATTAATAAAATATATATTTTTAATTAATTGATTAGTAAAAGGCTGTATTCTAATTAATTGTCAAAGAATATGTGTCTCATATATGATTTATATAATAATTGTATTATAATTTTGTTCAAATTTCTATGTTGATGATATTCAAAATCAAAGTACTAATTAATTATATGTTTATTTTTTAATTAAGTGATTAGTGAAAAACAATTTTCTAATTAATTTTATAGTAGAAAATATTTATCTCGTATATATAGTTTATAAATGAACTATATAATTAGTTTATTATAAGTTTGTTGAAAAGACTATTTAGAATATAGATAACATATATGATAAATAAAATACAAATATATTTTTATTCAATTTATTAGTGAAAGATTGTATTCTAATTAATTAACTAATGAAAAAAATATTATTTGTTATGTATATAATTTGTT
>JBBPBR010000002.1:8745152-8756952 GCA_037974775.1 Cicer pinnatifidum
AAAAAAAAAAAAAAAAAAAAAGTGTTTATATTATATTTTAGATTTTGAAATTTTTTATGAGTTAATATCTCAAATCAATTGATTTTGATTAGATAAAAAATATTTGTGAAATTTGTTTCATTAAAATTCTAATACGAATATATAAAAGAGATAAGAGAAAGAAGAAAATATAAATATTTTTATATTAATTCACAGTTAATTGTTGTTCCATCTGATACTCTCGTTACAATAAATTTTATTTTCTTTCATTGGAATGATTCAATCTATTATTAACTAATAATATACAAAGTATTATTAACTATATTTTAGTATTCTTCGTACTTTCTCTCTAAATATTGTATTCTTTCACAAAGCCTCAGTTGGTTGTAGCAGAAGAAAAAAAACAGCTCATAATCCAAAACTGAAACCCTCAAAGATCTAAAACTATAAGAAATATCACAAAACCAATAGCGTGAATAATATAAAAAACACCCTTTTATCAATATTTTAATAACCTCGTGAGTATTTGTGGTGTGAATGTCAACGAGTTGAGCAGAGAATGAAACATGTAAAAAGTGAATGATGCCATTTTAGTAAAATTCTTGTATGAAGTGTAAAATTCTTGAAACCTAACAACATGAATGATAAGATTAGTGATGAACCGCACAAGAGTAAAAATACTCTTGATAAGAATTTTGAAATGATTCAAACAAAAATCTTGAGAAGCAATACTAGCTCTCTCTTTTCAATGAATGATTGAAATTCTACTTTCTTTCAAAACTTCTCCAATGAATTACAACAAAAATATTTATACCTAAAAATAACAACTAGTAAGGTTGGGATATTCATAGGTTCAACGATGAAAAGCCCAATAACAACACACTAGTAAACATGAAGCAATATACAACTCCAAAATACAAATCATTTAAACCTAAAACTAAACATTATTACCATTAAAGTTCACTAAAAAGATGAGTAAAAGTAATATGTGGAATATCCTTGAGAATGATCTTGGTGTCCAAATATAAAGAAATTTGTTCTTCAAGATTCTCCCTTAATCTCTTCACTCTAGCCTTTGTCGTGGGACCACCACCATCTTTGATGTCCACTTGTTGACTCTTATAGCTTGTTCCTTTATCTTTATTATTAATTCTCTTTTTTCAATTAATGATTGAAATTTCTACTTTCATTCAAAACATTCTTTAATGAACTATAACAAAAAGTATTTATACCAAGCATAACTGGTAAGGTTAGGCTAGGCACAACAATAAAAAGCCCTAACAAACTATGAGTGTTTCATTTATTAGAAATAACTCAAAAACAAATAAATTAATAATTAAAAAATCTAATTATTCTATTAGTATCCTAAATTCATTAGACTTAAAATTTTCCTGGCTCATCTTCCTTATATTTTATGTTTGGAAGGGTGAATAGGTAGTCAATCATCACTATATCGTATTTTATCATGTGTATATCATTTGTAATAAAAACCATTTCTCATTTACTATTAGTAGTATCAATAAATTTGAAAGTGCTCAATCTATTTTTTGAATGTGATTTTTTAAAAAGGCTTAATTGTAGTTTTTGTCCTCTATTTTAGTTGAATCACGAAAGTAGTCTCCCCATTTTATTTCTCCCTAGTTTTGGTCCTTAAACAGAATTTTAATCAAAAATTTGATGAAATGTCGTTTTTTTAAGTCATACCATACCATTTATGATCATAGGTTTCAAGTATAAATGTTGCACAACGAGATCTTGAAGCATAGAGCGGCTTAAATAAACGCAAAAAAAATGACACTTCATCAAGTTTTGGATCAAAATTCTGTTTAAAAACTAAAATTGAGATAAATAAAATGGAAAGATTATTTTTGTGATTTAACTAAAATAAGGGGACTAAAACTGCAATTAAGCCTTTTTTCATTTGCATTCTCAAATATGGTTGTTGGTCATGCTCAAAAAATTTGTGACATTTATGACTTTCTAATCTGAGTGTTTTCAGGTTATTTAGATAGCTTGTGTTTGAAGCATATGGAAAGAAAGAAACTATCGATATTTTGAACAAAAGAAATTATCATCTATGTAGATTCTCGGCAAAATCAAAAACCAAGTTTGGTAGTGGCTGAAATCAAAGCACTGTGAATTTTGGAGTGAAATGTTGGAGTGGCCAAATTTTAAAAAAATTAATGGATAAATAAAAAGTATAATGTTGTATTATATATAAGAATTTTAAATTGTAAATTTATAAAAATATATTGGAGATAGTTAATAAATCATATTTTGGTTGATATTTTTATTAATTAAAAATTAGATGAAATTTAAGTTGAAAATTTTATTTTAGCTATCGTAGTTGTTTTTGTATTTTTTTTTATAAATTATTCCCTTTGATATTTTTTATAATAGACATCTATATTATAATTTGGTTGACAAAAACTGATGTATTTGATCTAGGGTCGATTTTGGAGACTATTCTAATCTTAAAAATTTGGTCTAATGAAATAAATATACTATTTTAATAATTAAAGAATTGGTAAAATAAATTTTAGTCTATCTACATATATCAATCTAAATGAAGCAATCTACATGTAACATGAAATGTCATTTGATTAGATTAATTCGTGTAACAAGAGAAGATGCACACATAACATGTCACTTTCACATATTAGACTCAAACATACGATAACCCAACAACCACAATTCAACTCATAAAAAAATTTTTACTTGTAAAATACACCGATTATAGATCCCGAACTTACAGCAACATACAACACAATGAATGTCTATATTAATTAACATATTTATTAACATATGTCATGTTCAGTTTAGTTTCTGGTTGGAATTCATCACAACCGATGAACAGATATCAAACCACACAATCCATAATTATCTCATAGAATCATTAATCTTTTTTTAATTTTTTTAACGCAAATATTTTTTTCTTTAGTTCTACTATTGACTTTGAAACCACCATTCTATACTCATTCATAGGAAGAAATGTGGAATTACAAGAGTAATTTGAGTATTTTAAAAATAAAATATAAATATAAAAAAAATAGTATTTTAGAAATAAACTATAAATATAAAAATATTTGACTGTGAATACACACACGGGTCAAAGGTTAATCATAGTCTATATATTAAATAGATCAATTTTTATTTAACTAAATTATAACTCAAATTTATTTGATAGTAGTATTTTTAAATTAAAAAAATTATTGAGAAGTTTAGAGTAGCCGTGGCCAGTCTATGTCCTCCACCATGAACTAATAGTTAGATCGTCTTATACAAGATTTGAATGAAAGTACTTTTAAAGATTGATATTTAGTTGAGACTTATGTAGAAAATTAAGAATGGAGTTTAACTTTTAAAACGTTTTTCTTAGATTTTTTGGCAACCATAAATAGTCAACATTTAAAAGTAACGTCACATAAAATATGATTTTCTTTTCTCTATATTTTTATCATCGTTTATGATGTTATTTTTCAAATGATTGTTTGATCAAATTTTAAAATTGATTTAGTTGGAATGGTTTTCAAAAGACTTATTAAATGATGCTTCTCTATTCCAAAATGTGTATAGTTTAAGGTTTAATATATATATATTAAGTAATGTAATAAATAAATAAATAAATAAATATGTATAATAATTTTATAAAATTGTCATCATTTACTATTGGATATTATCAATCGTTGTAAATAGTATATAGCTAGTTATTAAGATATAATGACTTCAAAGTTGAAAGTGATCCTCTTGAATGGAGAATTTATTTATAAATGTATAGTAAAATAAAAGTTAATAGATACGCTCACTTGCTATTAATTTGGTGGTAGTAAAATTAGAGAAATATTATTGATAAAGTGAAGTATTTAGTATGTAAACTTTTTCATTAAAACACATTTATTTCTGTTAGTGGCAAAAAGAATAAAAAAGAAAGAGAATTGCATAGTGGATATAGCTATAGATAGAAGGTAGTAATTAGAATATAGGTATAAAGTTATTAAAAAAACATAAGGGGTTGTAGAGCAATATATTGCATGGTTGGATGTGGAAGACAGCAGAAGCACACAATGTAGAATGGAAAATCTGTAGTGAGAGAGAGAACCAACCATTTCATATATATATGATATCACTATGCATGTTCTTTAATGGGATTGTAGGGACATCCAACTAATTCATTGGCCATGTGCTTCAACCACTCTTTGCCTTCAACACGCCTTTCCAATTCCTATAAATACCCTTCAACTTCACTTCACTATATACCAAGCTTCAAAGTATTTCATTCCCATGGCTGCTATATACAAACTTCCTATTGTTCTTTTGTTAGTATTATTGGCTTTAGGTATATGTTCTGCTAGAAGGGTTTTACTTACTTTTGATGCTGGTGTTGGATATGGTTTAGGTCATGGCATTGGTGGAGGTGGTGGATATGGTGGTGGGGGAGAACATGGAGTTGTTGGATATGGAGGTGGAGGTGGAGGTGGGAATGGTGGTGGTGGAGGTTATGGTATTGGTGGAGAACAAGGTGGTGGTTATGGTGGAGGTGCAGGAGGTGGAGCTGGGGGAGGTTATGGAGCTGGTGGTGGTGGAGAACATGGTGTAGGATATGGAGGAGGTGGTGGAAGTGGTGGTGGTGGTGGAGGTGGTAGTGGTGTTGGAGGAGCTCAAGGAGGTGGATATGGCACTGGAGGAGGAGCTGGTGGTGGTAGTGGTGCAGGAGGAGAGCATGGAGGTGGTTATGGTGGTGGTCAAGGAGGTGGAGCTGGCGGTGGTAGTGGTGCAGGAGGAGAGTATGGAGGTGGTTATGGTGGTGGTCAAGGAGGTGGAGCTGGCGGTGGTAGTGGTGCAGGAGGAGAGCATGGAGGTGGTTATGGTGGTGGTCAAGGAGGTGGAGCTGGTGGAGGCAGTGGTGCCGGAGGAGAACATAGTGGTGGTTATGGTGGTGGTGAAGGAGGTGGAGCTGGAGGAGGATATGCTGGTGGGGGAGAACATGGTGCAGGTTATGGGGGTGGTGAAGGTGGTGGTGCCGGAGGAGGCTATGGAGCTGGTGGAGAGCATGGCATTGGTTATGGAGGAGGTAGTGGAAGTGGAGGTGGAGGTGGAGCAGGCTACGGTAGTGGAGGAGCACATGGAGGTGGATATGGAACTGGAGGTGGAGGTGGAGGAGGTGCTGGTGGAGGAGCAGGAGGTGGAGCATACGGTGGGGGTGGTGGTGGTGGCATAGGGGGAGGAGGTGGATATGGAGAAGGCGGTGCACACGGTGGTGGTTTTGGAGGAGGTGGTGGAAGTGGCGGTGGCCATGGTGGTTATGTTCCCTAAGAACTACTCTGTCACACATTACAATATGGGTGTATCCCCTTTCATGCATCAATAATAAGTATATGGTATCATTAATGACAAAATCATATTCATATTTTTATTTATATTACAGGAGCGAGATTATCAACTCCTGATTCATATGTAACAAAAATATTTCTACAATTATTAATTACAATGTTGTGAAACTATTCTGAACTTTTGGCCTTAGACTCCTTATTATATTTCCCATGAAAGAAGTTTCGTATTTATTAGAACATAAAATAAACAAATAGGGATTTTATTATAAGTTCCAAATAGATTGTTGTTTTTGTCACCTATGTCCCTACTTAATAGCTTCCCTTGATTCCTCAGAAACTGACAACTGAGGCGTTGGAGCTGAAGAGAATGGAAATTCTTTAGAAATGCTTTGGTCGTTATGACTCATCCACTTGCTTTTGATCATATCAATTCTTCCATCTTCATTCATCATTAGAATGTTGCATGGAATTTTTTTAGCATAAAATTCTTTGTTCTTTCTATGAGATCTGTTTTACATGGCATTAATTAATATCCTTCAATTCACTAACATGCATCATCTCACTTCAATTCAATCAATGAAATATCCATTTAATAATGTTAAAAATCAAATTCCATATCATTGAATACAATACAATTAATTATGTAATGAATGTATATATATACCTATCAAATATCACCCATGTTGGAGAAAGAATGACAATTTGCTCCACAACCAGCAGCCGCAAAGGATAACCCATTACAAGTTTCTTCTGGGGCACAACCTGCAATGCAATAATAATCAAGAAAGTTTATTTTATAATGTGATGATTGTAAAGTGGTAAGTTTATTTAATACCCCATATTTTCTGCAAATATTTAATACCCCATATTTTCTGCAAAGATCTATGACAGCTTGACGCTTTCGGCACTCATTTTTCTCTCTCACTAGAGGTGCATCTTCCATCTCCACTGTCCAAAAATCATTTCTTGTCTTCAAAAACACTACAAAGAGAAATTACATGGTTTCACTTTCATGAACAAATTAAGTATTACCACTCTTAGTTTAAGACTATTTTTCTGTATAGGGGAGGGAAGTTATTAATGCAAGTGTTACTTATTATCGGAAAAACACAAGCCCTGCAGTGAAAAGAGATAACGTCTGGAAAAAAATTATAAACAATAGCAATACAAGTTGCCTTTATAATGATAAAATGAGTCTAGTATAATATCAAAGTCTATTAATTCGGGTTATGCACCAATTTTAATAGTGCTATGAGTAATAAGTTAATTCCAATATAATAACTTAATACTTCTATTAAAAAGTAATCCTCATAGAATAGATAGATTTGCTACGCCAATAATGGTTAATACGATGATTAAATTAATTACACCCACGAGGAATGTTGAGCCATGGCATGACCCCAAGAAGAGTGACAGTGCAGTCTGCAGTGACAACATTATCAAGTGCCCACTGAAGAGGCTCTGCAGTGAACTCGGTCATTCCATCCATCACAACCACCACATGTTTGCCAGTGTTTACTACTGGGCTTGTAAAGTCATGATCAGGGTGAGGAAGATAATTCTCAGGTGATTTCCTGTCCCATGCAAGAAAGCTCTGCATTGTATGGTAGGTAGGAATATAGAAACAAACAACTAGCTCAGAATTAACTCTAGCACAAATACTAGTAATAAGTATAATAGTATCAGCCAAAGAATGAACCGGGAAAGGGATTTTTTGTAGTCATATTAATTCCTTTTATAGATAACTTTTATTGCTCAGAAAGCAATGCAGACAAAGCACTCGACATGATCAAGAGCTGCTTAGTAATTGATGTCTTAAATGTTGCATTAATTAAAGAATGATTACTTAGCAATTCTTGTCCTCAGATATAATCAAGGTTCAATCTTGACAAGTAACCTAATGACAAGTTAATAGGGTATTTTACTAACTACAAACTCAAACACCAAACTCCATTAAAAAGAATCTACCACGGTGGGAAACAAGCAAAAATGATGCCTCGTAATCTACTACTCATTAAAGAAATAAGTAATATTAGGAAATCATGGATATGACATTAAATCGTTCTAGTATTATTTATCATCACCAATGCTATCGTTTATAATTACATCCTTGTCCACAATTACTTTCCATGGTCACCTCATGCAGAAGGGAAACAAGGGTGTGTCGTGACTATACAATTTTGCTGGAGGTAATGACAACTTTTAGCAAAAATACCACAGCTACATGTATAGGTTTTTCACCCAAAAAAAAAAATATCTAATACAAAGCTACATGCCTAAAGTCAAAGACTATTCACTGTGAAACTCTAGTTGCCACAGGGTAGCCGGTGACAGAAGAATGGCTTGATTTCTTGCGAGCACTAAGAGTGTTGCCTTTGTCAGACTGCAAAGAATCAATCTTTTTTCTCTTGTTCTCAGAGGAAGATTTGCTATGACAATCATCAACTAAGTCCATAAGTACACTTCTCCTTGAACCAGACATCTTCTTAAGATATGTGAGGGCGGCTTTTTTTTCTGAAGTCCCCATTAACTTATTTGATGATGATCTTTTACCGCTGCTCCCTTGACTCTCTGTCTTCAAATGATCACGTGAGATCTGAAAAGTCTTACCTGATAAATCCAACACAAGGTTATTAGACAAAAGTAAATAATAGAATTAAGTGAGAAAAAGACAATCAGTAAAAGTATATTCAATCACCTGGTGTGTCAAAAGGGGGGGAGTTGGGAGGTGTTAAAGGATTGAAGTAATCATTCTCTCTATAATCAACAACTTCTGGACTGCGTTTGTTTTTATCAGGAGCACCATACTCAGTATATGAACTACCACCATTATTGGCATTACTGGTCATCCTGCTACAATTCTCAGGTAGCACATGGGCATTGATATCTTCCAATCCATTCAAATGAGCAGCTTCTTGATTTGATTTTTGAGCAGGAAATTTTTTGTACTCATAGTCATGAGTTGCATTAATAATGTCATCGATTTCAAGAAACTCACAACTTACTTGAAGAGAATACTTCTCAGAAAACTCTTTGGATTCATCAGCCTTACTCCTTTCAATATTTTCATGTAAAATAGGAAATGATTTATTCTGGCCATCAGTGACGTCTAAAACAGACTTGGGAGATGTATTCATCCTACTCAGATCCAAGCATGGAATTTGAGATTCCATAAAACTTGAAATCCAAGGTGTACCCTGTCGAGCATAGAACAATATGTATCCTTCCTGAGACAGCACAGTCTCTTCCGATACCTTACTAACCTGAAGAATTAAGAAATATTACATGTTAAATAACAAAATTACCGCTAGCCAATGCAATTACTAAATAAGCACTAACCATATGCAAGCAAAACAAAATCATAAAAAAATTATGAAATTTGCAACAGTAAAATAAATATTTTCAAGCTAAGAAAGACTAGGCTCCTAGGGAATTATTTTTTAAGAAATAGAATATCAATTTGAGCCATTAAGACACTGTCAACATTTATCATTAAACACGTCCTGTGCAAAACAATTAAATCTCAGCTAAGGGGAACAAATTCAGAAGATGCTACCTTTGAATCATCCAGCTTATGCCATGTGTCTGGAGCAGAGCGAACAAAGCAGAAATAATGCCCAGAGGTAGATGAAAATCCACTATGAACAACAACTGCATATAGATCATATTTCAATGATACCTATCACAATAAAAAATAGAGTCAAAACAAATAATTCACAAGGGACAAGTTAGTGAGGAAATAAAATCACAACTCACATTATTGTTTTCATTTGATATGGTGAAAGGCTGCAAGTCCAACTCCAACGGGAACTTAATATGCTTGTCAATCTTTTCAACTAAGATCCCATCTGTTTTAAATCTCTTTAAATGGAATGTTGCAATAGAAGGTGTCTGATCCAACATAAGCTGTTTCTCCATAGAGACTTCTTCCTTGCAACCCTCACATCTAAACTTAGCATCAATGTCTTCCACCATAGTGAAAGATTCTAAAGCACTTGAAAGAGTTTCTACATTTTCTATTTCCAGACTCAAGTCAATCAATGGCTCATTAGTGTCAGAAGAGCGGCCACAGTTACAACATCGAAGCTGAAACATCAATACCAAGAAAATACCACTATTAGCAAACATCAGTCAAAATCAAAAAGGAGAAACAGACAACTATTTTAGAAATGTATTTTTCAATCATACCTTGCTAACCAAACGACCTCCAAACACTTTGTTTACAATATTATCATCCTCAAAACTCGGATCATTCTTCTTCAAATTTAAAAAACATCTTTCGAGTTTATCCAATGCACATTGCATAAATTCATGTGCATCTTCCTGTTGGTGTCTTCTAAATAGAGAAGAAAAATCTAATACAGGTTAAGGATCAGAAGTTCACAACCACCAAAAGGACAAAAGCAAGCAGGCTTGTATCAGTCAAATTTTCTATTTCACAAGCCAATATAACAATAAATGCTACTTTACTAATTAATGACAGACAAGTCTTAATTTTTCCAGTCAATAAATAAGCCACATGGTCTACAGCCAACATAAAATAAATTCTCCATTATATTAAGGATACGATTCAAATTATCCACCAGTATCACAGGGGAGAAAATTCTTCCAGTAGATTGCAACGAATGTCGAACATGATAGCGGAAAGCACAGATAACACAGTACCCATTATGACCTGAAATTTTCAATCTAAGAGGTCAAAATCTTCAATAAAAACAAAATAAACAAATTATATAATAAAATACTCAAATTATACATGTAAATGCAACAGGTGCCATGTACACTTTAACAATAAAAACAAATCCTATAATTCACATCTACACCTCTCTAAACCCCCCAATATAGCACAGCCTCATTAAATCAAAACCTATATAGCACCAACACTTCCAATTAAGGTTTGGCTGGTATATGTTGTTCAACAACAAACAACACTAAACAAATGATTACATTTATTACTTATATTCACTCAAATTATTAAAAGTGTTAGACGTGTCAATATCATATCTAGTGTTATTAGTGCTTCATATATCATAATATCATAGCACAATTTTTTCCATCAAACTAAAGTAAAACAATGAAACAGACTGTAAAATTCAAACAAAACCTACCATCATTAGAAGAATGGGTGCACAAAAGAAGACCCTCGACAAGTGGCACTGTGTGCGTGAAACATTGCATAATAGAATTGAGAAAACATGTGTTACCAAGGTTTGCAAGACCAGCACCCTGACAAACAAATAAACCATCAACAAACATAAAAGGACAACAAAATAAATAAAATAAAAACAAAGAAACACTTACAATCATCGATGGCACAACTTTAGAATCATCAATTACATCCTTTGATGGTTCATCATCGTCATACAACCAGTTATCATTAGAAGCATCAGTCGGTATCCATCCTTCCGGCGGCGCAGCAGAAACCCGGCACGAATTCAGAGGACGACACTCGTCGGAATCCATCAACTCCGGCCAAATCGAGGACGAATCGTCATTAACTATCTCAAAAGTGGGAAACCCATTAGAACCTTCCTGTGGAGCTTCGTCTTCGAAAAGCGCGGTCAAATTAACAGCGTGAGTTGACGGCGGAGGAGAGTTAACCCGTGGAGGTGTTGGAACAGAAGCTCCGTCAAGATCAGGAACCGAAACCCTAGACCGTGAATTCATTTCGGAAAGTGAACTAACCAATAAAGATGAATTCATATGGTTCCGTTGTTGTTCACCGGGTGAAGAATTAGGATAATTCGAACACGACATCGAAATTTGAATCAGAGTGTAAAATTAGGGTTTCAGAAAAAAAAAAACAAAGAAAATCAAAAAAATCAAAAGGAGAAGATATGATTCAGATAATGAAAAAGAATAGTGTATCTGAAACGTGAATTTTTTTGGTGAAAGAAGATTAAGCGTGAAAAGGTTTTAAATTATGAAAGAAAAAAACATGAAGAGGTTAGGGTTTTGATATGAAAAAAAAGAGGGAAAGATGAAAAGGTTCAAAACCTGAACAGACATGTTTTGAAATTAGAGGGAAAAACTGAATATTTTGCCACCAAAAAAAAAAATAAAAATCTCGTGAAAACGACATCGCGCGCAATTTCTCATTCGTTTTCTTTCTCTCTCCAAATCTCTCTGTGATTTTCTTGTTTCTCTCTCTATCTCCTAATAACTCTGGTTTATTATTACGCTAGTTTGTTGTCAATGAACTGTGTTTGAGGTAAATTTATAGATGCGTTTGGTTTAATATTGTTTATTTATTCATTTATTCATAAATTAGGGAATTTGTCAAGATTTGGAATTTAATTTAGTGGGGATTTTATTTTATTGTTTTTTTTTTATAGTAAATCACAGTTGTGGTTATCGTGTTGAATAAGTTTTGGAATTAAAAATGTATTTAAATTAAAAAGGAAAAAAACATATTTAGATTTTTAAAGAATTGTTTTACATTTATTCTTTTTAAAGAGAGATGTGAGAATTTATTGAAAGACAGTTTTTTT
>JBBPBR010000002.1:8793879-8803993 GCA_037974775.1 Cicer pinnatifidum
TTGAATGCTTAATTAAGAGATTTTGCATGCAACATGTGTCAAATTTAATATTTGACTAAATCGTATCTACAAGTTAACACATTTTTCATTTTCATTTCTATAAGTTTTTTTTTTTATTTAAATTTAAACCTTATAAATTCAATTTAATTTTAAAATCATCCAAGCTTTTTTAGTTGTTAAAAAAACTTATTTGACAGTTTTTAACATTACAATAATTGATGATATGTTGAATATTTGACAACTAAATATATTTACGATAACTAAATAAAAAAATTTCAAATTTATAAAATCTAAAATCTCTTTTCTCCTTCTTTTCTTTTGTACAACCTAAAATCTCATCTATTCTCAAATATTCACATGTTTTTTCTTCATTCAATTATGACAGTATATTCTCTGCAACAAACTCAATTCGTTGGCACTGCAGTCACATTGATTTATTTGGCCGATGATATATTTACATCGGGGAACTTCACCAATACAATTCATATTAATGAAGCCAAGAGAATCAGGGTACCATAGTTGCAGTAAAAATAATGGCATCCAACACTTGCAACAATAGTATGATATGTGCACCCATATATCCTACTCTTATGTTCATGTGTACTGTTACTTCTCTTCTTTTCATTAATTTCAAAAAACTACAATAATCTGACCATATCTAATACGTAGATTACGTTCAATGTTCGCTCTTTGTCAATATCAAAATCCAAGAAACTTTGAAAAAATCCTATTAAAAGATAATTGTTTGCTTTTACTTGATGAAAGATTGCCACTCTTGACGCTGTAGTCTCATAATTGTTTGCTTTTACTCTTTTGAAAAAATCCTATTAAAAAGATAATTGTTTGCTTTTACTTCCCAATGACTTTTTAATTAATTAAATCACATAGTTGGAAATGGAAGCTGAGAATAGCGGGAATTTAAGATTGTACAAATAAGAAGAAAGGAAATTTCGGATTTTAGACTTTTTAAATTTGAGTTTTTAATCTAGTCTTCTTAAATAAACTTAGTTAACAAATATTTGACATATCATCGACTATTGTCATGTCAAAGATTGTCACGGCACTCCTCTGTTTATCACATAAGCTTTTTTTATCAACAACTAACAATAGAAATGATTTTAAAATTAAATTAAATTTATTGATTATAAATTAAAAAAAAACTTACAAAAACGAAAAATGAAAAAAACATAAATTTATATGGACAAATTAACTATTTAAGCCTAAATATTTTATATTTTTTTACATGAAGTATACAGTTAGCCTAATAATTAAAGGTCAAAATATAGTAACAAGATCAGGGATCAGGAAGTTTAATTTCAGAGAGGATAAATTCCAAAAGTAAACTTTTGGTAAGGATACTATTTAAATAGTAAATAATAAGATTTATGCATTGGGGGTGTAGTACAAATAAATGAAACGTGCAAATAACAACTCTCTTTTAGAGAAGCCCGCCTAAGAAATTCAGCAAGAAATGGAAGTAAAAATTATGTCTTGACTGTCTTCATAGATCTTAAATCCTTTGTCTAAAGTAAGAAATGGAAGTAATATGAGGATCATTTTATTTTTATTATTACTATTACTATTATTATTATAAGGACCATTTAATTTAAACCAATATTATAAAGACTGGTTTAGAATATAAGTAGCTAAAATTTAAACCATTATTTATTGTTAATTTTATACAAGTGTCTAAAATAGAGAGAGCTAGACTAGCAATTTTTGTGTGCCCAATTTAGGTTAACTTAGCAACAATGTATGCTGATTTTAGAAACTTGAGTCAATGCCATCAATCTAATTACAAAATTTATAACGACAAATTCCCTACCCATTTCAACAAAAAATTGTTATAACGCAAAAAGATCTTAAATTTGGCCTTCACCCCATAAACAATGTCTTAATTTTTATATGAAAAATATATTATAGAATAACAAGAATAAAAATGCCTAAAAAACAAGAATAAAAAATGTCACATATTAGTCACCATTGACAAAATGACCCCTTCTAGAATGTTGGTTAATAGGATAGTAACAACCAATAGATTATTGGTCAAGAAAACATAAAAACATAAAAATATAACAATATTCCCCCCAATTAGAAATAAATGGTTAATCTACTTATGAAAATAAAAAATAGATGAATGGTTAAGCTATGTTTACGGATAAAACATTCAAACCAAATTCCTAACATGGAAACATATTGTTATGATCAGTTTCATTTTCAAAACCTCTCTTGCATTCCTCTCATGTTATGTCACACTTCAACCTCTTTGGTCCAATAATTTATATAATAAACACAATCCCTTCCCAATTCAACTCACCAACCTAAGGGAAGAAGAGCTTGGTTTGGTTACTTGGGACACAAGAAACAATAATCATGAGTCTCAATTGCCTTACCTGCAGCCAAGTTCTACAAAGGACGGATTCGTTTAGAGAGTTATTCAAAGAAAATGAATATCAAGAAAGTCGCAAAAACGTCGACAGAACTTGGTCGGGAAATATGTCGGCACCGCTGCAGAAAGAGATACCAAAAGGCAGTGCTATGGCGAAGATTAAGGCTGAACATCGCCGTAATCATAGTACGGGAAATCTTCCCTTTTCAGGCAGGGCAGAACCAAGATTGGTGAGGAGTAGTGGAATGAGAAGAGATTGGAGTTTCGAGAATTTGGCTGAACAAGACCAAAGAGTGACTTGCCATTGAGATGATCATCAGATCAATGAAGCATGTGTTTGGAACTGAGTTTACAAACCAATTATCATGTCCTGGGACATTCTCACCGTGAAAACTTAGAAGCTACAAAACTAAGCTTCCACTTGAACATGATTTTTGGCCATGAATTATGTAAACGTGACATTCCAAACAGATGCAAACATTATAAATTGTGACATTGGTTTTTTCTGAATTGTGTATACTTTGTTTGTGGTGATTAATGTAAAGATTGAGGAGGAAGTAAGGAGGGTTAGAGTTGGTGTACATTATAAATATGGTGTTTCAAGCGCTTGTTTGACACAAAGTTATACGAGTGCTTTTTTTGTACCATTTATAATTTACGTCTATTGCAATTTTTTATTTTTACCCTTCAGATTGTTTGTAATTCATGGTTCAGTTTATGAATTTCATGTCATTTTATAATCAATCTTTCTGTTGCGCGCATTGGAATATCATATGTTATGTTTTAGGTGCTTTAAGCTTCAACGTGAATTGCACATGATTGAACGCATTGATGCAATTTGTGCATGTAATCTTTCAGTCCTATATCGCAGCCATGTAGGAAGATATGTAACCAAATAAATATCACTGTTGCTATATGAGACGAGAGACTACATGCACGAATGCGTTCAATCACGCGCAATTTACTTAATTTACTTTGATAATCACTATCTATGGATTTTATAAAATAAAACACTATATGGATAGTGATACGGGATAATATCCACCACCAACAACTCATCATTTCTACAATCTGCAACCAATGTCATTGTCATCTCTTTATACCTCATCAATGCCATATCCGGCTTACCTTTTATATGACCTATCGTAATAAAATGGAGATGATGAAAAAAAAAACTTCTCTAGCATATATATAGTCATACAACAAGGTATGTGAACATTTTAAAGAATCTTTTGAAGTCAAATTCAATCACAAAAACACAATGAAAAGCTATAGTTAATGTGTGTTTGTCTTTAGATGGAACAATTATTCGTTTGAGCATAATCATGACCTAAGTCCTACCAAATCAAGATATTTTAGATGCAGCAAGAATTATAAGCCTCGTATTTATAAACTTTGATAATTCGACATTATAAAACACAAATTAAAGGAAAAATAAAGTAAATATAGTAATACCTGGAGAGGGAAAGCCATGCTGACCTCATAATGTATAAGATTCAGGATGTGATCAGGATGCCTATCAACAATGTCCACTTCTCAGCAATAATTGTATTCACCTGTATCTACTCTGTGGAATTGGTCAAGGGTTGCAATGAGATACAAACATAATAGTAATGATTACTCTGATTAAGAAAAATAACTCCATTTCTAATAATTTGATCCTATAAAGGATAAATAAAGTTCTGCTGATATTAGATCACAACCAACAAACAAACTCCAGTACCACATTTTCAGCTTTTAGAAGGATATGATACAGTAAAGTATATCATTCATGTGATTAATACGAATAACATTTCGTACACATTACCATTTTCCAATAAAAAGTGGTATATGCCATCCCATTAAGGGCACAAGGACCATGATACACTGAGGAGATGATTTTCTGATTTTTGTTCTGTGCCAAATATCAAACAATCATCATAGTCAAGTTAGTTTTAGGCATGTTTTTCAATGCCCTTTCTGTGTCTGCAATGAAAAGTATGAAATAGCCAAGTAGAAAATGAGACAGAAACACATTTTTTCTCGGTGCTCGTAATTTCAAAGCCGTCCAAATTATGTTACCAGGTTCCAGCATTCTTTACACTAAATGAATTTTATTATACAACAGAAATCCACTGGTAAAAGTACTCTTCAAAAGAAGAAATGAAAAAAAATTCACTAGTTTTTCTTTCTTCTGGCTTCTGCTTTCCAATTTCTGCGACCGAGCACAGTCCTAGGTGTTTCATTATAAACAATGCTAGAAGATCCCGATTGAATTTCCCTATCTAGCATTGTTTCTGACTTATTCACGACGCTTAAGCTTTTCACTTCAGGTACATTAGATAGTGTCGATGAATGATCAATAGGTCCATTCATCTCTTGATGCTTTGCAACATGAGCCCGCCTTGCATCCTTTTTCCAATCTCGACTACAATATATCCGTGTCACGAAATTGTTGTGATTCCCATTTTGCTGTATCTCTTCTTGCATCGCTTCTGTCGGTTCTACAACAAAAGAGTGTGTGGTATCAGCTTCTAGACGCTTACGTGCCCTGTATCTACGTTGTCTCTCTCGATTCTTCAGACGCCGAGTCAGTGCATCACTGCGTCCTTTAGTAGAGCGTGCTCTTTGATCAATGGACATCATCATAGAATTGTCTTGTGTACCAGCAGCACTTTGCTTGTTTTCCATTTTCAGAGTAGGAATAGCAGCATCTGCAGTAATCAAGTTAGCTTGATGCAGGCATCTAATGTTTTCATTTGAGTAAGCTAGCTTTTTGGTCTATATTACATTCATTTAGGCTTTATTAGCCTCTTCAGAATCATAATTGATCATGTTATATAATAAACAGTAAGTAGGTTTTAACAAACAATGCAGAGAGAAAAACTACCTATGAAACACTAATCCAGACACAAACAACAGACATAACACCAACACTAACACATAGATACCAATAATAATTTGAGAAATATAAGTGGTTGTATTGTATGAAATCACAAGTGTCAGTGTCGTGTCAGTTTCGGACACTTGGACACGCCTCCAATATAAAGTGCTGGTGCTCCATAGAAAACTACTTCAAAAAGTGCCTGCATTTCATTGAGATGCTACTTCTCCAACAATGCTCCATCCATGGCCCCAAGGAAATCTAGATGCCCAATTTGTTTCTTGAAAAAATGGAATAAAACAATAACAAAATTGTACAAACAATCATAAAACTAGAAACCAAAGTGCTATTGTATTACTGCAAATTATAAAAAACGGTCCTCCCAATGTCGCAAAATGGCGATTCTCTCCACTTTCTTATCATTCAGTCCTCTTTATTGTGCTATTTTCCTGACCATCTAACTTGCTATTGGTTAGACTTGGAGACTCAGCAGCTTAGGGTTCGTAGTTTGAATGTTATGCTTGAAAACTTAACTACTATAAAATCAATCAAAAATAGTCATTACTGTTTACTTTTTCTAATGTTAACGCCTTTCTTTAGAGTGGCATGCACTTTGTGGCACCTTTTGCTTCTAGGTTTTAAAATCCCCTAGAGCATTAAGATATTTGCAGAAATAACATAGATATAACTAAAGTTTCTTATATTGAATGCTACTTTTTTACAAGAAATGAGAATTAGAAAACAAAGAATTGCATTGTCAGAAGAATTGAAACTTATTGACAGATGGAATTCCGTGCAGAAAGAAGATTTAAAAACCAAACTTATTACCCAATAACAAGGTGGAAACTACATTAATTAACAAGATGATGCAAGAGATGAAGACTGAAGAGCAAACAAGATAAAACTTAAATGTCAAATAGAATATGTGCATATGGTATGGCAAAATGTTAAATCCCTCTAAGCTTAAGTTGTCTTACAGACAATGTATGTGCTAAATGTGGCACGAAGTAATAACTGTCCTACTTGATACTTCTTAGTGGTCCTATGATCTCACTCAATAATAAGTGGGATTAGTGATTAAGAACTTCAGATGAAATTATGAATAATTTGAAATACTAACAAAAGTCGTATTAAAATCAAGAATACGCAAGGTCTAACTCAACCTTGAAACTAGCTTAGTGAAACAAGATTGGCCAAGTCATTATCAGCTATGAAGCGAAATGTCAAAGATATGATTCTAACATTGTCACCCATACAATATGTGTCAAACCGTCTTCAGTCATCGCCAATTGCTCAATCAAAATTTTATCAGGTTAGACACGACTTGGAATCTTAACAATGGCTTGGCACATGATGGACCTACACTCTTAGAGGAAAGACTCCCATGTTACTTACAAATATCTTCTAAAATAGCCAACTTCAAATATATATATATATAATGTCAACTTGAAAAGTGAAAAGAAAAAAAAAGTCTGTAACACACTTCATTTAGGGGGCATCAAGTGAGTACATGAGAGGAGATAAACTTGACCATACAACCATATGCTCTAAAATAATATGCTCAAATATCTATCTATTTATCTATGTGAGAGTGTGCAGTGTCTCAATTTCCTACATTTTCAACATTGCTCGTTGGTGTGCCCATGTTGTGTCTCATGTCCATGTCAGTGTCTATGCTTCATAGATTATAAGAGATACTTCGGCTACATATACAATGACATGGGTTCTAAAAATTTCATCAACCAGTCATCCTATCCATAGAGGCATTATTAGAACTAAATTGGAGTAAATAAATAGATGTGTTTAGCTACAAACTTATCCAAATCTCTATCATAGATGAGCAAGTAGACCCCTTATATTTTTCTTCCAAATTAGAATGCATACAAACCAAAGGACATGGTTGAGATCGAAAATCGAGTAAAGGTTTGGCAAAACTAGTCCTTATAAAGATTGGCGATTGTCACTCCTTAGGCTATCTATTGAGGATGAGTTAGGTCTAACCCAAATTCTAAGATGGTATTAGAGTTTATCCAGACATGTTATTGGACCATCCACATTTGTCCACACTACATATGTCCAATCCTAGGCAAGAGGGTATGTGTTAAGATCTCACAACAACTAGAGATATGACCAATATTCTTAAAAGAAATGTTGTTAGACCAAAGATACAATACAACTTCTCATTAACAGCAGACTGCAAAGGAAAGAAAAAAAAGAGGCAAAATATCAATTCTCATTAGGAGCAATAAACACTCATTTGAAATCATAAAACGACTTCAACAACTATATATATGAAATAAATTGTATTAAAGTGACGTAAATTTATTGGCTAGTAATTTGTCAAACAGCAATAAAAGGTCCAAAGGCTCCACCAACAATACATGAAATAAATTGTATTAAAGTGACATTAAGGTCTTGTCTAATAACATATCGGTGTACTAAAAGAAACATTTTATGAAGGCAGCGTAATAATAATGAGCAGTAGACTATGGGAATGGATCCTCGAGTGCTGCCGAAATTCTGCCACACAGACACCATGGCGTTATGCCATGGAGGATTCTGAGCCATCTGCCATTAGCAACAACAATGCCTATTATTACCAATGTTTTTGCCATTGGCCGTAACGCAATACTTTAATGGTGGATTTTCGCCTTGCCACCATAGTCCACTATCTACCATCAATAACACTAGTCCTCTAGTGTTAAAATTTCAAACGACCTTATTATTTTGTATAGAAAAAGTATACACATAAAATTGTAACAAACCAAGGTAACCCAAAATTCAAAACACTGGAGGCTCCATTTCCATAGACATTATTCAACAACTCAACTAACTTGTCTAGTGAGATATGGAGTTCTAATATAAAAACTAAAGGAGCACTTGTTGTGAGCAATGTAGGACGCGAGAGAGTAATGAAATACAGTATAGTAGGTGATTTAAACGACACCACTATACCAACAATCAAATCAACACATACAATGTAGACCAATTTGTAAGAATGGTTTCCCACCTTTCAGTTATAGAGGAGGTATACTACTTGAACTTCAACTGTTTGGTCTAATAGTAAAAAGACATGCTTTGGACTTGCAGGTTGCGGGTTCGATTCCTATTAGTGCATTAGAGGGAGACAAATGTAATTTGTAAATCTCTTTGTAAGTGCTCAGTGAACCCTAAGGTTTTCCATTCCATACTTTAGACCGAAGCACTATCCCTTCACCCTAAATATATTTCAACAAAACAAAAAGACCTAGTTTGCACTTTGGATTGAGTTGAGTATGTCAGAATAACAGCATTTTTAAAAAAAACAAAATGCCACCTTGATTTTGTCAAACTATTGTGATGCCAAACATGCATCCACTCCCAGAAACTTGGGGCCACTTAGAATACACCTCAAGGGCCATCTCTATAAAATTTCCTCAAAATGCAAACTTTACATTTCAATAAGCAAACAAGTAGAATATGACAAAAACCCTGATCATAAAAAAAAAAAAACGAAAAAACTGTGCAAGGAATATGAACTATGAAGTTAATTGATCACAAAAAGGTTTACTAGCAATTCTAGGGTTATGCAGCAAAACATTTAAGCAACTAAACAGTGGAAAATGAAAGATGAAAAGGGGTTAATTATAGATATATTGAATTGAAATGCAGAAGAAAGAGAGTGTTGAGTTTACCTTGGAGTTAGAGGGTGCAGATCTGCACTTGTTCTTAAAGACAGAAAAGAAAGTGTTTGAATTGAAGAAAGTATGTTGAAGTTGGTGTTTGTGTTTTTCTAGATTGGTGGAACTGTAAATAAATAGACAAACTCGGAGAGACAGTTGGTCTTGTCTGGGACACAACCACAACAAACAACGTTTACTGTTGTTGCAAGCAAATGAAAGCACACATGTAGCCAAAAAATAACGAAGTTACTTATATATCTTTTGAGTGAGGAATTCACAACGGGGTGGTGGCGCAGTTGGCTAGCGCGTAGGTCTCATAGCTTCTGAGTAATCCTGAGGTCGAGAGTTCGAGCCTCTCTCACCCCAAAGCATTTTTTTTCTGAACTTTGCAACTATTAAAGTATAAAGAGTGATTAAATTTTATTAAAACAAAAAATTGAAAACAGACTCTTGCAAGAATGTGATGTGAGCAATTTTTTTGACTTATCTCCAAATAAACTCAATGTAATAATTTAAAAAGAGAGCTCTACAACTAGTGATAATAAATCCAAAATAAATCATAAATAAAACACAAAAAAGAATCTATATAAAAGTTATTTATTCAAATAAAAACAAAGCATAATTTCAAATATAAAAAATAGTGTTAGATCGTACATTTGATATATATCTATATATAAATTGCGGTTAGGTTTCCAAAGAGGATTTTTTTAGCCGTATACTTTGTTTCATATGTCATATTCATGTATATGCTTTGCACGTCTATTATAACAATAATAATAAGAAGAAGAAGAAACAAAGACTATCAAAACATAGCATCGTTCTAGATATATATTAAATGGAAAGAAGAAAAAAAATGGAGGCTGATTCACATGCAATTGACATTAACTATAGTGACACTAATTATCGAAAGATAACATCGTTCAACATAAAAAAATGGAAAAAAAAGGGAGCCTAATTCACAGGGCATTGACATTACACATAGTATTACGTTCCTTTTGACTTTAAGAATTATTTTGTAGTGTTATGAAAGAAAATTTTGTTGTTTTTAATAAAGTGTAAACAATTTTAGTCACAAAATAAGTGAAAATAAGTGTTTTTTTTATGAGTTTCTTTATTTGTATTTGTAGAAGTAAAATTATATAAGATATATTTTATATAGAAAGTTTTTTTTTTTTAAATATTGTGTCATTAATTTTTATC
>JBBPBR010000002.1:8826751-8852580 GCA_037974775.1 Cicer pinnatifidum
TTATCCTACACATAAACACATTTTTAGACTCTTAACAATTACAACCATGTAGATGAAGAAGTATAACCATGTAGATTAAGAGTACCATAATAAAAAAAAATATACAACATTTTAAGTTTAGTTGGGAATAGACCTCTATGTTCATTTTTCTCATATTGAATTTCAACCCCTAATATATTGAAGGAGATATAAAATGCTTAGAAAGATCAATCAAATTCTTTATTGACAAGGGTTAATTAGTTATATGCAAAGTTAATAAATACTTGAATAATAATTAATATTTCATGTATAATCAGCTATATTTTTTTTTTTTACAGCATAATCAACTATAATCTAATCAACCAAATATCTTATTTCCACATATTCTTCTATATATATACAAGCGATGAGATCTATGGCATCCCTCATCCAATAATTCAGCTTAAATAATAAGAAATAATAGGTTGTCTGAATCTGGAAGAAAATGTGAATGTTACACATTTCATGATTTCACATGGCTCTCTGTCTCTTATAAACTTTGATGGTTCATTTCCCCAAACACACTAATCTAACATATAAACTTACTATATATAGAATTAAATAGTACCACTAATAGTACCATTAAATCCACCCAAATTCAACCTCACATGCTTTATTAAGTAATACTAACCACAAATTAAGTTCAAATAGCAACATGAATGTCTAATAATTAATGTCTAAGAGCAACACACCAAAATTAAGTAGTACAAGAAATTATAAAATCAATATTAATTAAAAACATTAATTAATTAATTAATTAACAACCTAGTAGTTTCAAATGTGGCCATCTACTAGGAGGCAGAGGAACCATTTTCTTTTCACCTTTGCATTTCTTTTCATTCTTCTTCTTGCCTCTATTCTTTGACACCACCACTTGTTGCTCATTATTAGAACAATTGTTTTTCTTTTGAGGCTGCACCACACTATCACATTTTTCCTGCATCATCAATATAATTAATTAATATTTATTAATTATGTCACACATTGATTCTAAGATTCGTTTCAATAATATTTTGCAAGCATATATAAGATTCTGTAGCCGGCAGCACCACCATGTTTGTGTTTTTTGATTATAACCACTCATTTTATTTTAAATAGTATTATATGTTAATGTTACATAAGATGTTGTGTATGGTAAATAATTTAAAAACAGAGAGGCTATAATGCACATAGTAATATAGTATATGAAGTTTCTAGTAAAGGGTATACTTTTTTGCTTCATAAATTAATTGCTTGCTGGCCCTTGTGAATAATTAATTATATAGATACAACCAAAAAGGAATAGGTGAAATATATAAAATACTAGAAGCTCCATTCATGATGCACATGATTTTTTCGACATAGTGTAACATTAATTGGCCTAATATCTAATAAATTTTCATGTTAAGTATGTCTTGGACCATAACTCTATCTATAGTATTCTAATTATCTTATTGAAATTGAGTGGATATTTTTGTGAAAGTGACATAGTGAAAACTCAAACTATAGTATCCTAATTATTTTATTGAAATTGGGTATATTTAATTTTTTGTGTGATAGAGACATAGTGAAAAAACTAAAACCTATAGTATCCTAATTATATTTTGTGTGTGAAAGAGACTTAGTTCTATCTTTTTCTCATATGTTCCACTAGAGCTTACTATTTGTAGCATCATTGCCACTAGAACTTACTCATAGTACCATAAAAATTTAATTTAATAAGAAAAAGTGTATGAAATTTAGTTTGACTAGTGAGTGGTGACAAATATATGTAATAAAAGTTACAAGAGTTTAGTTAGAATTAAGATTAGAAGCCTATAAGTATAAACTATAGGTATACTAGAGTTTGAAGTTGCATCAATAATATATAGGAAATTTATTCAAAGTTCACACTACTCAATTAAACTAATAATGAAGTTGTTTATTTTACCTCCAATTCAAGTATGTCATTATCATGGTGACGCATTATTTCTTTGTCACCATTATGATTTGGTAGATTGTTGAAGGTTGGAAATGAGTAACATATTTCTCCTTTGGACCCTTGGCTTGATGAAGACTCTCCAGAAGCTTGTGTGGAAGCACGAGACAGAGGATTAGAGCTTCCACTTGAATCCATATCAACACAAAGCTACAAGAACAAATTAACAAGTCAACTAATATACATTGATTGCCATGCTACAAAAATATTCAATCTTTAGAATAATTAAATTCATGTAACATTGTAATGTGTGTGCATCGTGTTTTTTTTACAATGTTTTACCACAAAAATTGATTGTGAGTGTCTCATATCTAGATTTCTTGTTGTCAAAGTAAATTTATAATATTAAACTTCACCGATTCAACTATATAAATTCACTTACTCTGAATTTTTTTAAAGTTTTAATTGTCAAGAGTTTTAATCTAACTATGTGATTTATGATTTAAATGATTAGATTTATGCAATTATCTATTTTAAATATCAATCATCAAACGACTCACATTCTGACTTTTTTTACTTTAACACATTGTATCACTCATATCTTAATTATATTTTGATTATTATGTCATAGACAATTTGATGTTGATGTCAATTTTTGTCTTATTATGGAAAATGATTTGGTTTTAGTAAAATAAAAAACAATGGCTATTCCATTCAATTATAAAGCTTATCTAAAAAAATCAATTACAAAGGACAAAATATGGCTAACAATAAAAGGTTGATAGAATTATATAATTTTAAACCTGAAAAAGCCTGTTTTCAAGAATGGCTACACGATCCAACAATGTTCCTT
Organism: Cicer pinnatifidum; assembly: GCA_037974775.1. Taxonomy (NCBI): domain Eukaryota; kingdom Viridiplantae; phylum Streptophyta; class Magnoliopsida; order Fabales; family Fabaceae; genus Cicer; species Cicer pinnatifidum. Next base: position 8,829,520 of record JBBPBR010000002.1, read on the forward strand.
TAAAGTAATTCTCTTTGATTGACGAATCAGATGATTGTTTATCAGCAGCATTAACAACAACATTGTTGCCACATCTTTGTTTTCTTTCTAAATATTTCATCTGTCACCAAAATACCAAAAATGCATATTAAAAAAGTTAATTTGATACATACAAGTACAATATTCTAAAAAGATTATAAGAAAACATGTGTGACATAATTGATATCATTATGGCAATACTTAGTAAGAAGAAATTTGTGAAAAATAATTAACTCACAATGAATTCCAAATGATCGAGCCTAGCAATGAGAGGGATAGAGGAGGAATCATGAGAGGGTAATTTGGGATCATCCATTTGGTAATGTTTGTTTGTGTTATGATAGTAAAAGTAACGTGTTATGTAGTGTTATATATGTAGTGTTTTAATTATTTCTTCACTCACAAATAAAATAAATAGGAAAATGAATTGTTCCCTAATTTTTTGTTGGAGTAGCGAGATTTTTGAGTACACATCACTAGTCATACATAAGTTAGTTTGTTATGTTGTTATTATTATGTGGCAACGACAATTTCTTTCAGTATATTTATTATTTATGGCTTTTTTGATTTGTGTGTTTTTTTTCATGTCATTTTTTTTTTCTAAGGGTGAATCACTGACATGATTTTAAAATATAATTGAATATAGTTAATTTGGCGTTAAAAAACTACACATATTTATTTATTTGAATGTGAATAGGGTATTACTTTTTTTTTTTGAAAAACTAGGGCTTCAATAAGATTAATATGGGCTTGTGGCCCAAAGCTTATGTTTATTAGCCCCATGTTTATTTACAATTGATATCTCTCGATATAAAAGTTGAATCTATGCTTAACAATTGAAATTGCTAATAGGATAATTAGAAAATTTCATTCACAACCTACAACAAGATAGAATATACATGACATTGAAATGGTAAGAGTAGTTATAGGTAGCAAAAGATATGTAACTATATGTCTACTTGTTTTTTCTTTTTTGTTACCGTGATCTGCGATCACCATGTATTGACGACCTATATGTCTACTTGTATTGACTACCTATATTGTCAACGTATCTTAGTTGTGTCATCTTAATTTTTCAAATTTTCTTGAATCATGTATTCGTAGCATATCCGCATTGTAGTTGTACTTTGTATCCGGACTCCTAAACACAACTTTAAAATTAAAATTAAAGGATGCTTGCATTATCAATTGGTAAAAGAATGATTCCATGAAGTAACAATAGACATAAGCCATTGTGGCAATATTGCAATGCATCAAATAAAAATGTTGTAGGATTTGAGAGGTAAATAAAATAAAAATTAAGCACTCTTGGTGTACTCAATGATATTCCCTATGAATCTTGCTTATGAAGTAATCATCCCAAAGCTGACCTTGTCATCTCATAAGCCAAGAAGCATGCTGCATTGGCAGGAACACTTCTGAACATTGCAGGACCAAAACCTTTGTAAAGACCTTTATACCCTTCAGAAGCTTTTATCCTTTTGAAAGCGTCAATTGAACCAGAAAACTTTGGATTTTTGTAGTCATCAACTTGAATAACACTCTTAATAACATCAGTTGGATAAACCATTACCCAAAATGCGGCTCCTGCTAACCCTCCGGCAACCATCAGAGAACCTCTACCTAGTTTAGAGGTGTCGGAGCCACCTGCAATTAATTGTTTTGTTGCTTCATATACGCCGAACATTGCAGCGTTTCCGGGTATTTCACGAGCCATAGTTGGAACCAAGCCCTTAAACAGTCCTTTTACGCCCCCTTCTGACCGAAGAACATGCCTTGCCACATCCATCGGTCCTCCATATTTAACTCCCAATGTTGCTGTTCCTGAACCAGCTAATGCACTCTGTGCTTGTAACCTGGTATTCATCATGAAACAAAATATTTAGTTAGAATCATGGTAAACAGTATCTTACAATACATGTGAGTCGTATCTCGACTCGACGCAAAATTAAACTCAAAGATACAAATCTCTAGTGTGTATCTATTTTCGACATGAATCTCACATCTTGAGTCCTGATTCATTCTTATGAATCACAATGAATGACAACCTAAACTTAGCGCAGTCAGCCACTTTTGGTTGCCAACTTTTTATAGCTAGCCACTTTTCTTATGTCATTTGATTAAGGAAAATGCTTATTGTAGCAAGAAAAGTTAGACAAGAAGCACAAGAATACTACATGACAACATGTAACACTACGAAATAATAACCACAGATTCTCCCATGTATGGTCAACCAGAACCTGATTGGTTATCATAAGATTGATTCAGGGTTCAGAAAATAAAACTTGCAATTTACAATTTGAATCTTGATTTGATAACCACGGTTAGAAGAACAATACATATTGAGTTCAGTGGTTTAAATAATAAGGCGAAAAGTAACTCCATGAAAAGTTAATCAAGACTAATCTATAAATCAGACTTATTGTCATGGTCATTGATTTCATGTCAACCATGAGAGAAATGGTGAAATTTTCTTAAAATGAGGACTTAAAGAGATGCCTCAAAGAGAATAGGAGAATTTAAGATTAGGCTGAACCTTATTCCAAAAGCTAGTTCAACAGGTTAGGAATGTCCACACTATATCTGTAGTCAATATGAGATCTCAACACAACTCTCATGCCTAGGCATTTAGAGAATGGACAAATGCGGGTGACTAAATAACAGAGATCTTAACAGAGAACAAGAATTAAAAAAACTTGATTCCAGCTAAAACTTTTTATGCTTTCAAAGGGGTCAAAATATATGAAAAAGTTTACACGACAAAGTAAAAAAACAAACCAGCAAGATATTGATAGAAAGAATCACAAATTAAAAAAAAAAGATTAAATCAGTGTTGTGTTGTCGATTGCAGATCACGGAAAATAGAAGTTTGTTCAAATTCTGCTGCGCTACAGTGCTATTTGACAACATTTTGTACTAAATAAGTATAGCAAAACATTAGCAATTTCTTCAAATTCTGCTACGCTATAGAGCCTTTATTAAGAACACCAGACAAAATCACGAAAATTAAAGCACAATCAGTGGCATCTAACCTGCATTTGATCAGTTCAGTAGGGCAAGCAAGGAAGGAAACAGAAACTCCAGCTGCAGCTCCACAGACAACCTGCTGCTGTACTGTGAGGGGATCACTAGGATGAGACCTCAATAATGTCTCCATTTGCCCTCTAACTGTAAACAGGACAGCATTGAAGGCAGCTACCGTAGCAAGTGGGGCTCCCATACCTTTGTATAAGCCCCTTGGACCTTCAGCTGCTATTGTCTGCTTGACGGCATCGATTGCCCCAGAATATTTGGGAACCTGACCAGGAAGTGGTGTAGGTTGGCTTTGAAGTTTCACCTTTATGGTGTCAAATGGGTGTCCAACTATCAGTTGTGCTGCCCCTCCAACAGTCCCAGCAGTAAGGTCCTTAGCCACATCTCCCATCTGGAAAAAAAAAAAAATTCAACCAGGGAAAATCGAGGATTAAGACAAAGGCCTTGTTTGGATAACCACTTATCACATAAGAGCTTATGTATAAGCTATTACTATAACAAAAAATAAAATAAAGTCAAACTGTTTTCATAAACTATTCTGAGTTTATGGAAATAAGGTGAAAACAATTGACATTTCATTAGTTGTTTCCATAAGCTCCCTCAAACAGTCTCATGAATGCTTATATTAGTAGATAAGCTAAAATAAGCCAATCCAAATATGCCTAAAGTAACTTGTGAAGTAAAATCACTATATATAACCCTAAAGTAACTTGTGAAGTAAATCCAAATAGGCCTGAAGTAAAATCATCCAAAAAAATACATAAACCAAGAGAAAACAGCATATTTAAACCTTATATATCTTGGGTTCAAGCCTTATGTTTGCACCATTGCAAAGAGGTTTGTTACTGTTTTGGAAATACACAATCCCTTGGTGACTTGTTAAATTTGTTATGTCCCCATACAAAAATGTTGGAACTTCAAGGCCTGTGATATTTTCAAAATAAAATTGGTTCCAAGAGAAAAGCTCAACTTCATGCATGACATGAATTAGTGGAATTCTTTAATCAATAATTTCACAAGACTGGCATACAATTTCAGACTCAAAATACACAAAGAATACTTTACAGTTACAGTCAAAAGATACAGCTTGAAAAAGTTATAACAAAACAAGTTCTATGCTTTTTGGAAAACAATTTTGACAGGTAGCAAATGAAAAAAGAAATAAGAATGCATACCAAGTCATAGTATCACCAACCCAACAAATTATCCTTTAGGAAATCGAGATAACTAAATGATCATTCTTGTATTTGAAACAAGGGTCACATGAATTGTTTAATATATCATAATCCATAGATAAAAAAGTACAGGTTCAGAGGATAACTTTCTAATTGGCAATGAAATCTCTGTTTAGCAATAAGCAAAATTTAGTTTTATAAGTTTATGATTGGTATAGTTCATTAATTAGCATAATAGAGATAATTGGTATAGTTCATTAATTAGCTAAAACTGCTCTGCATTATTTTGTATACTTATCTGAGACAGGTAATAAATCTTAACAACTTATTGTAACAGTTACATTGTTTAGCTTTTACTTTGGTAAGGGCAAAAATGCAGCAGGTATCAAGGTCAAAACTTGGAATGAATAAGTGCAGCACACTCTTTTTATTCCATTACCTATCTACAAAACAATGTATGCTAAACAGTAAAAAGAGTAAATAAATGAAAATGAATTAGTTTTGGAAATAGTACTAAATACTATCAAGCAACATCAATTGAAGTCTGAACCAAATAATTTTCCTTCACCAAGCAACATGTAACATTCACAACCCTTTTAGCACATCCATCATATATACTTGATGCACAAAGGACCATCAACTATTTTACAAGATATACAATATACACAGATCACAAAAAATAGCCGTGTTAAATTCGAGTATGCTATATCGCTATAGTACTTTCATAGCTGCTATTTGACAAAACTAATCAGAAACCAAATGTGAAAGAAAGCGATACTCTTTTCTTTCACTAATCAGAAAAGTAATCACAAATTGCTTTAAAAGTGAGTTGCTCTTGAAAAGCAACACCTCATTATAATATATATATATATATATATATATATATATTACTCTATCTAATCTTAAAAGTAAGCAAAAAGTTAAATGTATTTAGTTCAAATCAAGACCAAATACATTACCTTTTCTGTTTATATTTAAGTCCAGAGAGAGTAACGCACATACATCTATAGGAAGAAATCAAGAAAGAAAAAGGTTGAGATCACTGAAGCTTTATTCATTCATGGAAGCATCGATAAATTTAAGGCATAACGAAATACAAAAATGAACACAATCAAACTAGTAATCATCCAACTAAATTAGATCCAAACAAACAAACACTATATATTTATTTCAATGAAACATTTGAAGGTAGATTCATAATCATAACAAAGTATAAGGAATCTGATAAATGATGGAAGACATTTCAATATAGAAAGAATGTAATGTTACCGTGGTTTATCGAATTGGAGAGAACAGCACTTTAAGCAGAGAGAATGGGAGAAAAGAGTAATAATGTATGAATAGCACAAGTGTTGATGAATCGCAATAAGGGAAATTTTGAAACCCAACACACACACGATTTGTCAGAAAGCGACTCTATAAGCGAATAAGAGTTAACTTATATATAGTGGACACACACGAGAGAGAGAGAGAGAGAGAGAGAGAGAGAGAGAGAGAGAGAGAGAGAGAGAGAGAGAGAGAGACTTATTGTTATTGTGATTGCGATGCGACCAACCTTGTTGTATGTTATGTGCTTTATTATCACAACGTTGGGTTTAAAGAAAAAAAAAAGTGAATAGTGTTGTTGTGTTATGTTAGGTGCTTAGGTCACTGTGACGGCGCCACCTAACCAACTTTTTTGTTGTGTTTTTGGTAACTATACTCACGTTGCGCCAGTTACATTTTTATTTTAGGCCCAAAATGAACAGCAATATTTTTAATTAGCATATTTGTTGTTGATGCATTAAGCATATTGATTTTATATTTAAAGTTCGAGACCAATGCGCTGCCGGTAGGAATCAGAATAAGCTAGATCGTCCGTTAGAGATCTATTTAATAAAAAGATTAGACTCAGTAGTCATTTTATATCCGTCGGTAGTCGTTATATATTCAGTAGCTATTATATATTTGATAATCGTTTCATATACGTAGTTTCAATTAGTCAATCATTAGTAGTTGTTCTATATTTGTTTGAGAGGTGATAATGAATGCATTTGTTTCAAAAAAAAATCTATTGTTTGAAATAAAAAATTATATTTTTGGATATAATGAATGTTTCAAATTTTTTTAAAATTATTTTGTTAAAAAAATTATTTTTTATTTAAAACATATAAATATTAGTATGTGGAGAGTATCATGTGGTATGAATAGAACATTTAAATGTTTTAATGTGAATAAAACTTTTAGTATATTGTAACCACTCTCTATCACATAAAAACTGTTTATTTGAAAGAAAAAAAATAATTTGTACCAAGATTACTATTACTTTTGAATGTTGATTGCAATTTTATTAACTTTTTACTAATTGTACCCTTTTAATTAATATAATCGATATCGTTTTTAAATTATTATTTTCTTAGATGATAGTAATACATCAATAATTAATAAGAGTAATAAAATAAAATTATCATTACTTTGTTTATTATTTTTTTATAATTTATATGAAATAGTCAAATACAAAAGTTATTTTAGGTTAAATGAAGTACAACATTTTAAAATAAAATTATTCAACGTGACATTCAATAGTTGATTGTGATTATATTACATGACAACATGAACATTAGGAAACGTCACAATCTCATTTAATTGAAATTTAATACTAATTCTATATATTAGTAGTATTTTTAATTTTAATAGGAAAATACTCTCTCACTCGTACACCCACACAAAAGAAGAAACACGATCTTGCCATTTCATAAGAATGCAGTGTATGTATATATACCAAGTTTATACGGGAAAAATAGCTAAAAAGATTGAGGAACTTTTATATGGTAGAATGGTGATATGAAGAGTTCGCACTCAACTAGGCATACTTGTTTAAATAATGAAATATTATCACACTACGCTGTATTAAAGTAGTCTTTAATTTGGTTTCTACTATTATACTCATAAAAAATTTGTGTTTATCTGCGTCTTCTTAGCATTTTGTCTTTTCGATTTCTGTAGATCATTAAAATTGAAGTAAAAAGAAAAATAGCGACGAAATAAAACTTCCTAATAAAGAAATTGTAAGCAATTAACTTAATTTTTAAATTCCAAATCGCCTATGAAGATATAGATACACTTCTTTTCATCTTAACCTTTGATTTTGAGAAAAAGTCCCTCGAAGATATGTATAGACCAAACTAAGATTAGAATACATTATATTAGTTTTATCATACAAAAATACAACTGGTTGCTAGTTTCTTTGTAAGCATTAGCTGTTTCAATACAAACAAAACGTGAAGAAAAAAAAAAGAAGAATAAACGTAATTTCGTACAGCAACATTCAATAAAAATTAACTTTCCCCATACGGTTGTCACATGTTTATTCGTTAATCCTTCAGATTTTTAAGTTAATTCGGATCTTGGGAGTATAGTGGTAGTATAGTTTCTGAATATAATTATTTTTTTTTACTTATTTTCTTAAAAGAATTAGAATGTGTAATGACATGCTCAGCCATGTAACAATGTGATTTAACATTGGACGAAAAACTAAGAAAGCATTTTGATTCTTCCTGAAAGCTTGGAGAATAGTATTGAAAAGAAGAAACTTGGGGCAAGTATACATTCCTTGCAGAAAATATCTTCGGCTAGTTTTTCTTTTTCTTTACAATAATTACATGGAATAACAAATATACACTACTAGTTTCTTTTTTATGGAAAAAGACTTGAGAATTACAATACTTACAGCGAACAACAATTCGATCATGATGAGTGGATCCAGTAATCCTGTTCCATTTGAAATGGTAAAAAGAAGAAGCCATCTGCAGGGTCTTCCAGACATATACAGGTTATCCAATATATATCCCTTTTACCAACAAGCATCAAATGCACCATCCACCATTTTCTATATGTCTGATTAGGGTAAAGATGCTACTGATTTTTACCTCTTGAAGGATAAACCATGATCCTTTCATTTGCAAATTGTAAGCATAACATTAGTAATAAAAGTTCGTGAGAAATTAGGCACGCAGATGGCTAGAAGCATCACTGCTCCCTTCAAGCAATGGCTTCCTTTTCCCTCTTGAAGTTGTGGCAGATTGGTCTTCATCATCTTCGTTAGACAGATCAGCGCTTTTAAAAAAGGTCCCTGTAGAATTTATACAATTAAGTAACTATAATCCAGCTAAATGTCAACTTTCAACAGGATTGTCATTTCTTTCCATTAGTGACTTATTATAGCTCCCCTCGTGCCATAAAAGAAAGGGATGAATGAGTAGTAAATTACTAGTAAAGCTGCATGGCATTTACCTATGAACCATATTCCAGCAGCAAGAAAGAAAACAGATGTTAGACAAAGAGCTGTTTTTCTCCAGTCGTTAATATGATCCTGTGCAGGAAAAATGAGCTGCTTAGAGTTGAAGATATAATGCTTAAAATTAAACTCTTAACAAATAAAGGCAAAAGACTGAATATTTCCAAGAAAAATCAGGCCATCATATCTGGACGATGGATCAAAATGCAAAACAGAAATCTTTGTAATAGATCTTCAAAGGGCACCTTACTAGTTACTGAAACTCCTTTACATTAAGGGGAGAGGTAAGTAGAGAAAGACCCGGCTAATAGAACAGTATTATGAGAAATCAAACCAGGTGTAACATGTATCCTACAATTTACATGGGATTGATAATACAAACGTAAATAGAAAAAGAAAAACTCATGTTTGATTACAGAACACACTACAAAGGCCAGACTCCGGCTAAGGTATGATGAACTTCACCAGAGCACTATTGAGTGGAAATAATTATCTAATAAAGCTCACGTATGCTAGCTGGTAGTTATCTATAACAGGTTATAACCTGTTATAGATTAACCAAAGCACGACAAAAATATCAGGAAATTAGGTACAACCTGCAGGACCCCAACCAGTGGTGCGGAAGGGACATCACCAAAGACATGGATTGAAACCGTAGAGATTGCCATAGACAACGGCCTCAAACTTGGTTTTACACAACGGAGAGAAACATAATTTACTGGAGCCTGCAAAAATAGTGCTATATCATCAACCAGATATTAAAGTAAACCATGAAACTAAGGAGGATATATCAATAAAATTAGAATAGAATCCAGAAAAATAATATAATTGATGAACAGATGATTGAGATCTCTTTTCAACTATTACCATCTCAATAAAGGAAATCTGGAAGTGGCATATCCAAAAATGAGGATGCATTTGGTTTGTAGCAATGTAGTGTTTTCATTATTAAATACAAAAAATGAAACCTTTTCTCTTTATTTCCTGTTTTCAAATAATATCCAACTAACATTTAAAAAACCACCACAAAACTGAATATAATAAACAACCAAATTGCTAAAACCGCAGCATAATTTTTGAAAAACTTCTTCGCAAACAATATTGTTAACGATAGAGCATATCACACCATCATTATATGTTAAAATTTTCAAACCACTTTAACATTTCAACCTAGACGAGACAAGGTATAATTATACAAGAAATAAATGTTATTTTTATCATCCTTTCTAATAAATATTTGAAAATAAAAAATAACTGATAATAAGGTGACAATTTTGTAATTATTTATGAAAGCAAAAAGCAGCACCAGAAACCAACAACATCCCCAGACATCACATATTCCACTGTTGAGTGAATAAAGCAGTCCAAAGCAAGATGTCTAAATCGAACATACAATTGTGCTATAGTCTGCAACCCCTCAGCTCAAAAGAAATCATATATAATCTCATTCTCACCCTTAAAGTAGACAACCAAAGTATCCAATGACTTGATTACACTGATGGTTGAGAGCAATAACTAAATCCAAATTAAGGCTATGGACACTTTAAGGCAAGAACTTCCAAATAGAATACACAAATTTGTTTTGACTATAGTTGCAATTATTATTTATTCTATTCATGCAATGTAAGGGAATTGTACGTAAACTCATCCAAGAAGTGAAAAGGATAAACCACCAACCTCAAGATTAAATTAGTAAATTACTATAATGGCTCTCATTTTCAACTTCATCGCACTAAGTATTTGAATAAGTTAATCTAATCCAATGCAAAACTAATAGAATGCAACTGTCATACAAATAAAAAAGCAGGTGAACACTTTAAGGGATACAAAATTTAATCCAGCAAGTGATCCATAAAATTACCTGGGTGGCGAATATCAGCAGTTCACCCACAGAGAAGAAAACAATGAAACCAGGCAAGCCCTTGAAAAGGAAAGCAACCAAGCAAAAGATTGCCCCTATAAATGTCGCTCCAAAGAGAAGCTGCAATTGTAGCAAGGGAAGCCAAAGAAGAAATGAATTTAACAACATAGTATAAAATTGGATTTGATTCTCCTAAAATGAGTAGTTAAAAAAAGGACAACCTTAGGCCATAAAGCTCTCGACATGGCAAATCAAAAGAAGGGCTAAATCCATTAATGATCTACTGCATGTAACTTTACCGTGCATTTAGAAGAGTTTGAATCCACAATTTGAACTCATTACCTCCAGTTACACGGCAACAACTCTAACAGTTGCACCAAGTATGGTGTTGAAGAATCAGAATTTGGTCCTGACAGCCCTTATTTCCATATTAACAACTGCCCACTTTCACCTTATTTTACCCCAATTTTTTATTTTGCTTTTATTTTTGAACTAAAAGTTTTAATAACATTCCTAGGAATGATAAGTATTGCCAAACATATTTGTAAGTTATATACTTTAATAGTATTCTGATCATATGTCTTGAAACAAACGACCCTTGAGGGTAATTATATATATATACAAACTTAGTTATATTTATGGGAAGGAAGATAAAGATACTATTAGGAATCCAAGAATTGAACTCCAAAGAAAGAAACACTTCTATTAAAAACTAGGAGAGAAATCTCTCTTCCAAGGGTTTCTCCTTCACAATAGAGACTATACTCTATTCAACAATTGATTACAATATTCAAAGATATCTCTACTAACTACATAACTCCCTATTTATACACAAAAGTCCTAACTACCTCAACCAACTAACTAACTATAACAACTCCAAATATCTATTATTCTATATCCTAACAGATACACAATTTTATTTTACAAAAATTAACTGCTATTTACAATAGAATACAGACTGAAAAAAAGATCAATAATTATAAATGTTTTCATAACAGTTACAGAAACTTGGAACTTCTCCACGAAATCAATAAGGATACAAACTTACTAACGATCTCTATTTTATCTTAATCAAAGAAATACACATACACACAAACAATAGACATGTGTGTTTGTCTATATAAAGTGGATGACAAAACCTCGTGTACATGGTAAAAAAGTGCTACAACTGTTGAGATTAAATTCAGGAAATCATGCATACTATTACTGGTGAAAATGATTTTCTAGCATCTCGGTCAAGAATCAAGATATATTTTAAATCCAAGCTTTGAAAGTCTAAGTTTTCAATCAAATAACAGAGCGAAACTAACAGGGTGATTCATGAGTCGTTTGACTTGTTTCACATTGTATGAAAATGGTATCAACTATGTTTACCTTGAAAGCATTTGAGATTGTTGAATTCATCTTATCAAGAATCAAGCCTCCTGATAAAGTCCCCAAAATCCCACAAACAATTGTAATACCTCCAAACAACAAGTCAGCATTACTCTGTCAAAAAACAAATGTCAAGGAAGTGCAGTCCCAACAGCAATGCCAGAATTGTACCAAAGTGAAGGTAACAATAACACACAAATAATATTAAGCAACAACAACGACAACTAAGTCTGATTCCACAAATTGCAGTTGACTAGATGAATAAATCAACTCCATTGGACTCTATCAAAAACCAAATCTAAAAAAAACCATTTAGATTAAGGCTTTTTGGTAATAATTTTTCACAATATTTAATATGATAAAATTGTTGGAGGGGCATATGAGAATACCATATGATAAATACTGTATCCTGCCTTTGGGCCCCAGTAAGAGTAAGCTCCAATGACAAAATTGTATGCAATATACCCTGCCAATAATTGAATTCTAAGTAAGGAAATAAATAACCTAGTTTAGAATTGACAGTGCCGTCATCAAATTCTCAAAAATGACCATTTATTCAATTTATGGGGTATTATGGTCGGTAAAACTATCACAATAATTTTCCGATTTTTTTTAACAATAAATGTCAAGTTCCAGAAACAAAGGAGAGAAAGGTTTCAGGTAAGGAAAAGGAACAAGTACCTAGCACATTTATAACATACACACGATCATGTAAAAGCTCCTGCATATCTTCAGAGAATCTGGTGAACTGATTCCGCAATTTGGATGTTAACCTGGCAATCATAGGCTAACTTGTAAAGGGGAAAAATAATGTTTTGATTAATCTCTTGACCACAAGAAGAAAACAAGATCACCAAGGAGATCCCAAATTTACTAAACTTTAGAAGAGGCACTCATCGCGAGAGTGTAAAACTGAACTTTAACCATAATATGGAAAAACAGTTCAAAAGAGAAGTTATTTGAAAGTAGGAATGGGTGAAGGTGGGGGCAACACATCATTCTAATAGGAAAAGGAAACATGACACCAAGTGAGAGAATCCCATTTCCAGTATGTCACTATGCATATGACCAAATCACTAAGTAGACAGTTGAATTTAGGGTAATGGTAGTTGAATTCTACCTCTAACTTTATTTTGCTTCTCCTCTTTTTTATGCATCATAAAAAAAATTGCTTTGGGTTTCCTCTACTTGACATCAGAAGAAGGAAACAGACAAAATCAGAAAATCAAAGGCAACAGAGCAACTCACCTTGATCCTCTGATAAAGGCTTGATCTTCAGCAAGCATGCCATCATCTATATATAAGGGAAACCTCTAACTTTGAGCATAGACATTATTTAGTACCACAAGAAAAAAACAACCATACAAAAGGAAACAAAGCTAAGATGGGAAGCGAAGCAGAAACAAAAAGTTTCTAAATATTAAATATACATGATAACAACGCTAAAAATACATACAATTATTCTATTTATTCTCTCTTGATTAGCACTACTGCTGTTTTTCAAAATAAAAAATTTGTCTTGGGAAATTTTAGCCAGCCTGTGAACTTTCTCAAGAGCTTGTTTGGTTTATATTTCTGTTATCTGTTTTAACTTTTAATTGCAAAAAATTCCCCCTTATTTTCACATTGTTTTTTGTATTCAAATATTTGTACAGGGACAGCAAAAAAAATCAATGCTTCTCATACAAACAATAAACAAATATCAAACAAAGTGAAACCTTGTGGCATTTTTTTATTTAGAATTGAAAATGAAAAAGAAACCAAATATGCTCTAAATTTCTTTGTCCCCCATAAATTTCAATCAGAGACCTTAGAAAATATTGAACATCAATTACCAAAGTAGTATACAAAAGATTTAGAGATACCTCCATTTTCTTCGATAGATGTCAGTCTCTGCTTGGATTCGATAGGAGCAAAACCTATTATTAGAAATTAGATAGTGAGTTGCTTTACAAGAATAAGAAAAACTAAGGGCATTCTAAATTGCATCAAACATAATAAAATGGTTACCTTTCAACTGCAAAGGCTTTATTAAAAAACCCAATATGGGAAAAGGAAGCATCAAAATTGCCTCACCCCAGAATGCAATGCGCCAGTTAAATTGGCTTCCAACCTGTACATTGTTATTTGAAAATTTGAAGCTGACTCATTATCACACTGAACAATGCTCAAGGTAAGGTACTGTTGACCATACACAAAGTACTGTTGAGCATTAAGCATGCAACTTGCCAGTAGCTTATATAAGCGTAAAACAATAGTTTCTTCTGAAACCTGTTGCACAAATATCCTTCCTTTTACATAATAAATTATAAAACATGGATAACGTACTCAATATTTCTCCTGCAGAATTCCATTATTTATAGTTAATCATTCATAACCAAACTATTTTTGCAATGGTTCAAGCTATGTCCTTTCTTTTTCATTCACTTACGTTGTGGATGTACTTAGCTATTCAATTTCTAGAGCAGTTGCATATGGGTCCACTTATGGAGTTAAAGTGGGCTTCAAAGAGGTTGTTGTCTCATTCATAGTTTGCTGGGGATACAGTTACACTTTTAAAAAAAGGAAGAGGAAATTTCTGATTTATTTCTCTCTCTCTCTCTCGGCTTTATGAACACTTCTACTCTTGGTCAAAGATTAATGTCTATAAGCAGTATGGTGGGTGTTAATCTAGACTCTCAAACTGATTCCATCTTTACATCAATAGCAGGTTGTCAGATATTGGAAAATAAGTCATTCCAATTTATTTGGGTCGTAGGTGATAAATGATAATCAAAGAGCTTCTTCTTTTTTGGATCCAGTATGAAGAAAATCTCTAAGTGCATAGAGAGTTGGAAAGGAACTTACATACATACAAACATGTGTCTATATATATACACACCAAGGAAATGAGACAACACAATTAACAGGTGTAGTAAAAAATGTCATTTGTTCATATGACAGAAAGAAAACAATTAGGTCATGCAACCAAACAGAATAAACAATAAAAACCATCTTAACACAGTAAGATTGTGCATCTTACCAATCCACCATAAACATAGCCCAGAGCAGTTCCAGCTGGTATACACATGTAAAATGCAGCAAGCCATGCTGTTTTCTGCCATCAATAAAAACATAATAAAGCCGAAACTCTGCATTCAATGTTAGAGATTTGTTTTTATTGAATTCTGAAGGGGAGTAGAGAAATAAGGCATACCTGTGCAACAGGGGCATTGTCATCTATAAATGGTGCTGCAAGACTTATGAAGGAAGCCTCACCAACACCAACTAGCCTGTGAAACAAAATGCTGTCAGTCTTGACTCAAATGTAGCATGAGAAAATGGTGAAGGCCTTGAAAAGTTGAAAGCACTAGAATATTCCCTTACATTCGGCATATTGCAATAGACCAAAAATCAAAAGAACTGCCACACCCAGCTACCGCAAATGTCCAAACAGACAATCCAACACCAATAAGCCGAAATGGATTGTGACTGAAAACATGATAATGCATTAGACCACCATTCAATTAAATATGGAACATGAAGATAGCAAATATTTAATCTCATTCTAAGCTACTTAAGCTTTCTTTTAGAATATATATGGTTCACAGTTGATCAAATAAACTCATACTAGATGATAGGAAGGTTACGTAAAATTAGAAAGAAGGAGAAACGAAAATGTGACTTCTTTCTATTTCCTTAAAGATTAGATAAACCACAAGAATAAATATCAATCAATTTATAACATTAAATAGAATTGACTATTTAAGTGCAGAAATAGCTACTCATTTGTAGAATTATTATACCTCTATGATTACATTAACCAAACTGCAAGGACTAAATGGAAACAAAAAATTACATGGTGATGTGCATGGTCCAGGAGGAGTCAAACAGTGCAACCCATGGACAGGCTTGTTATTCACTGATGTGAATTTTAAAAGAACAGGAAATGATCAGACAAGTAACCCAGGTATAGACTTTAGACTCTTCAGCAACAAGAACTTTGATAAACTTGAATAAAGAATCTAGAAAACACAGTTTTACTTTCTTTCTATCCCTAGTGTCAGAGAGTTAATACCGGTATCAATTAGGAACAAATAGCGTAATGAAACTGAATGGAGGATTAGGATCAATGAACCCTAATCTCTTGTATTATTGATTGAATAGAAGAATTACAAAGAATTGTAGAGGAAGAAAGAAAACAGATAGCTGGAAGAGAAAACAACAGCTCTCTAACTGATTCCCAGAATCAGTTATGCCTAACTTTCTGTTTCAACAACCAACTAATTCCTCTCTTTCCCTCCTATTTATTCTCTTCCCAACTAACTATTATTCACTAGTTAGTTATTTTCATTTAGTGCCAGGCTGGCGCCTCCCATACACTTTAGTAATAGGTTGCCTGCGTTCCTTCTTAGCTCTATCAATACTCCCCCCCAAAAGAATGACCTTGTCCTCAAGGGGAAACCGAGGAAAAGAGTGTTGCAATTGTGTAGCAAGTTCCCAGGAATTATCACATGCTGGTAACTGATCCCACTGGACCAAGACCTCCAAATTCCCATCCTTATCCTCCCTATATTGCAAAATATCAGTTGGCTCCACTTGTAATTCAAATTCCTCAGAAAGCATTGGTGGTAATGGCTGCTGTTGGTGACCCTGCTTCAAAGCTTTCTTTAGCAACGATACATGGAAAACTGGATGAACTCTAGCAGATTCTGGAAGGTCTAAGCGATATGCAACTGGACCAATCCTCTCAAGGATTTGATAAGGACCATAGAATTTAGCAGAGAGTTTCGCGATAGGTCTATTAGCCAAAGACTTCAGCTTATAAGGCTGAAGTTTTAAAAATACCCAATCCCCTACTTCATATTCAACTTGTCTTCTATGTTTGTTGGCTTGTGTTTTCATAACATCTTGAGCTTTCAACAAATTCTGTTGTAACTCTTGTAAAATCAAATCCCGTGACATCAACAGCTGGTTAACTGCTTCTATCTTAGAAGTAAAAGTGCACCCTTTAATCATTGTCGGGGGATCTCTTCCATACAAAGCCTTGAAAGGGGTCATTCCAGCTGAAATGTTGTAGGTGGTGTTAAACCAAAATTCTGCCCAAGAGAGCCAGTCCACCCAACTTTTTGGTTTAGGTCCAGCAAAGCACCTGAGATAAGTTTCCAAACTCCTATTGACCACCTCAGTCTGGCCATCTGTCTGAGGGTGATACGCAGTGCTGTACTTGAGTGTAGTTCCAGCCAATCTGAACAATTCCTGCCAGAATTGACTCAAAAATATCTGATCCCTGTCTGAAACGATGGATGTAGGAAATCCATGTAAACGAACTACTTCTTTGACAAACAAAGCCGCCACATCCTTTGCATTGAAAGGGTGCCCAAGTGGATAAAAATGAGCATATTTTGTGAGTCTGTCCACTACCACAAATATAGTATCCTTGCCCTTAGTTTTAGGCAAACCAGAAATAAAATCCATAGAAATGTCTTGCCACACCTGTGTTGGTATTGGTAATGGCTGTAACAAACCTGCAGGGGCTAATGTGGAATATTTCTGTCTTTGACAGATATCACAAGCCTCTACATACTGCTTTACATAGCTTCTCATACCTTCCCAGTAGAAAAAACTGGAAACTCTCTTGTAGGTTCTGAAAAATCCCGAATGGCCTCCCGTCACACTGTCATGGCATTCAGCTAAAATCAGAGGAATTTTGTTAGAACCCTTTTTCAAAACCAGTCTTCCTTTGTATAACAATCTGCCTGCTTGAAATTGAAAACCAGGATGAGCATTAGGATCACAAGCTAAGTCCTGGATCACCTTCTTCCATTTAGGATCAGTTTCCATTTCTTGAAACCAATCTTCAGCATCAGCCAAATCAATTACAGAGATAGCAGTATACATGGTTTTTCTTGACAATGCATCTGCTACTGTATTCTCTTTGCCAGGTTTGAATTGGATCTCAAAATCCAACCCTATGAGTTTTACTGCCCACTTGAATTGCTCCTCACTAAACAACCTTTGATCTGTAAGGAATTTCAAACTCCTTTGGTCAGTCTTTATAACAAAATGTCTACCCATGAGGTAGTGTTTCCATTTCTGAACAGCTTGTACCAAAGCCATCAACTCTCTCTCATAAACTGATTTAACTTGAGCTCTGGGGGAAAGACCTTTACTCCAAAAAGCTAAAGGTTTCCCTTCTTGCATCAAGACAGCCCCTAGCCCTTTACTAGATGCATCAGTTTCAACAATAAATGTCTTAGAAAAATCAGGTACTGCTAACAATGGTAGACTAACCATGGCCTGTTTCAGAGTTTGGAATGATGTAGTGGCTTCCTCATTCCACACAAAATTGTCCTTCTTCAATAAGTCAGTCAAGGGCTTGGTGATTCTACCATAATTCTGTACAAATCTCCTATAATAGCCTGTCAGCCCCAAAAATCCTCTTAAACTCTTCAAGTCTTTAGGAACAGGCCAAGATTTTACAGCCTCTACCTTTGTCTGGTCTGCTGCCACTCCTGCCCCAGAGATAACATGACCCAAATACTCTAGGCTTGGCTGAACAAAACTACATTTTTTTTTTTGTTGACCAGCAAGGAATTTCCTCTTAATGCTTCCAGCACTTTCCGCAAATGATCTTCATGTGCAGCCTCATCTCTACTATAAACCAAGATGTCATCAAAGAAAACCAATGCAAATTGTCTCAAAAAAGGTCTTAAAACCTCATTCATTAGAGCTTGGAATGTAGAAGGGGCATTAGTCAAACCAAAAGGCATCACCACAAACTCATAATGACCTTCATGAGTTCTAAAAGCTGTTTTTTCAATATCAGTTTCCTTCATTCTGATCTGATGATAACCCGATTTCAAGTCCAATTTAGTGAACACAGTGGCTCCACCAATTTCATCCAAAAGTTCCTCTATAATTGGAATAGGGAATTTGTTAGGTATCGTTATTTTGTTCAAGGCTCTATAATCTACACAAAACCTCCACCCTCCATCCTTCTTTTTCACCAGTATAATAGGACTTGAATATGGACTAATACTGTGTCTAATTACCCCAGATTCCAGCATCTCTGCTACCAATCTTTCTATCTCTGTCTTCTGATAATGTGGGTACTTGTAAGGCCTCAAATTAGGAATTGAAGCTCCCTCTTTGAGATGGATAGCATGATCATGCTTTCTAAATGGAGGCAGCTCCTTTGGGTCTGAACATACCTCATCAAATTCATCTAGTAAATTCAGAAAATTTTTTGGTAGGGTCTTTGGAGAATCTAATTCTGTCTTGGTTCTTTCACATTGAATTAATAATCCCTCACCTTCTTCTTTTAAAACTTGCATCAGTGCTCCAAAAGGGAGTTCAGTTTTAGTTAAGGCTGGATTTCCAGCTATTCTGATGAACTTTTCTCCTTGTTTCAGAGTTAGTTCCAGCTTTCCAAAATCTGCTTTAATTTCTCCCAACCCTGCTAGCCAATCCAACCCTAACACCATGTCAACCCCCTTGAGTGTGAACAAATAAAAATCTTGGATTGCTTCTAAGTTCTGCATCTGAAATTTTAACTGTGCACACTTTCCCTTGCATCTTACTTTATGTCCATCTCCTACTTCTACCATGTAAGGAGAGGTTTCCATAACTGTTAAGTGCAGTCTTTCCACCAACTCAGTAGCTATGAAATTGTGGGAAGCACCACAATCAATTAGGATGACCACTACTACACCTTCTAACAATCCCTCCACTTTCCAAGATCTAGTAGTAGTGAATCCAGACATGGAACACAATGATAGATGCAAAGATCTAAAAGACTGCAGGGGCTCCTCCACTTCATCCACTCCCTCTTCCTCCTCTTCTTCCATAATGATCATCTTAAATTGTCTGTTTTTACATCGATGTTCTCTATTATAAGGTTCATCACATCTAAAACATAACCCTTTTTCTCTTTTCTCTCTGACTTCAGCACTGGTTAAATGCTTAA
This sequence comes from Cicer pinnatifidum, assembly GCA_037974775.1. Taxonomy (NCBI): domain Eukaryota; kingdom Viridiplantae; phylum Streptophyta; class Magnoliopsida; order Fabales; family Fabaceae; genus Cicer; species Cicer pinnatifidum. The sequence continues at coordinate 8,849,205 of JBBPBR010000002.1, forward strand.
ACTCCCCTCCTCTGTTTTTAACACTTTCCACACTTTGACTCTGGCCAGTCCCACTCATGGTACTGCTTTTCTGATCTGAACTCAACTTTGATTCTAGGGTTATAGTTTTAGAATAGGGCAGGTTACGTGAATTGCCGTTCGTTCTAGAAGCATAACTATACCCATTTTTCATATTGACTAACCTGTTCTTTTGTTCAATCAATAGAACTTTTTGAATCATTTCTGACAAGGAGTTAAGCTCATACAATTTTACCTCAGCTTGTAGCTCCTGTTTGAGTCCATTCAAGAATATTCCTCTCACAAATTCTTGATCAATGGTTCTCATGGCTCCTACGTATTTTTCAAAATTCTCAACATACTCATCTACTGTGCCTGTTTGTTTCAATGATAACAATTGCTCAAAAGGATTCTGAACCATTGAAGGTTGGAATCTACGCACCACAGCAATCTTAAAACCTTCCCAATTAGGGTTAGGGTTGCATTTCTCCCACCAATGGTACCAACTCAACGCTTTTCCTTCTAGAGCCATGACTGTAGCTTGCATCTTTTCTTCCTCGGTTACCTCCTTTAACAAAAAGTATCGCTCCAATCTGTGTGTCCATCCAAAAGCATCTTCTCCCGCAAAAATTGGAATCTCCAATTTCCGCCATTTCTCCCTCTGATGAACCGCTTCACTGTGACCTTCATTACTTTCAGTTCCTTCCTGAAACGGACTACTCTGTTCACGATTCGAGCCAAATTTCATCAACAAATCAGCGATTTGATCCTCATGTTTCTTCGCCAGAGCTTCTGCAAACTCAAGTCGAGTTTTCATCTCTTCACGTTCCTGTTCCCAATCGTCACTGGATCTCGCCATGCTTCTCGTCCTCATACGCAGCAGCTCCAAGCGTGGAATTCAGGGCACCGGGATCGGTGCTCTGATACCAGAGCTAATACCGGTATCAATTAGGAACAAATAGCGTAATGAAACTGAATGGAGGATTAGGATCAATGAACCCTAATCTCTTGTATTATTGATTGAATAGAAGAATTACAAAGAATTGTAGAGGAAGAAAGAAAACAGATAGCTGGAAGAGAAAACAACAGCTCTCTAACTGATTCCCAGAATCAGTTATGCCTAACTTTCTGTTTCAACAACCAACTAATTCCTCTCTTTCCCTCCTATTTATTCTCTTCCCAACTAACTATTATTCACTAGTTAGTTATTTTCATTTAGTGCCAGGCTGGCGCCTCCCATACACTTTAGTAATAGGTGGCCTGCGTTCCTTCTTAGCTCTATCACAGAGATAAAAACTGTTGAACCTTTGGGGATGAACAGTTCCTCAACAAGATATTGGATATTGTTCCATCCTAACATGATATCAGGGGCCTACAGTGTCCAAACAACTTGGCCTGTTGGATTATTAATTCTTCTCCTCCACAAATCACACATGTAAGAGGAAGTCTAACGATGTTGTCATGTCTGAAGTGGAATGTTCAAACACAGTGAATATTCAATTTGTTCTATAAAGTTAGATCAAGGGACTCAAAAAATTCACAACATATTGAGTCATTTAAACAACCCCGCGATGTCAAGGATCTTCTTCTGTTATTTTCATTATGGTGGCTAGAAGGTCCTATGCACAACTTGATTAAAGCACCCTCCGTTAACTTATACACATGTAACATCTACACTACAAAATTTAACCTGTACATCAAATAATGTAAAAATAATATATCATTTTAGACATTTTGATGTCACAGTTAATGCATAAGTATGAAAACTGTCAGAAGCAGGCAGAAGCTATTGCACAATGTAACATTAAAGCAATTCACCTTTTGGCAAGAGAAGCAAATATTGGAGAAGCAATTAGAAGTCCAACCATAAATGCAGATGACAGAACTCCATCTTGAAAATTGTTCAAGTTAAAATCCCCCCTGAAATGTGAAAAACCATGCTACCGTAAAAAGTTAAATAATTATATATATATATAGATAGATAGATAGATAGATAGATATAGATATATTTGAGTCCTTATAAAATTTACTTATTTTGATCTCAGTCCTAAAATTTGCAAGTTATATGCTTTTTTTTAATAGTCAGTGTGTTAGTAATTAATTGTTAATTTTGTTAGATTCTTGACATGTTTGGATGTGTTCGAATAGAATTGATTTTTCATCTAGAATTGATTCTAACTTGAAGCTACGATATGTAGTTTTTAGCTTTACAGTTGATTTTTACTCTCAAATCTATTATTCAACCCACTTTTCCATAAACATATCCAAACAATCTACTCAGTTTAAACTACATCAATTTTACGAAATCAACTTTTGTCACCACAGAACCAAACACACTAAAAGCAAAATCAGAAATAATACAAAAAAAATGTAAAGGAGTAGTAGAACATACTGAATTCCAGTAGCGGCAGAACAAATGCCAGAATCAGTACAAGTTGCAAGACTTCCATTTACACCATTGCTAGCTATAGCTCCTCGATCCACATAGTTGATCAAGTTTATGACGCAAAATATTATAAGAAGCCTGAAATCACAATATATCACATATCCGTATGCTTCAAATTGATATCGAAATTCTAAAGATAGAAAGGGAATTGAAATGCAAAAGTAGGTTTGCGAAGGAATACCTTTTGGGCGTAAACCAAGAAGGATTTTGAGTTTGACCAGATTTTGGTACCATTTTGGAATTGATTCTGCGATTGTAAATTCCAACAGTGATTGTTTGAAGTTGGTCAACAGTTCAAGTAAGTTTTGCCTTCAATTTTCTTTCTTCGGATTGTTACGCAATTCTTCGTCCAAACACGGCTTACACCGCCTCCAAATGAAATTGTAATACAATTTACCTATCTCAAACTTAGCCAAAACATTTATTAATATTAAAATCAATAAAACTCTCAAACTTAGACAAAATATTTATTAATATTAAATCAATAAAAGGCATGTCTTCTTGTCCTCTTGTGCATTGCATGCATTAATAGATATATAACATATTTAAAATTATGTTTGCTAAGTTTGAAGTTTAATTAAAATTTTATAAAAAAAATTATTCATTTGATTGACGATAATTAATTTAATGACCAAAATAGTAATAATGTATTGTTATTTGTAACATTACAACTCATTAGTTTTTTAAGGGTCTATTAAGTTGAAAAGGAATAGAGATATGGCAGAAAAATTATCTTAAACTTAACTGTGTTGTTCAATTTCTTTTTTTCTTTTTTAGGGACACAAGAGGCAAAGTATCTTGTGAGTCCTCTCTTTAAGAGTGGAAAATATTGAAATAGATAAAATATTTATTTAAAATTTACTTAAATATTTGATAAAAATATAGTTATAGTCTTTTAACTTTAATTAAATTATTGTTTATATCTTTTAAATA
>JBBPBR010000002.1:8853052-8871327 GCA_037974775.1 Cicer pinnatifidum
TTAATATATCTTAAATACTAAATGTAAATGATGTAACTTAAAAGATCAACTAAAAAAATAAATTTAAAGAATTTAAGTAAAAATTGAACTAAACTTAAAAGATTAAGATTTAATTTTACCCAAATATTTTTATTTTTATCAAAAATATTATTATATAAATACTATAATTGTTAAAAAGCAAAATAACACATCTAATCTAATATAATATCTTCTCTTGTTGAACCATACATAACAACATATAAAGTTTCTTATCTCGCCTAGCCTCTCCTCCCATTCTAAGAGAAGTAGACTTAAATATGTTTTTTACTTTTTGTAATTTATAAATGGACCATACAATAATTTTTTTATTTGTTTTTGTAAGATACGAAAAGTCATTTTATTACGATATAGATAAGATAACATATGAACAATAAAGTTAGGAACATAATCAATAGCACGAAGAACATTATTCTTTTGTTGCTTTACAAATGCTACTCGGCAATTTTGTCAATTCCTAAAAGACGCCTACAAGCAAAAATGATAAAACCATACTCCGGAAGATTCTCATAATATGACTTTTATTTTTTTTACTCATAATATGGCTTAATGCTATTGAATATTGCTTTTGCATCAAACTTGAAAATAATATGCTTCAAACTCAGTTCTTATTGATTCTAGCAATCCATCTACATTACATATTTTACAGCATATACCAAGTTTGAAGAGCTAGCTAATGACTTACAAATTATAAATAACTTTTCAGCCAACAAATCTGTCACATATTCTTTATAGTACATACATGGTCTTCACATATTCTTATGAATCGTATATACATAATACATACATACATGTACATCAGACCCACTTCACATGGTCTTCACATACTCTTTATAGTTGAGTAAGCTGCCACATGAACTTCGTAGCATTCACCATCCCATGATAAGTCATGCGCCATTGCTTCCATTATGCTATGTTTCCACTTCGATGAGCTATTCCTCTACACCCACATCAAAGTCAATAATTCATTAATGAGTCTCTAACACACACACAAACACTAAACACAACACTGACAGAGACACATAAATACTAATACTAATTTAAGAAAACAGAAGTGATTAAATGTAATATACTAATGTTGTATTAGTGCCTGTCACCAAACCTATCAAACATTGGACATGAATGAGCTCTCTAAAGCATATACTCTCTTTATCAAACATTGGACATGAATGAGCTCTCTAAAGCATATACTCTCTTCATTCCTTAATACATGTCGCTTTTAGAGTTTTTGCAGTTAAAGGATAAGCTAGTATGACAAAAAAAAAAGTATATTATAACCTTATTATTTACTTCCTCCATTTTATTTATTTAACCTCTTTCATTATTATTCTCAATAAATTTCTCAAAAAAATAACATTTTCAATGCAAACAAAACAATTGCTTGCTGATTGCTTTTATGTGAAAACGGTTTGTAGTCTATTCATCAAACGCTAATTCCAGCTTTTAGTCCAAAAAAAAGCTTGTTCCAGCGTAAAAAAAAATTAAAGCTTTCCAAGAGTTGTCATTCTGCAAGTAATCAACCTTCACTAAGTACGTGGTCAATAAGAATTGAATTGGGAGAACAATTACTTTATGGAAAATCTGAAATATAATTAATGGCAGACAAGAGTAAAATGGACAAAACGTAACTTTAAACTATCAAAACGACATGTAAAAAGAAACAAAAAGTGTCTCCAAAAGCGACATGTATAAAGGAATAGAGGGAGTCGCATTTTGGTAAAACTTAAATAACAAATAGCACCAGAAACTACATACAATTTCATCAATGGCAAGGCCAAGTGACATGTTCCGAAAGGTATTGTTGATTAACTTTGAGTATTCAGTTGCCTCATGGTCATGGTATATGAAGTTTCTATCAAAAGGTATCGCCCTAGAAAATATGAATGATGTGAGTGTTATACAAGTATGGAAGAAAAAAAAATACACATCACAAATATTTTTGTGGACTTCTACCTGTTTGTGTGAGTGTCCGGACCAACTGCTATTGGAGCTGCTCCATACCTTAATGCTTTGAGCTACATATTCAATTTATAAAAAACTGTACAATTCAATTAACATTCCACATAACAACAACCACCAAGTCTTATTCCATTAGGTGGAATTGACTATATTGATTAAATGACGCCATAATATTATATAAGGAAAATTGCCACCTCCCTTGAAATATCAATAAATGACAATGAGACTCCCTCTAGTTTTAAAATGAACATGGACCTCCCTTACTCTTTTCTTCACGTATCACACATACCCCTTCTGTTAAGAGTCACCATTGGATTATTAAGGTCAATGCACCACCTAGTTTTTTGGCATTTAACGATTACCACCCTTGTGATACTACTCTCGCATTACCCATCAATTGCAACCATCGATTTTGACTCAAAAGAACCAAAGCCAAAAAGGAAAAATTATGTGAAAAAAAGATCTAGACCTTTTCTTGAGACCACACAATAAATCTATGAATGTGTGTTTTGCTTCCTCAAATCAAATAGAAAAATAAGATCAACATCAACACAAATAACATCAAACATAAAATTATAGTGAAATAAATCCAAAAATATATTGTATATTCTCCCAAATCAATTGTTGTGAAGTCCTCACCAACCAATCCTCATGAAAAACTGGGCAACAAGAAACTTGAGAGGAGAAAAAATGCTTCAGTTCAACAAGGCAAGTTTGAGGAGCATTGCCAACTCTATTTATGTTTGAAGATTGAATTAAAAGAAGATAGGGACAAAAAAGGATGAGTGATGATGGATTGGAAAGAAAGAGGTAGAGAGAGATAGTATAAGTGAGTGGAAGGAAGGATTACACTGTTGCTCTCGCTGACGATGGTAAGCGCCGTTAACCCCCAAGGGAGGTGAGTGATTTCTAAAAATTAGAGGGGGTATGTGTGTTGTTTACTGAAACTACAAGGGAGGTAAGGGTAATTCTCCCTATTATATCATTATTCATTAATCATGTTGGTAGCCAAACCATTGACCCCTAAAATTTCCACATAACACATGAAAATATCTCCGCGCAAAACCAAATTTGTTTATATTAATGTTATTAAATACTACACAGGAAAAATGAAATAAAGTGCAATTTGATAAGAATCAATTTCTTTGAGAAACAAGCAACTTCATGTTTTACTTTAAGTGATAATCTTTGGAGAAAAATCACCATTAAAGGGGGTGAGGAAGGGGATGGACTTACTGGGGTTTCATCAGTGGGATCAAGAAAAGATTGACACAATATAATGTCAGATCCTGCGAATAGTAAATGCAATAGAGCTTCATCATTTGCACGCACAAATTTAATATTATCATCCTGCAGATTTTGAACGAAATGGCAGTGTTAGTAGCATACAACGCTAAATTAGCTTTCTATAACATAATATCATAATAATGCATCTTTATGACCAGAAAAGTTCAGTATACATGACAATGACAGCAATAACAAGATACGCCGAAGCTATCAATATTCAATGCCTGCATACACGCACAACTGTTGCAAGAAGTTAAAAAAAAAAATTAACACAGTGTGGAGGCAACCTTGAGTTCCTTCTGAAGTGAATCTATTGCCTGATTCAAGACTGGTCTTTCACTGGTCCACATAAATATAAACTGCAGATAATTAATAATCATTCAAAACTGGTTTTAAACAAGAAATCCTCGGGAATAACAATTTTTGCTTATATAATAATATTAAATGTAGATAGATTAGTTGACATTTGCTTATATTTTAGTCCAACAAATGCATGCATTTTTTTTCTTCTTATAATTGAGTCCAGAAGAGTATATCAGTAAATGAGGAAGTCAAATTATAAGCAATGCAACAATAAGTTCCGTAGAGATGGCCCAACCTGGACGTTCTGTTGCTTAGCATTCAAAACAATATCCTTAATCTTTTTCTCATCAACATTAGCTCCTTCTGAAATATTGCATCCAACCTGATAAAAATTTCAATAATGAACAGACAAGCCAAGTAAAACAACATACATAAATTCACAACACTATCATCATACCAGTGATAAAAAGTTTTAGTTCAAAAAAGGCTGCTCCAAACAAGCCACCTTACTGCTTGTTTACTTTGAGAAAATATTATCTATTTGCATTTGTTATTTTTTCTTTTAAATACAAAAACTGCCACCTTATATTCTAACATTTGTCACCCGCACAAACAATTAAGGCTTATAGGAAACAAAGAGAGGACCACTTACAACAGTAATAGAAGAATGTTCAGATAACCCCAGCCGCTGCAGCAACGCAACTTTACAAACAGATTTTCCGTTCATATTTTCAGCATTAAATTTTTTTGGAAGAAAATAGTCTGTTGAAGGATCCCATGTTGATTTATCAAATCCATAAGGAGCAATGACCAACTTGTCCCTGCTACCAAATGTAATTCTCCATTTTGAATACTAAGGAAAAGGCCTTAGTCTAAAAGTCACGTTATTGAAGGGCATTATTTTAAAATAGTTAACTACAACATTTTTTTAGTTAACAACTTATAATTAATATTAACTTGCAGGAAAAACGAAAATAACTTTCTATCAAATATATATAAACAAGATATGGAAAATGCTAAAATGTTACAACACTTACCCATGAAGATTTAAAGTAGGTTCCAGTTCATGACTCAAATTACGAACAATTGCATGCTTTGGATGGAAAGATGACATTACTACAACTCTGTTTGAATAGACAACTCCCCCCTGTAAATTTGATGGCAGACTCAATATTGTTCGGTCATTAGTAAATATGCCTCCAGTCTCAAAAAAATAGTCATTGTGGTTTGGCAAATGATGTTATTAAACAACTAATTGCTGCAGCATTAGAGGAATTAATACATAAAATAAGTTAATTGTTTGTAACAATGCCTTGCTCCAAGATGCAAGTGCAACGATTCTCAAAATTCATAATTAATATTAAGATGAAAGACTAGTCCAATGAACTAGATTTACTGATAAGGAGGAAAACCATTTAGAAAAAGAAAGCCCCAATGGTTTTTTCAATACCATTTTGCAATTTTTATAGAGATTAAAAATGGGTGGAAAAATAAAGAATACACGAGTGAGAGAACACCTTTAAAATATTGACAAGTTGTGTGTTAGTGTTGTCTTGCAGACGGTCAGGGCGATGAAGACTTGAAGGATCAAGTCCACATAAGGCTAATTTATCTGGTTGCTCAATACCCTATAATATTAATAGCACATCCAATAATTACAAGATTGACATGATCATATGAAAACATTAACTCTATAACAAACTAAGTGTATTTTTTCCGTGCAAATTCCAGATGGAAGAACTATCAATATTTAGAAAACCCAATGCATATCCAATAGGAGAAAGACGTCCAGCTAACCTGTGAGTTGAAGCCATGGCATGTCAGTAATATTCTGGTTCCTCCCAGTCCCTAAACAAAAAAATGATTGAGAATATTGCAAGTGATATTTTTTCTTTATAAATAACCAGAAGTAGAAGAGTTAGTGGCAATAAATATTTATTTGACAATGCCATATAATCTTCATTATTTAAATTTTCCCTACATGCAACCAGATGAACTTTGCAGGTTTTATTTTCTAAAAATCCAAAGCAATTTAAGGATTGAAGAAACAAAAGTAAATGTGTGAAAATTCTGCCAGGGAAAGTAACAGTGGCTATGTGAAGTCTTTGTTTCAAAAGAACTAAAATACGGCAATGACAAAGAGCGAACAAGGTGCATTCAATAGCTTTGCTTCTGTTTCTTGTCATTCAACAATTTAAGCTCAATAGACTTTCAAAATCTTTGACAAGAATTGACGAAAGAAAATACATAAAAAATAGTTGAATCACAATTCATATTAGTGATACAAAACCTACAATTTATACATGTATTTCAAAATTCAAAGTCATTTGTGGTTCATTACATGTTAGTTAGTAGACTGTATAAATACACAGAAGATAAGCTCCAAGAAAAGGTGACATGGAGCCAATAATAAGAACTTACCATTACATCTAAAGCCTTTTCGAAATCAAGTAGACAATGACATGACCTTATATGATATGATGTTTTAAACAAATAATATAAATATGAACTTTCAAGAGTTGGATAGTCTGTATTTGAAGCCATAAAAAATTCAGTGGCATTTTCTTGTTGGTTGAATTATTCTCCATTAATAAAACAGCACTAAGATACCTGTATAATAGTATCTAAGTAGTATAAAAACTATTCCTAATTCCTAAGAGATAATCTAATATTCTCTAAATTATAAACTGATCTTACAATATAAACTAAGGTACTACTTCAGTATAGTATAAAAGATATTATATGATACTGTTTTCTAATATTCTAACAGATACCTGGTTAACAAATATATCCCAGAAAAGGGGCCCAACAATGGCAGTCTCCCAGTTATGTAGATGCAGTATATCAGGCTTCTTCCCACATTTTACTATATAATCCAATGAGGCACGACAAAAGTAAGAGAACCTGATGGCAGAAGATTTCACATCAAGATTATTGACAATTTTGTACACATAATAGAGGAAAAACCTTAAGTTGATCAGATTTTATATTCCACTCACTTATTTTCAAAAGTAAGGTACTGATTAGATACTAGCTAATCAGAGCGTCCTTTCTATTTTTCTTTTAGAACACAGTTTGAATGCATAAAAAGATAGTCATAATGGGTTCCCGAATAGTTTTTTGATAAAGGAGATACCAAATTACACTGTGTAATACTTGAGTACTATTACACAGCATAATAATTTTTTATCAAATACTTGCATAATAACTTAAAGCTGTTGATGTGTCAATGAGGTACATTGATATTTATGTCTTATACGCTTTCATTAAAAAAAGCATCTCAATAACATCAAATATTTTTAGATTTATGCAAATAAAATCAGAGATAATATCCATATGATATAAATTTTTAATCTAATGCTGACTTTTGTGAGGTAAAATTTTATTGAGCAGTATAATAGTACCTAAGTATTACAGCGGTATAATTTGATCCCTACTCATATTGATATTATTAAATATTTTTCCTCCTTTTAGCTTCTTTCTTTTCACCTTTGCAATTTGTAAACCAATTCATCCAAGTTTATGGCAACAGTGACAGCACTCAAAGTATGTATTGTCAAGCTCAAAAACTCACATTTGAAGAAACCATTCTGCTTTCCAACATTAATTTTAATTCTTTATCAAAAGTCCCCTTAATAACAAACATTTCAAACTATATAAGTAGTGATATATGAACTTCAAATTTTAGAATTTTATTAGTCTTATAGCAGATGGAAATTAGAATTTCATTTACCTTTCAAAATCGTCCGGGTAACCATATATCATCTCACGGCTGAAAAAGGACGAATAGTGCTGTGGCTCGATCAAAGTGACTCCAATGTCATAAACAACTCTGTCATACACTAAGGGTAAGTATAAAGGAAAGCAATATCAGTAGATTTTATTTTAAACAATAAACAAAGACACGAAACTTTATTCGTAATATCTTTCATCAATTTTTTAGTCACCACCAATACATATTATTTTATGTTCATTTTAGATGCAGACCAATGGTTATTAATAAGCAAACAAAGTAAAACTAACCCAGTCCAAATTTTGTTTCCATGTATTTGACCATTAAAATATGAGTAAGCCTCCACATTAACTTCACGCAACCCTTGCACTTCCTCTAGGTCTAAACATGTATATCTACATAGTAGTTAGATTATTAGATACAACAAAATTGAAAAATAGTAAATATCAGGGAACTATTAGACTAATATCGAAATAGAACAATAGTCGTTCATAAAGATCACTAAATAGCTTAAGAATCTTGTGCTTACTTTGGTTGACATTAATTGAAAGAAATAACAGAAGAAGCAAGGAAACAGATAAAAAGACATCAGTTTCTTAATTACTTGGGCAATATAACCTCCACCAGGTGGCCTTTTCTTTGAAGTGCACGAGATATGCCGGTTACATATGATGCTACAGATCCTCTAGGCACCAATGGTGTCATTTCAGTGCAAATGTGAATAATATGAAAACCATTCCTGAATGAAGTTGATAAAAAGAATAACAATCAGATATTAAGAAGGTAACTTACATGGAAAACATTCAAGCATTAGTTGTTACATTTAAATGTGAAAATAAAATAAAATGATCAACTGCAGGCAGGATTTACCTTTTGCTTTCATCTGAAAAGCAACGAAGTTCTCCCAGTAGTTCAGAATCTCTTTTATGTGAGACGACATTAAAGACATCAGCCACACTCACTTTGTGGTTTAACACAAAACTTCTCAATTCAGATGCCTCTGCATGGCTAATTACACTGCCAAGGACCATTGAGTCTATTCGAAGCAGCAATTCGGAACAAATTGATAACCTATCTGGTTTACAAAATACAAACAGAAACAGTAGTTTAATTCATCATCCTAGTGATGAACTGTAGACTTCTAAGAATATATATAAACATATCATTGTTAAAATCAAACTAATTTTAAATTTCTGTTAGCAAAGATATGAAAAATGACATTTAGTTCAATTCTATTAGCACAACTCTATTAGTTCAATTATATATAACTTCAGTATATCAGCAGTGATTAAGTTTCCTACTTATAGATACTTGTGCAATTTTAAAATAGAATAGGTACTGTAACCAGAAGAGAATGGCCACAAATAAAAATGAGAACAACATATCCTAGTTAAGTAATTAAAGGAGAAAACTAAAGAGATAAGTTAATTGTTTAATCAAAGGGAAAAAAAAGTATATTTCATAATTGTTTAAGGGAAAAAAAAACATATTATGTAATCAGACATATGTTATGTGTCAACATTGCATAATTAAAAAAGTGAAAGTGTATGGAATCATGTTGTTGTATATGGCGGCTCATATTTACTAATACGTGGACAGTTGCTCAAGTGGAGCGGGGAAACAGTATTGAAGCACAGGCTGTAATCATGTAACCCTAATCGTGCTTAATAGAAATCAGAGTGAACGTTTTGTTGTCAGTGACATATACACAATTGACCAAACTTCCTAACCAAATTGTGTGTCCACTTTATCGCGTTTCACGTCATCTATTTATCTTTAGTTTCCGGTTGTTGTTAACCAATACATGTTTTAATAGTAAAACAGAAGATAATCTAGTGGCTGTTAATAACAAATAAAAGACATTAATATACAATTGATTGAAAAGTTGTATTAGGTACAAAAGCACATGTCATGATGCAATCACTTTTACCAGCACCCCCCTGCTTTTCTCCTTCCAATTTCTTTATCTTATCCAATAGGGACTGTTTTTCTTTCTTTGATTTGTGAAGTTCCTCAATGGCACCGAGGCGTTGATTGTTTAAGTATAGTATGTCTGCATACAATAAGAAAAATACACCAAAATTACTAAACATTCTTCCACAAAGTATAAACCACATGTATGAGTAAGGTGAAATGACTAACTCTGCTGAGCTTCCCTGAACAATTGCCAAATATTACCATGTTTCACATTTTGTTCATCACCATCAGAAAATGACTAAAATAAAAAGAAGGAAAAAAACAATAAGAAAGCAATGAAACACTTGAGAAATTAGGATAGAAAGAGTAAAAGGGGGATGCAAAAACAACAATGAAACACTTGATAACCAAGTGTTTAATGAGTTTCAGTGAAAGTCAAATTTGAACACTAGCTGGAACAATCATCTACGTGATAGAGTTCAAACATTGGCTGCAACAATCATTGGTGAGACTTTACTTACCTCTCATTCAAATTACTAGAGTGTTCTTCCCTTGGGAATCAAACGGTTAGGACAAAAAGAAAAGGGGAAATGTAAAAGACACAACATATTTGAAACAAAAGCAAGCATACCTTGGACTTGTCCTCATTTTTATTACCATCTAACCTAAGACACAGAATCTTATATTAGTTTCCAAATTGTGAACACATTTAAAAAGAAAAGAAGGTTACCTGTGTTCATGTAAGCCATTGGAATCTCCATTATTCCTGAAAACACATTTTTAAAAAATGAAACAAGATAAGACCAAAACAAACAAAAAAAATGAAACAAGAAGAATAGGCTAAAATCAAGTTAAATTAGCTAAATATAAATTTTAGAGGTTTTAAAAAGAGATTAAACAACAGAGCTTAATTTTATTTATTTTTTAAAAAATCCTAATTTTCTTTCAACTTCAAAAAAAGAAAAGCAATTTCAAATTCTTCTAGTAATTATAAGATTCTTTCTTCATACACCTAATTTTTTCTATTTTAAAATAAATTCATACTCTAAATCATGAGTGATTACTCATTTGTGAGATGAACTGTACAAATTATGAATGATAAATTAAAATAAAAAAAAAAAAGACTAGTTTATGGTTAAAGAGGCTTCAATGATGAAATGTAAGGAATTAGAGTATGAATGTAAAGTGTTATAGGAAGAGTGTGACCTGAAACAAGAAAGAGGTGAAATGGGTTTTGGAAGAAAATGCGAAGAAATTCCCAAAATCGGCATCATTGAGTTGAACTGAATTCAATTCAGCAATGTAATGTTAATGTCATGATTCTTAAATTCAAGTGAAGAATGATATAATCATAAAAATATCGTTAATCAATGGAAACTATAAACACACCATGCTTAATACACAACACGTGTCAAATCAAAATCAAAACTTAGTTAGGATTAGGAATTCATCCTTTTCCATCATTTTGAGGAAAATAAATAAATAAAAATTGTTAAGCACCTTGTGACCTTATAAATAATTATCGTGTTATGATAATATAGATTTTTAATTACATAATCGAATGACATGTTTCAGGAAATTACCCTATGTTATTTTATTTTAGTTTGTTATTTATTTTAATGATTAGTGACTGAAATAGGTTTTAGAATATTCTTTAGGTTAGTTTGTAAATGTCTTAGCTTTATAGTTAAACTAATTATCTTGAATGAAACCAAAGCACATTTCAACAAAAAAAATTATCTTTTCAATGAAAATTCTTTTTATTTGTACATTTACTTTGAACGAGTATTTTGTTTTTGAGATGATATTAATTGAGATTTTTTATAACATTTTTTATTTTTCGTACAATCGTATGTTAAGGGACCGAAAAAGACTGCGATGGTTCAAATTTTACTCTTTCAAATTTATCTTTTTCTGTCAAACTCAAAACATACTCGTATATGATAAATAAATTTAACTAATAAAGAAAGGAAGAAAATAGTGAATAATAACTTAAATGCAACTTTCTCTATTTTTATTTTTGGGATTTCTTAAACATTAAAAAATTATGAAAAACAACAGAAAAATCATTTAACAAATCAGAAGCAAACCTAAAAAAAAACTTTTAACACTAGTTTTATTTTTTTGAGTCGTTCTTTGTTTTTCTATTCTCTTCATTTTTAGCTCAAGTTTGGATATTTTAGAGTTTTGTTCTATTATTGATATTGAATCTGTTTTTTGTTTTATTTTCGAGATTAGTAATAGTAACTTTGGTGGTGTTGAGGAAGAGGAGGAAAATACCAAGTGTTTTAGACAAAATATAGGGTATGTGAATGAGTTAGGGAAGAAGAAGAATGATAGGTGTTTCTAACAAAATGTAGGATAGGTGGATGAGGTTGGGAAGAAGGTAGATGAGTTTGGAAAGATAAATGAGTTCTTCTATGTCGAATTTTGTTTTTCAATTCATTCTTTTCTTTTTTTAATCTCAGACAACTTAGTCAGCAAAACCATGTGGTCAATAGTTAATATTTTTTCAATAAAATGTGATAAAAAAAATGGTTAGCAAAATTATATTTAACGAACTAAAATGACAGAACAAAATAGAATTCAAACTAAAAAAGCAAGGGGTAAAAAAAAAATTAAGTCATTCAATAAAGAGTTCCTTTGTTACTCATTTTACCGTTGAATTAAGTTCAGTTTTTTTAATAAAAAAAAAAGTAATGGATTTTTTGAGAGCATCACGGAGTAGAAATATATATGATTAAAGACAAGGGAAAAATAAAAGAAAAAGGAGTTTAAATGGAACATTGTTAGATTCGATAGAGGTGAAGATCCAAATACAAACATTAAAAACAAATATGATCTACTCTCAACAGCCTATAACAGTGGTCTTTTGAAGCAAAAGATACACCTCACCAAATACAAAAAGAAATTATAGTTGCCGTTTGTTTAAAAATATTATGCTCCTTCAAAAAGAGTTTGGATGGTTATAAATTTGTATGATATGATTATCTGATATTTCAGGCCAACCCAAATCCATCTTTATTAAACTTTAAACATCAACTCATCTGAATAATTTGCCCAATAAAATTTAGGGTTGAAGACCAAATCTATCAAAACTAACTTCCAGGCACTTGCCCATTTGTAACAATAAAAAAATTGTAATTATTAGTTGTATGATTAGGATTATTACAAATTACAAAATATAATACAAACTAGCTTTGACAAAACATCACTTGCTTTTGAATCACCATTGGATTGAATTGAGCAAATCAGATCTCATAATAATCAAACAGATAATTTGAAAACTGAGAATGGTATTTTCTTTCGATGTTACTATTAGTCGCCAAGCTTACGCTTCTTTAACTTGGACATTCTTC
Organism: Cicer pinnatifidum; assembly: GCA_037974775.1. NCBI lineage: Eukaryota > Viridiplantae > Streptophyta > Magnoliopsida > Fabales > Fabaceae > Cicer > Cicer pinnatifidum. The sequence goes on from JBBPBR010000002.1 coordinate 8,865,647, forward strand.
GTCTCCGTTGTCTTTCCTCCTCCTCCTCTATCAACCTAAGTTGCTCTTCATCCTCCTTCTTAGCAATTAAAGCACTGTTTGCATATATAATACACAAAATCATCAGCACATTAAAATATTACATTTTTTGGATATTTTGTTGGACCAAAAGATTATTTCATAGCATTTTTTTATTTATATATTGTATTTGTATTTAGTTTTAGATTAATACTTATTTTGAAAACTTTGTATAGAAAACAATGAAAATCTTCACAATTTTCCATACAAATCTTTTAAAATAAAAAATAAAGTGAAAACTTGCGTAAGTAAAACTAAAAAAAATAAATAACATTCTCTAAAACCAAACAAACCCACCCTAAATATGAAAATATAAGTAAAGGATATTGATAACATTTATAAGGAAATCACTGAAATCAGGAAAATGGAAAAAGTAACTCAAACAGCAGCTTTTAAATATAATCTTCCTAACAGGAAATGCTAACATACTTTCTAGTATGCTTTTATTAGTTGAAATTTATGTAGAACCCATTTTAATTTCAACTAAGAGAAAGGAGTGAGTTACTATTCTATTAAAATGTGTAACTAGCACTCTTCTTTTCCTAATTTTAATAAAGTGTTCTTGTAAAGTTTAAATATATTTTTAGTCTCTATAAAATTTCAAATTTCGTTTTTATCCCCTATAATTTTTGCTTCGTAGTTTAGTGCCCCTTAAACAAAAATACATTCAAACTTTATCATAATACTACCAAAATTTGCAAGTAGTGTTGTGAGAATGTATGTAAAACTAAGGTCTAAATTTCTGTTATTCTGAGTTCAAGTTCTTGCGCTTAGAAATTCACAATTAATTTCATCATTTGTTAAAAAATTCAAAAATTTTGTGAGTGATATTTTATTATGTTATAAACGTGCTTAAAAAAAACAATTCAAAAATTTGAAAAACACACATGAGGCTTAACGGTAGGGACTAAAACTGCTAATGGAAAATATTATGAGGACTAAAAGTACAAGAAATTTTTTATAGGGACTAGAAATAAAACTTTATTTTACAGGAGTTTAACCCTTTGTTCAAACAAAGAGTGTTGAATGTACTTTGTTTACACAGTGCCATTAACTGCATCTACCTTTAATTTTACGAAGTATTAACAGCACTATTAACAAAACTACTTGTTGTAAAGATTAGCATTATTCAGTATATGAAAAGAAAAAGAAAAGGTCAACAGAAAAATACGCGTAATTCACCAAAAAAATAGACAGATAAAGGTTATACAGTTATAAGCATAAATAGGCACCAGATAATTCGACCAATGTCCTATTTTGAGAATAAAAAAATGGCAGAAAGGTTTTTTTTTTATTTCAAGTAGGTTTTGTGTTCATAGTTTTATTTCAAGCAAAAGTATGATTGAAGAATGTAATAAATATCATAGTTTAAGCTTTAGAGATACCAACCTCCTCTTTTCCTCCCTCAAGATTTCATCAAAGCCTGCCTCCATATTATCGTCATCGTCGTCGTCGACAAATCTGTTAGGGTTGTAACTGCAGGAAAACCAACAAAATGATAAACAAGTATAATAAATCATGTGTAATGAGGAGAGGACGTTCGGTCATTAAACCATAGTCTCACTCAGTTAGAAAATTTCAATAATCAGTAGAGATATCAAGAAACAAGAGCTAGAATAAGAATGACCCCGCATGCAAAAATCAACATTATCTAAAATTACCAAAAAATACATAAAAAGCTTACTTAAACATTGATCTGATCATTCTGCTAACATCCATTTCATCCTCAGACTCATCAGCGCGTCGTTTACCAACTTTACTCTTGGGGCGCTGATCATGCAAATCAGAACGCTTAGGAATTTGTTTAAGTGGTGGCTTACTTATCTGTCAAGCAATTGAACATAGAACATCATAAGAAGTGTGAATCAAGTTCATGGGTTCTTTTGGCGCAAGGGGATCGTTGACATTAATCATAAATGAGCATATGTATATAGCATTACATTATACCTGAGCTTTTGATGATGAAACTGGTTGTTTCGGTAGTACTCTGGGTTTATTCTGTTCTCTTACATCTCTTCTTTGTTCCACGTGTCTTGGAACAGACGACGGAACCCTTGAAGTGGGTGGCCTCTGCACACCATTCGCAGGGTTTCTCATGCCAGGTGTGACTGATTTATTTCCCATGCTATTAACAGGCATCTTTGATGGCAACCCTTTTGGCCCCACTGGCCGGCCTGGTCCATTCCCACTGTTGCTACCAAGCTGTTGTCCATTCCGACTGTTGCTACCAATCTGTTTTCTAGAATCTACTGATGCCTTACTGGCCTGACTGGCAGAACTTAACTTATAATTGGATTGTGGTTTAGGAGCTAAATGACTAGCCCTGGCAACAAGTTTCCGGTCCTCACCACTACTACGAACGAGCTTGCCACCATTGTTCATAGATTGCTTACTCCTTCCTGCAACTTGAGCTGCTTGTCCCACTTGAACATCAGCAAAAACCCTGTATAAGTTTCCTTTATCACAGAAAAATATTTTGAAACACCCACAATTAAATACCACACGACACATCCAAGCAGCAACATACCAGAACTGCGCACAGATATATTCCTAGATGGAGGCTCTTTTGATGGAGCAGGAAGCTCCGCATCATCAGACAAAAGAAATGAGTAATCCCTAGTAACCTTAAGTTTCTCAGCTTTGACTTGCTTCTGCTTAAACACAACAGTTCATCATATTAGAAGACAATAAGTAGAGAGTTACAAAAGAAAATGTATACAACAGCTACAATACCTCACTGACTTTTGGTGGCTGATTATGAGCTGAAGGCTTCAAAACACCATTAGATACTTTATTTGTACTTTTGTTCTGCAGACAGGATTATTATAAGAAAGCTGCATGGCATAAGTATTAAGTACTACAAAGCAAAAAAGACATTAAAGCAAAGGGAATAGAGTATTCTCCGTGATGGGTGAATGGCATTGAGAAAAAATAAACAAACTGCAATTAAAATAATGCTAAAAAATACAAGATTAGCAAACAAGATTGGAGACATGCAGGAACAGAGTTGTTATACTTCTGACTAACCCATTCAGAGAGATTGGGTAAATAATTTTAATCTCTAAATAAACTTAATATGAGAGCACCTACAATTGCTTGATCCATATTCTCATCTTCATCAAATAGAAAAAGGCAGTGTTCTTGTTTGTTAGTTCAATTTTTTGTTGCATTACTAAGAGGAAACAGTTGCCAGTAGCGAAAAGACCCCATACAATTAATTAACCACACATAATCACATACATTCCACAGTATAAATTAATCATAACAAATCAAAATGAAGATTAATAATATCACACACAGGACTTGACAAAACAATATTAAAAAAGGAACGTGGAAAAGCAAAGGTGCTGAATACATACAGTTTGCGGTGTGTTAGAAGGCTTGGGCACCAAATGTCGGTTTTCTAACAATGATTTGCTCTCTTGGATTACTCGCTGTGCAATAACCGGTTGAGAAGGACCAAAAAAAGACCCATAACTGCAGAGAAATGAAGAATGATGACAAATTATTTAAAATTATTGCTCTTGGCATATTGTATGTGTTATGCAACTACAAACCATTTCAATGAAGAGCATAAAACATGCTACTATTAATAGTCGCACAAGCAACGTGGTTAAGATGATAAAAAAAATTGTAGCCCGAAAATTTTCAATTTCAACAAGACAATAAGTTACTGATAGGAAATAACAGACATTTGAAAAAAAAAACAAACAAAACATAAGTGTGCAAAACAAACCATGAAGAAGTATTTAAGACAATCACAAACTATAAACCAAAAATGGACATATAATAGGGTAGTACAACATCTATAGGGAATAGGGATAATCAGATATAAAGAAAAGTTGCAAATTTGTCAGGAAATAAACGTGAAGCAAATAAGAATGTGAGTTTGTATTCCAGAAACAATTGATTTCAAACAAATTTCCACACACAAAAGCAACATTGTAAACTCACTGCCACCATGCCCCCAAGAAATGGCATTCTGTGGTAGGTAGAACAAGCAATAGGACTTGCTAACAAAAGAATAAAATAAAATTGCACTCTTAGTTCTTAAACCAGATCCATATTCCCTGGTTAATTTTTAGAATTGAGCCTAGTCAAAATTTTCATGTTTAAGGAACCTCAAGTATATAATATGACTTTGTGTATGTGGTTAAAAGATTGCAGCAATACTCACTTATCATGACGATTTTGCTTCTTTCTAGTACTGGAATCTGCAACGGAAATACTATTCTCCTTTTTCATCTTTTTTCTAATTGATTCTTTCAACTTCTGCCTCAACTCAAGGTATTCAATTTCTTCCTTTGTTGGCTTCCGAGGTTCTTCCACCATGTATTCTTCCTCTCCCTCCTCTTCATACTCATCCTGCTGTTCATCCTCATAATCATCATAATCCTCGAGCTCCTAAAGACAAGAAACCGGAGACAAGACGAAAACACAACAAAGTAAAAGCTAAATTCAGAAACAAAAAAAAAATGTTAAATTTAACAAAATAACAGTAATGTGAATCTCAATCCTTAAAGTTGAGAATGCTTACATCTCTATCATAGCCCCGCATTGCGGTTACATGCATGACTAAAGGATCAAATCAACTGTTACAAATCAAATCAGAAGTCTGATTAATAATAAAAAAAAGAAAACTTTGTTGATATCAATACAGTGGAATTAACATTAGATTCAAACCTGAATTTCTCAGCCACTCTAACTGACAGTGTTATTATAATTAAAAAAAAAAACTAAAGAACAAAAAAAAAAACAGCCCAGAATCGAAAAAGAACGATTTAAATTGAGAAATTAGTAAAATTAGGGTTTTAAAAAATTCACTGATTGTTCCCGAAATTGGTAAACAGTACAGAATTGAAACCTCGCAGAGCAAGAAACAATGAAGAAAAACCCTAATTTTAATAAGAGGCAAGCGAATCGAGTGGGAAATTGGGGGAAAATTGAAAAAGAAAATAAAAGAATAAAGTGGAACGATAGGGTGAAGAAAAGATGTAATGGGTGTAAAGGGGGGAATGGAAATTGAAAAAGAGAATGAAAGAAGAGAAGAGAATAGAAAACGTACCGTGATTTGGAATGGAAGCGCGGTGAAGTGAAATTAGCAGCGGTGGGAATTGGGATTTGACGAAGAAAGTATTTGGAAGGGGGAAGTCTGTCTTTTTATTTTGTGATTCCAGAAAATTCCACAGTCCCTTTCTCTCTCTATGGCTCTATCCCCCTTCAAAGAACTGTCCAATAATCAATCCGACAAAAATATAATCATTCTATTTGGGCCCGTACAAGGTTCATTTGTTTCTTCTTACAATTCTTCCAAAGCCCAATGGGTTCTTTCAAATTCCATTGTAATTCAAATCTATTATATCTTTTTTAAACGGAACAAATCATATCAAATCTTCAAAATATTTTAATAATAATTTTTAAAAAATACTATATTATTCTCAACACTTCTTTTTTTTATTGAATATTAATTTAAAAGTGAGAAATTCAACTTTCTTCTTTTTCTATGATTGCTTTATTTATTTTATTATAGCTGTCATTCTTATCAATATCTTTACTTGGATGGGATGACATTTATTACAACTATTTTGTTTTAGGTTTTAATTATTATCATTTGACTTGAAGTT
>JBBPBR010000002.1:8871713-8892536 GCA_037974775.1 Cicer pinnatifidum
TTGTAATTTATAAACATATTTTTTATAAAAATTTAGATTTTTTTAATATGAGGTTAATTTAATCTGATTATGAATGTTTTAGCTTTTGGTGTTTAAAATTTGATATTTAATTCATCTTTTATTAAAATAAATAAGTTTTTGTGAGGATAATTTGATGAGTACACATAAATTTAGCTTAAAAATAGAGATAAAAAATTAAAACGGAGAATTTGTGAAGACTAAAAAGTTAAAAAACTTTGTATAGCTAAAATAAAATGTTATATTTTATAGAGAATAAAAGTATATTTAACCTTCGAATTTAGCATTTTTATTAACTTATTTGTATGTTATGTGCTCCATGGTAGAAACATCACAATTTTTATGATCATTAGGTAGTTCTTAAACTATACCTTTGATCTCTTACTTAACATGAAATTATTTCAAAACACGTGCATCTTCACGTACTTCGTTGCATCTGAATCCTTCCCTATTCTCTTCTTAATAAGTAGCATGTTCATTCTTCATTAAATTTGTAGTAAAAAATTTGTCTTTCATGTGAACTATGATCATTTCTTTGTTATTTGGATATTTAATTACACAACTTTTATCTTCAAATAACATTTTGTAGCCTTTCTCCAACAACTTAGTAACATTTAAGATTCTTTTATTTCGGTACCAAGAACATATAAAACACTCGCAATAAGTCAAGCTTTTTGAAGAAGCTTGGGTGGTTGTAAAAGATGATATTGTAACTAATTATTCATCTTCCACTTCATGTTGATTCTTTATGATGTTAACATCTCTTTGTTGTTGTTGAAGCTTGCATATTTTCTTCATTTGTCTTAATTGATCTCATTTGTAGCATTTTGCATATAACTTTACCAATTAATTGCATTGTGGTCGCAAGTCAATTAAGTAATTATTAACATGCAAATGATAATTAATCATAATCATATGACAAATTAATTGAAATAAAAATATAAATTCAAATATGAATCTGGAACATAAAAAAGTCACTTAAAATATAAGATCAACCTAAAACCTTGAAAGAGGATTTAGCTATCCTTAGTCATGAAGAAAGCTAAAACAAAAATAAATTATGTAAAAAATAATATCATATTATAGTTTTGGATAAATTCACCAAGCCTATTTTTTACTATTGGATCAACATTTTTCACTATTAAATTATAAGATGTAGTAAAAGACCGTAAATTCCAAAGACCGAAAAAACATCTCTTTATAAAATTAAGAGAAAAGAATAAACCAAAAAGTTGATATAACTAAATGTAGTACCAAAAGCCCATGATACCAACTATTACATCCAAAAAGTCAATATAATCAATTGTGGAAAAACATATCCTACCCCAATTTTTATACCTATACCACTATAATTTTTTTAAAATACCAATTATACTTTTAATTTTTTTATCATTTTATTTTTTTAAGAATTAGAAAAAAGATTTTCGTTACATTTTATTTACGGAATTTTTTTTAAAAAAATTTCGGTACATATGGTTGTTACCGAAAAACTTAAAAAAAAGAATTTCGATACAAAAATGAAAAATTGTACTACTGGAAACTTCATTCGAAATATTTTCGGTATGTTTCCGAAAAACTTTTTTAGAAAGATTTCCAGTACACGAGTTTTTTATTTTTATAAATATTAACAGATATGAATAAATCGCTATTATTATTGAATAAAACATGCGTCGATATTACAAATATTTTTGACCCCGATCGTGTATGAATAATTATAATTAATATTAATATTGTAAAAATATATTATTGTATTAGCGGAGACATTTCTTCAACTTTTCTGTTACAGAAAATATTTTCTAAAAACTTCAGACAAGTTTGTCGATACACGTCATTTTTTTAATTCACCATAAATAATGATTAATACACCATAAATAATTAATACACTATTAATACACTATAATTAATATATCATAAATCGTGGCCTTCTACGAATGGGAACGATTCCTTTCTGTATCCATATACTATGAAGATTGAAAGTCATGTATTCTTTCTATCCACTTAAATAAAAATTAGTGAAAATTAAATAAATTAAATAAATACTAATATAATAAAAAAAATTAAAACAAAAAATATTTAAAAAAAATCAAACAACTACTATTGAAAAATATGTGGATGAAGTTTTTTCTGAAAATATTACTTTGAAGTTTGTCGGTAGTGGAAGTTTTCCGAAAATGTTAAAATAAATTTTCTGATTCTTTAGAAAACTTTAAAAAAAAAAATTCAAAAAATGATGTAATGTACCGGTAAACTTCTTTCAAATTTTCCAAAAAAAAAAAATATTTATACTTGTTTCTGTTTATATATATAAATAAGAGTATTTTAGTATTTTCTGTTACTTTTGAGTACATATATAAAAGAGGGGGTACAGGAAAAAAAAATTCGAATTGTGGCATCCAAATTCCATGTAATTTTCTAATGAATTCAGTTAACCAAAAAGAAAAGAAGTCCATGAAACCAATTGTGGCCCCTGAAGCTCGCACAACAACTTGTGATACCCAAAAAATTTAAGTGATTTAGTGAAACAAGGCTAATGCCATGATTAATCTATTAAAGGGTATAAAGTTGATTTGGTGGCGGGAGTAAAAAGTTAAAAAATAAGTGATAAAACCATTAATCTATTAAAAAATATAAAATTAATTTAATGGTTGAAGTAAAAGTTAAAAGACAAAGTGACAAATTGATAAAGAGATCACAGCTTCAACAAAATACTATCAATATTTATATTACTATTATTAACATTAAACTTAGAAAGAAAGAAAAAGAAAAAAAAACACTGTTACTCTAGTAGAAAGTGCTAAAAGGTACTAAAAGGAGAAAAGAAATTTGATCAATATTTTACACACCAATCATTCTTATTTATCTAAGAAGTATTTTCTTTCTTACTCTTCTTGCTTCCTTGATTTTAGGACCAGTTTCATCTATCTCTTAAATTCTTCTAATTCGGTGATTGAGCTCCTTGCCTAGATCATATATTTTGCATTCATAACATAACCCCTATTTGTGAAACTCACTGCCTCTCACATAATCATTTTCCTTTTAATGGTTATATTGCAATTTAAAGCACCAATTTATTGATAAGAGAAAGTTAAAAAATAAAGAAGATGCCATTGACTAAAATAATAAGAATATCATAATGTGAGACAGCAAATGTAAAGACTAGCAGCACATTTGTGACATATACATATGAATTACAATCATACTTAAAAACTAGAAATATAAACCTCACCCCAACCAATATAGTACATAATTATTCTAAGGTCACATTTATTCTACCATCCTAACAATACCAATCCCACAACATTGCTTCAAAAGATTGGACCAGCTGCAAGAATCTCTTCTGTGAGAGTGTCACCATTTCCAATCCTGTAGTTGGTGAAAGTCTCAAAATTATTCTTGAACAATCCAGCTAGTTTCAACAGTGTCTCATTGTAGGCCTCTTTGTCTGACCACTGTAATCCATAAAAAAATCCCCAATTATAATAAGACATTGCATAGGCGCGAAAGATAGATAGAGTTTCTTTACATATATAAAAGATATATTGTCAGTTAAGAATGAATTGATCGGGAGTATCTGAATTCAAATCCTGACTGAAATAGTTCATGGTCGGATTAAAATAAGTGAAGAGTATAGATCAAATACAAGATAACTTACCACATTCACAGGATCCAGAATTTCTGAAGGGACACCCTCCACTTCAATTGGGGTCTCAAGGCCAAAAATCTCACTCTTTTTGTACTCAGCCTCCAATAGGCTTCCATTGTGAATAGCATCAATGATTTTTCTAGTATATTGTAGTTTGATACGGTTTCCTGAACCATAGCTGCATTAATTTGACACAAACAAAAACAATGTTTTAGATTTTTTAGTGTAAAATAATAGTATATTATTTTGGTAGAAAAAACAAAGAAACTCTATATACCTGCCACCAGACCAACCAGTGTTAACAAGCCACCCTGTAGCACCATGCCTCTCCATCTTTTCAGCAAGCATTGCCGCATACTTTGTAGGGTGTAACATTATAAATGCTGCACCAAAACAAGCTGAAAATGTTGCTTGTGGCTCTTTTATACCATCCTCAGTTCCAGCCACCTACATTTATTATTGAAGCAACATTAGCTTAGCAAATAGTAACACAAAACAGATAAATGTATCTGGTCTAAATTTGATCGAAATAATGAACTATTTTGTGCGAAGAAAATAGTATGAAATATTACCAAAGCAGTATATCCACTGATGAAATGATACATGGTTTGTGCCAAGCTTAGCTTACTAACAGGTGGAAGCACACCAAATGCATCACATGCCAAAAGAATAACATTCTTTGGATGAGGACCAACACATGGTAATTTTGCATTTGGAATGAACTCAATAGGATAGGCTGCACGAGTATTTTCTGCAATAGAAAATTACCACTTGTGGTTAGAACAAAAAAGGCACAAGGTTAGATCATGGAATTCGGTTAATTATGCCTATGTATTTATCTTGTGTCTAAATACTGCAATCATGTATACAAAATTACCCTTGTATCTTACCGTGGACGATTTCATCCACTTATCAGATAACTACGAGCAATATTGAACACACGATTAATATTTACAACTTTACAAGTCACTGCCACATGTACTTAGACTACTTCAAAAATCTCAGTCCACTTTCTTGATTAGAGACTAAATTATATTATTCAAATTCAATAAAAATCAATAGTTGTCAATTAGAGGTTTGAACCACTTGTTTATTTGTCCAATCAAAATGCTTGTGTATTTATTTAATGCCATCCTTTTCCCTTGTGATGTATAACAAGAGATTTGTATTTAAATAAAAAGGAACCTTTGACAATAATAGATTACTTGTTGTACTTGTCAAGTACAATTTGCAACCATGTAGAAGTCAACTACTAATTAACAGAACAATTTTAAATGAAACCATCTTAGTCATTACACTACCAAAATTGCAAGTCAACCCTTGAACAAAAGAATTAACAAAATCCAAATACTCATCTTAATTAAAAAAATAAAAATAAATCATTGCTTACCTGTAACTGATTTGTCAGAGTAATCAACTTCTCTATTATGCTCATCAAACACCACATTTTCCAACACTGCAAATATGAAATGGAAAATAATCAAAAATTACATTTCAATATTTTAAAAAAATATATACGACTACAACATGAAGTTTTTTTATGTTTCTGCACCGAAACTATGGCAAACAACATTTCTTATTAATTAAAATAAAACAAAACTCCATGGTACTAAAGAATTTACCTGTACCAAACCTAATTGCATTCCAGATATCAGGCTCTTTCTCCCGGGAGAGATCAATGCATTTAGCATAACAACCACCTTCAATGTTGGATACACACTTCTCACTCCAACAATGTTCATCATCTCCAATCAAATATCTATTATGATCGGTAGAAAGAGTAGTCTTTCCGGTACCTATTTCAAACAAAATAATAGTGAAAAAAATCTATCAGAACTATAAGAAAATAAGAACAAAAGCCATAACTAATATCCATGACTAAGTATATAGTAGTGGAGTATTAATTGGATAAATGGCCACAAAAGGATTTATATATATATGGTGGGGGTGGTCGGAGTGGTAGCCAGCGGCTTTGAATATTACTACTATACCTGAGAGTCCAAAGAAGAGTGCAACATCACCATCTTTGCCCATATTGCAACCAGAGTGTAAGGAGAGAATTTGGCGCTTAGGCATGAGATAATGCATGACACTGAAAAGACCTTTCTTCATTTCCCCGGCATACTGCGTGCCGAGGATAACCATTTCCCTTCTAGCAAGATTAAGATCAATGCTAGTGGAAGATGTCATGTAGTGAGTGAAACGATTACATGGAAACTGCCCGGCATTGTATATAGTGAAGTCTGGAGTACCGAAATTCTCCAGCTCTTCAGGGGTGGGTCGGATACACCTGTAACCTACCCAGTTATCCACTTTTTATATAGTTTTATATAGTTGGGATGTCTCGACGATCATGTTTTAACATTAATTACCATTTTATTTATATGATAGATTATAAGGCTTTCGACGATATAGGGTACTTATCTGGTGAAGCTTACAAACCTACCTTTTTGTCTTGAATTCGAACAAGAGAGAAACAACTATTGTTGTAAATTATAATTTAGTTTTCACTTACATGTTGTGCATGAACAATGAATGGTATGCTCTGGCTGATACAATCCTCACTTTGATTTGGTTCTCTGGGTCCCAATTCAAGAATTGGTCATTCACAAACACCTGCACAACAATATTGTTAATTTGTTATTATTCTTATTATTTTGAGCCTTAGTTCTAATTGAAGTTGTCATCTAGATATGAAATTTATAAATTGTATTTTATTATTTTGGCAACATGATTCAAATGAAAATGGAGATATATTAAAATGTAACAAAATTAAATGCAGTGTAGGTCTAGCTAATTTCAAGGAATGAACTACTTTGTCAAGAAAAATTATCATATGTCCTGTTTGACCAGAACCAATATCACATTAATTATATTAGTGAAATTTATTGAAAGGATAGCAAATTCAACTTGAACACAAACTTATCCAGTTGGATTGAATTAATAAAAAAAATCTCATCCAAACACAAATTAGTTTAATAAATTTAATTTTTATCCAAAACTAAATCCAACTCAACTTGTAGCCACCCTAATAATTAGAAAAATGAAATAACTACCCAGTCTCTTTGTGGCAACAAAAAAGAAAGATAACTTACCATTCAATGAATTAATAATTGTTTGATTGAAATGAGAGGAAAGTAAAATAAAAACATAGGGTGTATTGATTTTTTAGGAAAAAACAATAGGATGGTGTTAGTTAATTAATTTTTTCTAGTAGTTTTTAGTAGGTTATATTTTTCAAACTCTAAACTTCCGTCTCAAATTTTTTGCTTAATTGCAGTTTTGGTCCTTCTATTTTAGTTGAATTAGGAAAATGACATTTTATCAAGTTTTGAACCAAAATTCTGTTTGGAGGACCAAAACTAAAGATAAATAAAATAAAGGAACTATTTTCTTAATTCAACTAAAATTGGGGGAGCAAAACTGCAATTAAGTCCAAACTTTTTTAAATATTTAAGCTCAACCACTTAAAGTAAGCTTTAGAGATAAATTTTGTTAATTAATTGAGACAAAATAGATGCTTTTCTAATGGAGGTAATTAACTCATTAGTCATCATAACACACATAAAAGGACAGACCATAGGACACACCATAGCATTGGTGCTATGTACTGTGAAAGGAAAGAAAAAAAAAGCATATATACTTATTCGTGCATGAATTCTGAGGTTGAGTAATGATTTTATTAAAGAATGGAATAGAATGTCATATCTTCTATCACTTATAAATACGAAGGAAAAAAAACCCATAACTATAACTAAAAGACAAAGCACCGCAAAATATGTAGAAAAATGCAATCAAATGACACTACACACATGAAGATAGTGTGGTGTCACATTCTTAGGCACCATCCCTACGTCACTATCTTAAAATAATTTTAATGAGATACACAATATTAAAAATGTTATCACCTTTTTTTGGGGAAAAACTGAAAGGGATGTTATGTTATCACTTTTTTAATAAATAAATATTAGTATTATACTATATTATTATTTTTATGGACTACATGTCTAATTTTTTATTCATGTCTCTAATCAAATTAAGTCATAGTACCACAAAATTATAATTGTTCCTAAAAAATCTTCATAAATATCAAAATAGTGTGATCACATTTAAAAAAAAAAATTGAGGAATCAATCACTCACCTTGTCTAAAGAATTCAAGTAATCAACAGCCCTTTCTCTGTTGACCAAGAAAGTTTGTTCATCCATCTCAATGTTAGGAGAACCCCTAGAAATTAGAATATTTCCAATATTAATTTACAGCATAAGATTGAAAGATAGAGATAGAAGCATAAAATGAAATAGTCCACTAAATCAAAGTTAGGAAATACTCACTTCCCCCACCAAAGTTCATTTTCAGTAACCTCATCCTTAACGACACGCTTGTCTCTTGGAGAACGACCTGTCTTGGCTCCAGAAAGTGTTGCCATTGCCCCATTCGAAGTGATGAATGATCCTTTCTCATACTTTATCGCTTGCTCATATAGTTCTACACCAAATCCAACAACAAAATCAACAAAACATTTATATATATAAAAAAAAAAAAAAAAAAAAAAAAAAAAAAAAAAAAAAAAAAAAAAGATAGGAAGGTTAATTTAGAAGAGTGAATACCAGCTGGAGAGAGATTGTAGAGAACATGAGTAAATTTCAAAGAACTGTCACTAACAGCAATGGTTGGAGCAACATGTTGGTGGTGCGTTACATGAGCAACCTTTGGGTTCTTAGCTGGATCTCCCTTAACTACCTTTGGCCCATTTTCTCTTGTCAGTGATGCCAGGGATGCACTATTTCAACAATAAATTAAATTTCAAATTATCAAAATATTCAATCTAATTGAATAATTAAAATTCAAACTCTTAAATATTTCTATAAAATTTTTTTTGCATGTCTATATTTTTTTTCAATAAATAAAATAGTAATTTGTTTTTGGGACCAAAAACTGATATTTATACAGAAAAAAAAAAATGATTCTATCTGCAAATGTGTGACAGCAAAGACATTTGGCACCGTTAGATCCATCACACTTTCTTAGTCAAGGCGTCACATAAATCGTTGCATGTAGTACTAAATATAAAATGGGCCCCACCACCCACCCTTTTTGCTCGCATTTCCTTTAGCTTACCCAAACGGATTTTCCGTTCCTCTTCTATTTGACTAATTGCCTTATATATACTTTTCAATAATAATTTATTAGATTAGTGCGTTAGTGTTTACGCATTTGTAATAGTACTATATAGATAATAAAAAATTTAAATAAAATATAATAGATATATAAATATATAATTAAATTCATAATTTTTATAGTTATAATCATTAAATTATTAAAATTATATTTATTTTTAAAATTACACGCATAAATATTCAAGATGTGTTAATAATATTTTTTTATACCAAAAATACATAAAATATTTAACCATGAAATTAAAATTTATTTAATATAAATTTAATGTAATCTTATTAACCTACTATAAAAATAAACATGCATTTCGTTTATCCGTTTGTACACCATTTTATAAATAACTTTGACTCCATCAATCAATTTTTAAAAAGGAAAGTAAAATATAGTAAATTAATTAATTGAAATAATACTAAAGATAATTCTAGTAACACAAAGTCAAATATTTACATACCCAAAAGATAGAGTAAAAGTTTACGTGTAAAGTGTTTTCTTACATGCTTTAATTATATATATACTTTAGATTAAATGCAGGCACAAAATTTAATAAAATCTATCTACTTCACCGCTTTACCACTCTTTACCATCACCAGATACTACCCATTTTTTTATGTCCGCCATATATCATTGTTTTGTTTTTTTGCTACAAACCATATATCATTGTTAAATATTGTAAAAATTAATTAATTAATGTGACAAATATAGCTATATATATGTACCTAATTGATTGGAGTTGCATTTTCTGTCGTTCTTGATCAGAGAGAGTTGTAAACGGAGTTTGACTCCCTGTAACGGGTGTTGTGGGTGCAGATTTTTTCTGTTGTAACGAATGAAGCTCATCTATAGTTTGAGCTTTCACGGTGGGACCACTATCATCGTGACAAATCCCGTTATTACTTTTCTGCGTCTGAATCTTCCCAGGCCCGTTCCTCACGCTCCCGTTCTCAATTGCAACGTTTCCATTCCCGTTTGCTGCCATCTTCTTCTATTTCGCTAATTAATTTTTTTCTGCCAAAAAAAAATCAAATTAATGAATCACGTTAAATTTGTACTATAAGCGGATAATCATTTTCCAGTAATATTGTTCTTTTAAATTAAAGATATACATGATAAAATATAATACCAATATAATACAATTATAGTTAGTGTATGTTTATTTAAGTTGAGTCGATAAAATTTTAGTTTGTGATTTTGCACTATTCATTAGTTTTTGTATAATCTCATCGTACATACAAATACGACATTTTGCTTTTGCGAAAAAAGGAAAACAATGAATTAAGTTACAATATATATAACTTTAATAAAAATAAAATGAACGAACCAAAGATTTGGAGCTAGATTGTTGCTGCGGAAAGAAAGAAATCTGGAAAAATGAAAATGCTAAAGATAAGAAACAAAGGAAATAATCGAAAAAACGACCATAAGAAGTGCAACTTTAATGTCTTGCTGAGAAATTTACGGGAACAATAAATAGGTGATGAAAATGAGCGACGTTATGATGTCCATTTTATAGGGTGTAGTGATAACCTAACCCGTGATTAACTAGAGTTAAAAAATTAACCATGGGTTACAATCCTATGCCTAAGCGGTCAAGACTCATTAATAGGGGAATCAATTAAGGAAGTATGAATGAACCACAACTCCACAAGAGGGAACTAATCATGTGTTTTCTCTTATCCTACGTAGCATACACTCATTCCAAACTCATCTATTATAATACCATATAAACATTTTGAATATATAAATAAAAAATTAAATAAAGAATGTTACTAAAATTTAAGATATTAAATGATAATTTTCAAAATTTTAACGTATTCCATAATTCATTTTCAAAATTATTTTTTTTCCTTTTGTTGATATTTCCTTTTTTTGAATAAATATCAATTACTTTTTTAATTAACATTTTAAAACTTTGTCAGCAACTATATATTAATTTTTTATACTTAGCTATTAATTTTAAAATTTTAACAACCTATGAATTTTTCTTTGAAATAAACTATATATTAAGTTATGACATGATTTAGGCCTATTTTTTATTTATTTGATTCTTACTTTTAAAAAACTTAAACCTATAAAACTAATATGAAAAATTAATGACAATGACAACTTAGGAAACTTATAATTTTTTTTTTAATTGCAGTTTTGTTTTATCTATTTTTACTACTTTATGAAATTAGTTCTCGTATTTTAAAATTCGACAATTATGATTCCTTATATTTTTATGATATAAAACTATTTAAATGTATTAATTATTTATATTTATTAATTAAATTATAAATATAAAAAAAAATCCAAAGTTAAACATTAAGTTTTCATAGAGTTTTATTTTAATTTCATGTGTGTAGGGATGGCAATTAGACCCAGACCCAGTGGGTACCCGCAAAAAAAACCCACAATGGGTAGGGTAAAAACCCGCATAATGGGTATGGGCACGGGGACGGGTAATTACCCACAAAATTAAGCGGGTATGGGTACGGGTACGGGTACTATAGTACCCACCCCGCCCCCGCACCCGCACTTATATAAATATATTATTTATTTATTATATTAATATTTAGTTTAATTAATTGTTTTCCTTTATGTTTTAATATCTATTAATATCATTGGACCATTACAATATTTATAATCAAATCAAAAGATAAACGTTTGCAAACTTTTTAAGAATTTGATTATGATAAATAGTTAAATAATTGTGACTTTATAACTAAGAATTATATTTTATTAATTGTGTCTTTATAATTATACTTGCAACTTATAAATTGTTTTTGTTGATCTCAAATAATATTGTCGTAAGATTTGCAACTTCATAAAATATTATTATGGATATTTGAATGTGTATTTTAACGAGTGTTCACTTGAAATGTTTTGAGTTAGAAAATATTTTGGTTTATAATATTTTATGATTTAATTTATGATATTTGGATAATTTTTAAATGGGTAAATACCACATATAGTCCCTTAACTTAATTTCAGTTAACGTTTTAGTGTTTTATCTTTTTTTTTCCCCCCCCGATTTGGTCCTTTATTTTAATTTTATGTGACAATTTGATCTTTTATATTTTAAAATGTCAACAATTTTATCCTTATTTTTTGCAAAATTTCAAAAAATTCATCTAAAATTTCAAACAAAACACATAAAATTAATTATCATCCTCAATATAATGCAATTTCATCAAATTTATAACTTAAATCTTTAAATAAACTCATATTTTTTATCTCTAACAACATTAAATAAAGAATGACAAATATGAGTTTATTTGAAGATTTGAGTTACAAATTTGATAAAATTTATTTTATATTAAAGAATATAACTAAATTTATGAGTTTTGTTTGAAAATTTTGATGAATTTTTGAATTTTTGTAAAAAAAAGGATAACATTGTTAACATTTTAAAACATAAAAGATTAAATTGTCACTTAAAATTAAAATAAAGGACTAAATCGGAAGAAAAAAAAAAGATAAAGGACTAAAACGTTAACTGAAATTAAGTTAAGGGACTATAGGTGATATTTACCCTTTTTAAATTTAATCACAAAATAATATTTATTTATCGATTTATTTTAGTTAAAGTGTGGGTAATGGGCATGGGTACGGGCACTTAGGTACCCAGAGGGTAAGGGTACGGGTATTAAAGTTGATACCCAAGAGGGTACGGGTACGGGTATGGGTATTTTTTTAAGCTGCGGGTATGGGTACGGGTACTATAGTACCCTACCCAAACCCTACCCATTGCCATCCCTACATGTGTGCTAATTATTATATCATCGTAAAGTATATCGTGTTATTTAAAACATATAACTTCACCAATTTTTAGTTACTATATCATAATGAAATACCAAAATTGTTCTATTTTAATATACGAGATCAATTTCATGAATTGATAAAATTAAGGTGACTAAAACTACAATTGAGGTTTTTTTTTTTTTCTTCTTTTATATAGATGATGATATTGGGTGAAATGATAAAGAAAAGTGCTTTTGAATTGTTACTATTGCATAAAATCAATATTTATTTTAAATTCTTTTTATGATACTGTATTGATATCTAAACACATGAAAATTAAGATCAATAGCAATATATTTTTGAAGAATTATCAATACAATTTTCTATTTTTCTTTACATGTATTCTACATGTATATATATTTTTTAATAAAATATTTGTTAATGTATCTAAGCCACATCACATCCTACAACTCTAGGATTAATCTTTTATATTGTGAATAAAAACCGTATATAACTCCAAGATTAATTGGTAAACACAATTTGGATTTACCATAAACTAATCTCTTATTTCGATCCATATGTTGGTACAACGGTTCTTTATGATTTCCGCATTTGGTTATCTTGCATTAGAGTGAGGGTAACCGATCTAGAAGAAATATTATTAATAGTTAGCAACAATATTTTTTTTTCAAGAACAATAATTTTATTTTTTTTACTTAAAAGGTATTCATCATTCAAATTAATAAAAATTACATTGAAACAATACACTTCAAATTTACTAAAATAAAAAATGATAAATCTGTAAATAAAATCATAAAATTCAGTTTAATAACATCAAATGACAAAATATCTATAAATGTGAAAAAGTTTACAAATATGATAAAATTAAAATGTCTTGAATATCCGTGTCTCTAGAGTTGTAATATTGAAGACATCAAAATCATTGATTGAATATATACGGAATAGAAGTTAATTTTTCAATTTAAATCAAATGAACATCACACCTAAGTGAGAAATCAAATGTCAGACAAAAACATCGATGCACTAAAACGATAAAATAAAAAAAATTATTCGTTTTAAGGGTTCATTTGTTTAAAATTACTCTCTAATGATATAATATTTAACAATGGAACACTAAATATTCACTATAAATTTATCAAGATAAGATGTTATAATTATAAATAATTTTATGTATACACTCTCACTTATTCTATATATATATAAACAAGGGTGAGATTCTCATTAGAACCTTTGAGTATGTAAATACTCTAATGATATAATATTTAGAGCGGGATACAAAATTTTCAATGCAAAATTATCAAAGATAAGAGGTTATACAATTTATGCTAAAACACTAAGTGGATGCAATCATCACTAAGCCATTAACATCACAAATATTTTCTCCAACACCTTATTTATTATTTACCGGTCCAGCTTCATCCACATTAACTTAATAGAAACGTCTAGTAAGGGAAGAACAAGAGGACGAAGAAACAAAAACCTTGGTCTAAGAAATTTATAATACGGGTGTTCAAAATATTCTTATGGTTTACATATGGTTTCAATTAGAAAATTATTGTTTCCTTCAAAACTAGCTTTTTTTTCTAGTATACCAAATATCATAACAAGACAATGAATAAAAGAAGATTAGTAGCCCTCGAAATGAACACCCAAAGGTAGGGCTGTGCAAAAAATTCGGTTATAAGGCCCAAATCAAAAACCGAATCCAAATTCATTTTAAAAATCCGGTTAAAAACACATGGTTATAATCCGGTTATTTATAAACCGGTTGTATAACCACTTATGTTTTATATTTGAATTTGGTTTTTATCCACTACCAATATTTTGTTAATTTTGAGATTTTATTTCTTAAACAAAATTTGAAATTTATTTTTTTTCGAAAAAATATCGGAAAAAATAAAAATAAAAAAATTTTTTTCTCAAAAGAATTTTAAATTGAATTTTTTCTCAAAAAATTTGATGAGACAAATTTTAAAAAAATTTATCGAAAAAATTGATTTTTTAAATGACCGATTTTTAAATTATGAATAAATGATTTTTTAAAAAATAATCAAACTTTAACCGATTTTGAAAAAAAAATCGATTTTAAAATTAAAATTTTCAAAACCGGTTGCTTAATTATAAATCGGTTATTTAACCATAACCAATTTTACAATTGGTTTTATAACCGATTTTAAATCAAATAATGGATTTGATTATAAATCTAAATCCATATATTAGTTTTAAAATGGATATGGTTTGGTATTTTAAAAAAACCAGCCATGCACAACCCTACCCAAAGGAGATTGAAATCATACTTATTTTTACCAAATTTAGGTAGTACTTAAAAAAATGATCAATATCTTCTTCAATCAAATCACGGACAAGAAGATTTCAACACCATACACCTTCCTAGAGAAGTTTTTTTTTTTTGGATGTTGTCTTTAAAATCCGACAAACCACATGGAATTCGACATAACCTAGACCAAACTTCTAATTGCGTTTATTGGTGAGAATCATTCGTGTAATTCAATATCTTTCCCATTGTTTAATAGCATAAAATGCAATTATAACATAAAAGATACAATTTTTTGTGAGACCTTCCAAAACATAGTGTTCATTTGGTTAGAATTAGAGAAAAATATTTAAATGATCTTAAAAATTTTAAAAAGTAGAAAAATTAAAATGATCATACATAATGAGTTGAGATATTTGTGAGAATTCTAGGGTATGAGAATTAGAAGACTAAACCTTGTAATATTTTGAAAAGACAGCTAATTAACCATCTCAAATATTTATAAAATATCCCGTTTCCATTCTCTATCCACAACCTTTGTTAAGAATCTATAGAGTTTCATGAATACTTATCCGAATACAACTAAGTAAATAGCCTAATGAAGCCTTTTACATATTGTTAAGGAGAAAAACACGAGATTTCAAACATTTTAAAAGCAAACAATCAAAATTTAAGAAGATATGTCATGCAATCCTTGATAATTGACATCATATTTTAAAAGCCGAAAATAGATGTTGTTTGAAATTGGTTTTTGAATTTTATAGTATAGATAGATGTTGTTAATTTGATTCTTTTTAGAAAGAATTAACAATAATTGGTTATTAAGAAAAATAAAATAAAATATTAATTGGTACGATACTTTTTACTAACGGTATGATACATTTTTTAAATTAATTGATTATTATTACATATTTTGATATTTAAAATTTCCACTTTCAAATTATATAAGGCATAGAAGGTGAAATGGTACATTGGGTTACGATGAATAAAACCAATGCAATTGAAGTTTGTCCAATGAGATTTTGATCGCTAATCAACTTTAAATCAAAATGAATCTAATTTTGAGTTTCAAACAACAAAACAATTTATTCTTGAATAAATATCACAACTTTTATTTTTATTTTTTATCTCCTATAGAAAACACAACTCTTGGAATGCAACAACTCGACATAATTTGTCTAGGAATTTTGGAATCATAACTAGCATTTGATTCCACAAAAGAATTAATGCTAGATGATATCACATTTTATATTCCATTCTTAGAAGAAATAGGTGGCAAATTGATTATACTCCAACCAGTATCAGTGTCCATAATGGGAAGCAATGTTGGACATTCTGTTTTAGATAAAGGAATACACAAGTGGCATAACTCACCTTTTTTCTTCCTTCTAAATTTAGCTACTTTTCACTCCATCACATCCATATTTTGGTGCACCAAGATTTTCTTGAATAAAAATCTTGAGTGAGTTTCAATCTATGAGATATTTTATTTTCCAAAGGATACTACTATATACTCACTCTTAATTAAAATATAGGTTCGGAGTTTATTTTCAATCTCATAAGAATAGGGAAGAGGAAGAGTGAATACATGTTCAGATAATTTTTAACTTCAGTCTATTTTTCCTTTTACCTTTTTATTTTATTTTTCTTATTTTTAAAATAGAAAAATAAAAGAAGAAGTCTTCAATTAATAAAAAGTTCATTTAAAACTACTATTTAAAAGGGTAAATTTTAAGGTAGGATTTTGATAAGTGGTCTATTAAGGAGTTTTAGCGACGATTAATAATATTTTTAAGAAATTTAATTTGATAGTTCTCTCTGTCTTTAATTAGATTTGATATAGTGATTTCATTGACATTGATTTGATAAATTAAATTTTAAAAAACATATTTTTTATTTTATTTTTATCGAATTGATCTCGATCGAGTTATTGACTCAATCATTAAGATCAAGAGAACCATATCAAGGAGTGTTGTAGATCTCTCTTAGAATTTCCAACGACTTTTAAACACTAGTTTACGGTGGACCACTTATGAAAGTGATTCACTGTACTATTCACTTTTAAGAAAACTTATCACGGTAAAATTAATTAGAAGATTGACTCATAAATTAGATGGTTTCTTAGAAGACTCACTTAAAAATCAATAGACCTAAGGTCTTCACTTACAAGACCCACTTAAAAAATTCAAAATAACAATCATACAAACGACAAGTTGTCACTTATGAAATTGAACAATATGTCATATATGAGATAAATTTTCATTGATTATAAAATTTTAAAATAATTATTTACATAAGACAAATTTTCACTAATAAAACTTCAAAATAACCATCATACACAAGACAAGTTATCTCACATGAGATTTAATTATCATACACGAGACAAATTATTACTAATAAAAAGTTCAAAATAATTATTATACACGAGACAATATTTTATTTATATATAATATTGAACTATGATATTTGAGATAAACTCTCATTAATACAAATTTGAAAATAACTATACTTTTATATAGAACTACCATAAGATAAGTTTTCTTTATTAAAAATTTTAAAATAACTATTTGTACAAATTTTTGTATATAAATTGTACAAAGACAAACATTACAAATTATATATATAAGTTGCCGTTGTACAAATCAGTCACACATTTGCGGACGTGTGTGATATTAAAAATATTTTACTAGTAATAAAATAAAAATTACTGAAATTTATATATACAAATATGTTCAATTTAAAATAATAATAATATTAATAAATTGAATTTAATACAAATAATTTCCACAATAAGATATAAAAAACATCCAATAAAATTTACGTAATTTGAATTGATTTTCATGCTAACATCTCCTATTAACACTAATGAATGCTTATTTATCCAAAAAAGTATTGTTGTTATAAATAATAATTTCAATGGATTGGTCTAGTGATAAAAAGACATATATTTAATTCGATAGATTGTAGATTCGATCTCCGTGAATATCATTGGAGATAGGTAAATGTAAATTCTTTTATAAATGTTCAATGAACTCTAAAGACTAAGCACTATCCTTTCGCCCTAATTAAATTTATATTATAAAAAAAAAACACTTATTACATTGAACCCAATTAATTAAGTTTTACCATCCCCTTAGTTCAAATTTACAACTAAAATTTAAGGTTTAATTGTAGTTTTGGTCCCCTTATTTTAGCTGAATCACGAAAATAGTCTCCTCATTTTATTTATCTTCAATTTTGGTCTCCTAAATAGAATTTTAGTCAAAAACTTGATGAAATGTCATTTTTTTAAGTCATACCATACCATTTATGATCAAAGATCTCAGGTACAATTGTTGCACCACGAGATCTTGAGTTATGGTGTGACTTAAATAAGTGAAAAAAATGACACTTTATCAAGTTTTAGACAAAAATTATCTTTTGAGTACCAAAATTGGAGAGAAATAAAACAGAAAAACTATTTTCGTGATTCAACTAAAATAGAGGGACTAAAACTACAATTAAACCAAAATTTAAATGTTAATCAAGAATAAAAATGAAAAAATATTATTCCATATGACAACTATTTGCACAAACTTTTTGTGAAATATTATCTTTTTCGAGATTATGTTTTGATCTCCATTATTTATTTTATGTCTTGAATAAGAGAAAATAAAGATAAAAAAATAAATGGTGAAGATTAAAACATGATTCACGAGAGAATTATTCTCTTTTTTCATGCTATATACTACCAAATGCAAAAATCAAAATTATTTTTCTGTATTTTAATTCTAAAAAACATGTCTTTCTTATTATAAAAAATGTCTTTCTATAACATTTTATTTCTGTCAGTTACTACATTTTGTTTAGCAACTTTTCTTTGTTCACACTTATGTTTTGGATCACAGCTGTAAATGAAGTTCAATATAGTTAGTACTAGAAGTAATTTTGAAAGCAGACATGACCTATTCACGTGAAATGTAAATTAAAATTTGATTAATGGCTATAATGCTATATATATGCTGAAAAGATTAAAGTTAGCAAGAAAGTGGGAGATTTGGTTTGTCAAAGTTAGATTACATTATTATTTAGTTGAAAACTGGGGGAGGGGATATGTGGTAGAGGCCGCGTTGTGAGTTGTGACACTCGTGACGTTGATCACTCAAATTAATTATAAATGTACGTTTCCCATTTTCATTATATAATTATTAAGATTAAGACTAGTTTGATTTTAGGGATGACAAGGTAACTCGCACCTACAGTATCTATTCAAATATATTTAATTTGAATAGAGAAAATTTGCTTTGATTAGATGTGGATATGGCTTTGAATTTTCTCCGAAATTAAAATTTGGGAGCAGAGACGAGTTTGAGGTAATGATATACATCTACAAGTAATATTAATGTAATTTTTAAATTTATAGACATATATATATTGAATATACTTAATATTTTTTTAAATATTAAAAATTATTATCGTATCTCTATAAAAAAAATTAAAATTTTATTATTATCTAATAATAATTATTTTATTTTATTATTTATAATAGATATAATTTTTAAATTTATAATTTTATGTATATATAAATGTGTGCAGGTGTGGGAGGAGAAAGTTGAATCCCGCTGCGAAAGAGAATAGATGTCTAAATTTTATATCTGCTATAAAAAAGACACATATGCGAATTTTCCTTGTTAGATGCAGCGATGAATGAGATAAAATCTTTTTCCACCCCACCCTTTTACCATGCCTATTTGACCTACAAAAGAGAAATGAGAAGTAGGATAAATGTTTACGCTATTAGACGGTTTATTGTCTTGAAAAAATTTGATAGTTTCATCTACTTATTTATTTTCTATGTTTTAGTAAAAAAAAAAAATTATGTCGTTTTGGTCTTGAACTTCAGTACTAGAGGTGGAAATAGGTCAAACCAAGTCAGACTTTGAAATACCTGAATCTGACCTACGAATTATTTTTTAGGCCTAGGCCTATTATATGTTTTATTTTCGTCTGGTCTGGCCTTTTTAAAAAAGTCTTATTCACATTAAAATATTTAAATGTTTTACTAATACCATATGATGATCTCTACATAACAATATCAATGTATATATCTATATATATTAAACAAAAGAATATTTTTTCTAACAAAATAATTTTAAAAAAAATCTGAAACAAACATCCTTTAAACTCTAAAAAATAATTTTTTGTTTCAAATAATAGATTTTTTTTTCTAAAACAAACGCATCTATTATTATCTCTTGAACAAATATGGAACGATTACCGAGTGATTGACTAATTGAACGACTACCAAATATCGTTACTGAATATGGAACGACTATTGAATATGGAATCATTACTGAGTGATTGTCTAATTGTTAAAATTTAAAATAGGAAATAATATTATTAATATAATAATAAAAATAATTAATAAATAATAAAATATATATAGGTCGGCCTAATAGGCTTTTTTTATAAGTCTGACTCTGACCTATTTAAATAAATAGATTTTAAAAACAGCATCAGCTTAGCCTTTTTATTAAATAGGTCAGGCCATAAGTAGGTCAGGTCATAGGCTCTTGAGGGACGACTTAACATATTCCTATCTCTATTCACTACCATCTAAAATTTGAAAAGTAGTTTTCTAAAATTTATAAATTATATTTTAAAATTATTTATTTTTAAAACAATCATTGTTTTTAAAATAATATAAAAGCATTTTTTAAAATCAATTTAAAAATATGTAACTTTTTGCATGTATATATTTTATTAAAAAAAATATTAGACAGATCAAATCAATATCCATCCATTAAAATATAATAATTAATAGATTAAATTGTATTTTATGTTCGGTGAATGGATTGAATGAACTAATTTTTTGTGAATCTTAATGGATTGTTCAATTCATTAATTACTATACAAATTCAAACCTATCAAACCTACCATTTAATCTTTAATAAATACTAATCATCATAAATAAAATAATGAAGAATTA
>JBBPBR010000002.1:8894940-8911128 GCA_037974775.1 Cicer pinnatifidum
ATGTTATGTATTAAAATTTCAACAATGTTGTCCTTTTTTTTACAAAAATTCAAAAAAATCATCAAATTTTTCAAACAAAACCCATAAAATTCATTATCATCTTCAATAAATTACATATTTAATCAAATTCATATCTTAAATCTTAAAATAAACTCATATTTTTATTCTTTATTTGATGTTGTTGGAGATGAAAATATGAGTGTATTTGAATATTTGAGTTATGGGTTTGATAAAATTTGCATTATATTGAAGATGATTATTAATTTTATGGGTTTTGGTTGAAAATTTTGATGATTTTTTTGAACTTTTGTATAGAAAAGGATAACATTGTTGAAATTTTAAAATATAAAATATCAAATTGTCACTTAAAATTAAAATTAAGGACCAACTCAAAAAAAAAAAGATAAAGGACTAAAACTTTACTCGATAATATATAGTATGTTTACATCTTCTTCTAAATGAGGAGCAATCCATACTGGTGGATTTATATTCATCGTTGAGCATACCATTCGAATGATACACTTTCTGTAACATCCCTCTTTAGCATAAATAATTTGTAGTAATTTTTATGTTTTACTTGTATACTTATTAGTATATAATAATAATAATAATAATAATAATAATAATAATAATAATAATAATAATAATAATAATAATAATAATAATAATAATAATAATAATAGTAATAATAATAATAATAGAAAGGGGAAAGTAGTAAACTAAAAAAATAAAAATAAAACAAATTAAAACAAAATAAAAGAAAAAGAGGAAGGGGGAGGGGGAGGAAAGAAAGGAACAGAAAAGAAACAAAGAGAGGGAGAGAAAAAAAATGGTGAGATAGTGAAGAAGAAAGAGTGAGAGAAAGAAGAAGAGAAGGAGAAAAAAGAAGAATAAAGAAAACAACAAAAACATTGACAACACAAGAAAAGAGAAAGGAAAAGTGCAATTTTTGCTAGAAGTCAATGTAGAATGAGTTGAGAGTATCATCATTTTCTCCATTCTTTTGGAAATAAAGAGGTGGGTTTCCCTTTTTTCTATCTCCCATTCATGCATGTAAGAGATAATGTGTTCCATAGGTTAGGGATTTGGGGTTTAAAGGTTTGAAATAAAGAAAATAATTTTATTTTATTTTATTTTTGGTTGGATTTAGGGGTTTTGAAATAGATGGTTAAAATGATTCATGCATCTGAAGTTCTATGACAGAAATTGAGAATAGATTATTGTAGAATTGAGTTTCACCTTTGTGACCAATTAAATTGAGTAAATTGAAAATTATGATGTTGTTTTGATGTGTTCATTATTTTTCTACTCATAATTTATAGCATTATTGTTGCAAAGAATGGTTAGGAAATTAGTGTGATAGAAGAAATGTTATTAACTTGAATTTCGCATGACATAAGTGTGATGTTTTAGTCATAACTTTTTATATAGACCTTCTTTTTTAATGATTTTCAGTTTTCTGGAAACTAGACTCAATTACCTTCAAATTGAGTACAAAATTTGTGATGTTTGATTGAGTATTGATGCTGAAAAATGAGTTACAAGTTAGACTAGAGTTGATGTTCTATTTGTTTTATTCCATTGTATATTATTTTGATAAACTGCAAGAATTGGGGCTTAATAAAAATAAAATAAAATTTTATCTATAAAGTATACATCATAAGCTTTCCAAAGAGTACTCATTCACTCGATTCTGATACTTATAAGTTCCTGTCAGTTGACTCTGTATTTAAACTCAGTTTTGAGTTGTTATAACATAAATTTGGGGGTTGTTTTGAGAAAAATCTACCTTAAACATGTTCTCTTGAACTTTATTTTATATTGTGTGATTTGTATGATATAATTGACTTAATAGCTTATGTTATCATAATAATTTTCAAGGTTGAGTGTATGGTAGTCTTTAATATATTTATTAATAGATGATGTTATATTTGTGTGTATATGTGTGTGGATTATTATATATAATTACTATATATTTGATTAAGGTGAGAAGTATATGATTCATCCTAGCTAGATGAATTCTCCGTCTATATACGACGAAAGCGAGGATAAGTGGGACACCACTTACGAACGTAATTATGTCCAATCTTACGAAAATAAAATTACTAACAAGAAGAGTGCATTAGTAAAACTAATGTAGTCTTTATGATATGCTTGTTAGATATAGTTTAAGTCGTTGGATTACTCACGTTTAATGGCTTGAATATTTAGAAATAGTCAAAACTATACATGGAAGAGAAACTCAAAAGATAAATATAGTTTTGAATTTGAATGTTAATTGATTTAGTTTCATTTATTGGGACCCACAAAGACGTAATCTCATTCAACGTTATTCAAATGATTTACAAGTGAAAAGACTTAGATCACGTGTTGGAGAAATGAAGCATATCAGTTTACACTATAGTTTGATTAAAAAATCTAGGAATTCTTTTGAACCATGGATGTGTTATGTACTCCATATTCCTTTGCTTTTTTGCTTGAAGGATTAGTATGTGTATTAATACATTTTCATGACTTTGTGTCGAGATTTGTACTAACCATCTCTTTTATCGAATTATGCTAATGTTCAAGTTATATTCTAGACAACTAACTTATGGTATTACACTTTCCATGTTAAAATCTTCATTGTATAACCATTTAATGTTTGGATCAAGGACATGCATACTATTTATTATTTGTATTGTTTTGTTGTGTTGCTTAATGAGAATGCATAAACTTGTTTTGTTGAAATGTTTTGTTGTTTTGTTGTGCTGCTGTTTTAGAATGCATAAAGCTATTTTGTTGAAATATTTTGATGTTTTGTTGTGTTGTTGAAATGTGGCTATCATCCTACTCATTGTTTTGTTGTTTTTTCATTTTTTGTAAGGTTGAAGAAGTTAGGTAGAGATTCCACATTGAATGAGATTTTTTATTACAAAAAATTCACACTAAGAAGAAGGACAACTCTAAGGTTGGTGACAAAGCAAAAAAAAAAAAACATATATAAGGAATATTAAATTACTCATTCTTTCTTTTGTATTTCTTGTAAAAGTAATTTGATTATGTTACATTATTTTCTATTTGAGAAGGAAACATTTCAAGGTAAATTGCAGCAGGCCTCCAAAGGTGGAAAACATCTAGTAGTGGTAGCCAAATGGTTAATAATGAAGCTCACTTAGACATGTGGGTCCAATATGTTGGGGAAAAAAATAAAGGGTGTATCTATAGTACCAGAGATAGATCATCGCTTTATAGACCAAGTGTCATAAGTGTAGTCCCAGATTCTCATCCATATAGAGGTTGCATCAATGTCTTGTCTTAACACACTTTTACGAGGTAGCTGCACATATAACAATAGTTGAGGAGCGAGCAAAAGAGGTAGAACATGAGGCACGAGATGAGCTAAGGAAAAAAAAAACAACATCGACAAAAGAAAGTTCAACAAACAGAAGAGCACACTATAAAACTCTAGATGCAGCTGCCAACATTGACAAAAAGTGATGCTTAACACAGGTTGAGTCCTTCTATGGTCGTCGCCATCCAGATTATGATGAAGATGAGTCTAACACTGATGACGACGAAGAGTAAGATTGATTTCTATATTAGTTTCATTTAGTAGTTATGACTACATCTTTTGCTTAGACTTGTAGGCATTATATACATAATCTTACGATAGTGTCGTTGTGTGTATTTTAAAACTTAGATAGTGACAATGTGTTTATTTTGAGGCTTATAGTAGTGTGAATTGTCCCTATTTTGAGACTTATGGTAGACACTATGTGTATTTTAACAACACTGTTTAGATAATACATCATTCTATTTTGACAATGATGTTTTATTATGCTTAAAAAATTTATTTTAAAAATAGATTAAAAAAATACAGCAAGCAATAAAAAACAAAAATGTATTGAATATCATTTTTTTATTACCCATGAAAATTCCATAAGTACAAGACACACAATTTGAATATTATTATCCAGGTTCCTTTTGTGGGTAATTTACCCACGAACATGTCTTTGATAAAACTATAAATATTAAATAGAAAACAAAATGATTATTTAAGAATTGTCTTTGAGTAATGTTACTTATGACTTGTCTGTGGGCAAATATTTACATGCATAACCATATCCCATTAGTTAACTCTAGATAAATATTTACTTGCGAATGAATTAATTATAAATTTGTGTTTATGGATAATCCGTGAGTAATTTTACGTTATTTATGAAATTGGTGTAGATAAAAACAAAATTTGTCGTAAATAACAAAAGCTTTTGTTGTAGTGCATACAATTGGTAAATTATCTTTTTGAAAAATCAATTTATGCTAGTAAATTATCTATTTATTTTTTGTTATAAAATATATAAATTAAATAGGGATATTGGGGTAAAAATTATGTAATATAATAGACATTCAAAGTGATTCTATAAAATAGAATAATACCTATTCAAAAACATCTTTTATATCTTGATAAAGATCAAAGTAAGTATTATATAATTATAAAATTATCTTATGCAATGAAAATAAAGCAACTTGAAGGGTTTTACCTAAAATAACATATATTTTGTGTTCAAACTCACGCCCCAATATATTCAATTTTCATGAAGTTATTATTTGACTTACACTTACAGCACAATCTATAATTTTTTTTTTATTAAAATGTGAATTAAGATTATAAATAATTATAAATAAAGAATATCATTGTTGAATTTATAAGACAATTGAATTGAAAAAAAATGTAATTTTTGAAACTTTCGAAATGTAATTACTTCAAAGGTTTGAAATTTTCGAAGTATATGGCTTCAAAAGT
The DNA here is from genome assembly GCA_037974775.1 of Cicer pinnatifidum. Lineage (NCBI taxonomy): Eukaryota > Viridiplantae > Streptophyta > Magnoliopsida > Fabales > Fabaceae > Cicer > Cicer pinnatifidum. The sequence goes on from JBBPBR010000002.1 coordinate 8,899,727, forward strand.
TTCAAATTCATCCAAACTTTCGAAACTTTCTGGAAAAATACACTCCGAAAACTTCATATTCATCCAAAGTTTTGAAAATTTTTGAAATATTTTATTTATAAAGTTTGGTATTTTTCCAAAGTTTTGAAATTAGTAATTTTTTCTGCATAATTACATTTTAAAAGTTTCCAATTTTACAAAATTTTTGAATAAATCAAAATACTTGGTATTATTTCGAAAGTTTGAAATTTTCAAAAGTTAAGAAATTTTTTATAATTTTTGAAAGTGAAGGATGGGAAACTAAAATTGTAAATTTTTCCATGATTTTATACAAATTAAACAAGGACAAAATAGTCTTTAAAAATATTTGGAGAGGTAGGAGGTAAAATGGAGAGTGCACGGTACAAAACCCTCTTTTATTGCGTGCCTTAGTTGAGCCTTTACATTGTAGCCCATGTCACCGAGATTGAACTAAAATCTATTGTTTATGGGCTACTGTGTGAGCCTTTTTTCATTGATCTATTAGAAGGGTTTGTCAAACCCAATCAATGGAAATAAAAAGTAGTCATTAGTAGTCACAAATGACCAAACTTTTATAAAATATATTTATAACAGTTAAAACTATCAATATTTAAATCTAGTTCCGTATTCATTAATATGTTCTTTATTGATGAAATGACCGGTTGTTACAATAAAGATATAGAAGTTATGGACTTGATAAAAATTGTCTAATTAGACTTTTAGTTGGAAAAAAAATTAATTTTTTATTTTATTTGGAAATGAGGGGTGAATATAGCAATGTTTATCTTAAATTTCATTATAGTTATTTCACATCTACGAGATCTCAAATTAGAATTTGAGATAAAATCTTCAACTTAACATCACGACATTTGTCAATTAAACTGAACTTAAGAACCGATACCTCATCCTTACAAACCAACAAATTGCTTTCCAATTCCATACATTTGTGATAAACTATTCTCCTTAACATAGTATCTTGAAACTCATAGCTTCCCATTCAAACTCTCTTATTGCCAAAGAAATCTTGTACGACACTTTCTTTCCAATCCAACTTTCGTCATATTTATTTCATTTAAATAACTCTTATTTTCAATTCAAGAAATAAAATCAATTATAATTGACATCACATAAATATATCAAAAATTATTTTTATGTATATGAAATTAATTTTAACTCTCTTTATTATAAAATTAAACACACTTAGGTCTCACTAACTTAGTAAAAGTACTGTGTTTTTATTTCAAAAAATGTGTGTTTATTTTAACTTAATAAAATATTTTTAAATAAATCATTATCATAAAGATAAAATCAAATGTTAGTCAAAGAATATACATTATCAAAAATAATAAAAACAATGTTTTTACTATTTTTAATATTTCTAAAAACTTATAAATTTTTAATATCTTATTAAAAAATAAAATTATCACAATTTTTAAAATAAAATATAAAATATTTTCCCACTAAATGGCATTAGTTTTTGTCGCTTGAGTATATATTTGGCTTCAACGAGAGGACAGCTCTTTTTTTAGGCTGTCAATTATGTAATAACCAAACTCTACCATAAAGGTTAAAAGATTCTTTTTTAAATCAAAAGTACAATGTGTCTAGGATTGTGTTTGAAATCCAAAACATACATTGGGCTTGACAGAAGCTATCATGGACTGGGCCTGGCAAACTGAAAATTATATAGAGATTCCTCTTCTCAACTCCTATACATTCTCAAAAGCCTCCCAAAATTTATTTTATTTTGTTGATTTTAATTTTCTTTGGACTAACTAATACAATTAGATATTATTTAAATTGACTAATCCAGAGATATAAATACTAGTTTGATATTTTTTAGAATTTCTTACACTTCTAAATTAGTTTAGATGTTTTTAAAAAATTCTTAAATTCACATTTTATACTTCTAGCTTGATTATTCTAAAAATCTAAAAGATTCTAAAAAATTACAAGTTAATATTATTCATACCTCCAAATTCATTCCGGACAAATCGAGTTTGGAATCATTAATTCAATGGAAAAATTAGAGACTTTAAAAATATAAGAGAGGGTGGTAGGAGAAACTGTCAAATTATATTGTTTGAGCGCTCAAATTATGTTATAATAAGGGAGCTATAAATTTATAAAACTGCGAGATCTTGAGTATGATCCAATGCGGAGAATTTCTCAAAATCATAACTTGAAATTGGAATATTGATGTGCTTTAATTGTAGCGATTTAAATTATATGTTTTTCATGGGCAGATTTTAGTAATGACAGAAAAAAAAACTCAGAGTTGTTTCAAAAAAAATTATTTCATAAAAATAGATATATTTATAATAATATTTATCTATAATATATATATATATATATATAATTAATATTTTGTTAATAATATTAAATTGTAGAATGGCTTAATAATTATAAAGATTTTTATAAATCTTATATTTCTATTTTAACTTATAAGCATCGTTGTTATTTCTCTATACAGAGACACTTCTTTTATTAAAGACAAAACTGTAAGCTTCAATGCTCAAAATTCAAAATAGACAATTCATGAAAAATGTGGTTTAAGTTGTTACAAATAACAGTATGTAAAATCTCCTCTTGAAAATTTACAAGCATTTCGTCGATGCAAACTTAAGCTAAGTTCTCTTAACTTGTTTTTAGATCAGGTGGGCTGAACATGATTTCTGTCAACAAAAAGTAAGACCAAGTTCGATTATTTGCATCAACAAACAACCTATTATATGCCAACATTTGTTCTTTATAGGGACCATCCTCGTGAGAATACGTTTATGCTTAATTTAGATGTAGAAGCTAAAAAGAATGTGTCTTTATTATTGGAATTTACACTAATGAGCACCACCTAAAAGGGTTCTAAAAAGTGGGCGCAAATTATGGAAAATTCCTCAATGTTCCCAAAAGTGAAAGAGAAAGAAATTTCGATGGTTGTTTTAATAATAAAAAGTATATATTTTAAATTTATAGATTGTAAATTTAAATTCAGATAATGATATTGGAATGAAAAAATATAATTTTTTTTGTAAAATTTCAAAAAAAAAAAATACAAAGATTTGCTTTATTTTAAATTAGAGTATCATTTTTTTTATAAAAAAAATAAAGTGAAAAAAAGAAACGGCCTCTTGGTCCAACCAAAAGATTAAAATTGTGACCATTCATTGGGAGGGACCTCTCCATAGCTTAAAAAGTTAATTGTCAATTTCTCAATATCCCTTTTCTCTATATTCACGCAGATGCTGATATAGGATCCATATCTTGCTAAATATATGTTCTCTAGCTTTCACGAATTTGTGACATAGAGAATGGTGTCATGTCACTAGTACTATTCCTAAGAAAAATATACTAATAAAAGCTTAATTGATTTTAATTTAATTGTTTAATAATATCAAAAACAGATTATAATATTTTACCGTGGTTTGATTGATTAATGCATATAGCTAGAATCGTTATCTAAATCTTAATTTTTATGTTATCGTTTATAGATAAATAAATAATTTGATAGATGGTTAAATTAGTTTCTAAATTTATAAATTGATAGATATATTATTGAGATTTTAAAATTTCAGTCAAAATAATTATAATAAAAAAATTTATATATCATTGGAGTTTAATTAGAAAAAATTGTTATTAAAAATTATACTGTGACATATTAATTAAATTTATTTTTTTTTTGTTTATCTCGTATTAATATTATCACAATATAAATCTATAGAATTATATATAACAAAATTTTATAAATCAATCAAATTTAGTGAAATCATTTGTCTTGTTATAATATCTAATAATTAAAGAAAAATGAAAATCTTAATAATAATATTACAATTTCAAAAATGTAGATTAGTATTTGTCAATATTCAAAGATTAATTTTCTTTTTATTACATTCAGTTACTAATTTGATTAATATTTACAAATGATCCAATTACTTATTTATTTGTATATAAATAAATAGTAATATATACCAATGAAGAGAAATTTTATAGTAACATTAATATTTTATTCAAAGTTAGTAAAATAATAAATTTACTTTGTTGTATCACGAGAATTATGTTCTTTTTTATTTTAAATTGATTATATTAGTCAGAACCAGTAAATTGTTAGCACATTGGGATGCCATAACTAATGATGGGAATGTTGAGCAGGGTCATGACAACAAGGTGAATAATGTCTTGGTTTAAGATAAGGATGTTGATGCTTAGGTACAATTCTTTTTTTACCACTAGTACCTTGCTCAATACTAAGGTTAAAAGCGTGCAGAAATAATTGCACAATGTGTTAATTATCGTTTTCTAATTAAAAATTCAGTGCTCAAATTATTGAGCCCATGCAGCTTCACCCTTTTCCAGAAACATGGTTCATAAGGTGGACTCTTATCTTTTTTAAATGAATAAATGTCCAATTAAAATAACACAAGATCATATCCGTTGATTGATAAATAATTTTAATTGTACCATAATTAACACATCCACCTATATTCTAGATGCAATTAAAATGTATACAAATTTTTAAAATGCACTCAAAATGTTTACTGTTTTTTTTCAAATCATCCGTCATATGAGTTCACCAACATAAATTTGTTACCGACAACATGGCTAAGACATTAGAATTAATGATTTGACGCACCATCTCACAATTTGTTTGTTATTATACTATACTTTTGCCATCTTTGTGAAGGAAAAAAAAAAGGATACAGTATTTACACGTGGCACTGACCACAAGCCAACAATAATCGACATTCATAACCGTGAAAGCCTTTCCATTGAAAGTTATGTGAGATTAATTCAAATTATCATATAATTTATTTGCAATTTTGCATAAGGAATTTCATCCTCTATGGATATATATATATATGTAAGAATCATTAGAAATAAATAAATCTCTATCAAAATTTAATAATTCTTATTTAATCATTATTTCGAAAATAAGATTATATTTAATATCAAATAGATCCACCAAAATCATGATATTTTCTATGATTAATTTTAACAAAATACATTAAACATTAAAAAAAAAAAGCGTTTAAAAGATAAAAGTGAATATCCTCGTTGGATTCAGCATTAGTGGGGTAGTTTTTGGCACACTTGTTGTCAGTATAATAACTTAGCATTTTGGAAGTTCTTTTTGGCATAATGTTACTTTTCCAACATAAATTTGCAATTTGGCAGTTTTGTTTGGCACCATGGAATCACAACCCCACTAGATAGAACACTATAGTAAATCTAGACAACCTCTTCACTGACATGTAATCTTAATCGTATGATAAGATAATATTTGATGCAATGCCAGATTAGTGAACAGAAATTTCACATGTATTGTCTTAGGATAAGATTAGAAAGAAAGAAGAAAAAAATAATAGCCCCTTCCATCCTAAATTCTTAAAAGCATGATTAAACATTAATGTCGAATTAAACTAACAAAAACTGAAACAATCCAACCGTCATTTTCACTAACCAAACAGAAGAATAATTAATAGTTTCGGCAGACATAAAAAAATACTGTTTAATCAAACAATTTTTTTTTATACACATTCTGTTGATTTAGACTATTGAACAGCAGCTATTATTAATTGATATTATTTTTAACAGAAAGAAGAAAAGCAACCACCTTAGGATTCTCAATTTAATATATCTATTCCTGAAGAGAATAATACTCTTTGGATTGATATGAATGAATTGAATAAAAAAAGTTTGGGATTATCGAAAATAAAAAGAGGAATGAGTTAAAGGACAAAACAGAAGAAACAAGGCCTCAGTGCCCAATTAAATTCATGTGGGATCACTCTGTGCCATCACTCATTATCGCTTCCTTTCCTAAATCCTATACAGAAAAAGGGCCTCAACGTCTGTTACCTCTTGTCGCTATTATCACACAAGAGTGGCCTGTGTTATTTTAAATTCTAAAATTCACTCCCTTTTGAGTTATTTTTATGTTAGATCTTGAATGAGTCTTCATAATTTTGTCGTTTATAAAAAAATATTTGCTTATATAAACAATCATTAATCTCAATTTTAATGAATAATGTGCGATTTTTTAATATCTCAAAACAGTAGCGAAACTAAAAGGCTAAAGATCAACCCTGAAATGTGAGAAAGACTCGCGTGTGTTTGTTTCCAAATAAGGCTAAAGATTATGTATTTGAACAATTAATGTTTTCAGCTATGCACAAAGATAATAATCTATGCCATAATATTTTCTATTCATAATACTTTTACCTATGCACAAGATTATATGTAGACAAAAAAAATTAAAAATAACAATTACAATTAGTTTCTTCTAACTCTAAAATCTTGCATTCTCAAAGCCGTGTAAATCACTAACTCTATTCATAGACTTTCTCATGATAGCCACTTTAGCAAGCCTCTCAGCGGCTCTCCAAGCCGAAGTCGGAGTAAGCGGCTCCAATTTCTCCTCAACACGACTGTTAGTATTTCTCTGTCTTTGACTCTGCAACTGTTGGACCTGCCTGCGTCGAAGAAGCTCGGCTTCAAGCCAGCGCAAAAACTCCTCCTCAACAGGCTTACTAGACTGCAAGAGAAGAGCTCGAGCCGAAGAGAGTAAATGATGAGCTCCAGAGAGATCACCATGCTCAGCGAGGCGGTTAGATTCAGCTACGGCTCGTATAGTGACGTGAAGGTTTCTCAACCTTTCGATCTTTTCGGACGAGGATCGTACGGTGTGGGGACGAGGAATCAGCATTGCTTGTTCAATAGGATTCAAAATCTCACGAGTGAGGGGGTCACGGTAAGAACATAGTACGGTTAGAACGTGGTGGGACCCAGCTGAAACGGCTGGTACTTTTAGCTCCATTATTAATTCTTTCTCTTCTTCAGCGTACAAATCGGTTATTGTAATTGAACCCGGTTCGACTGGGGCGGGGCGACCCGCGAGTGAGTACACTGCAGCGATCTCCACTGGACGCGAGCGTGAAACAACACCTAACTGAATCGTAACATCCTGAGCCACCACGTTTAACAAATTACTTATGCATTTCGCAAGCGTCACGTCTGGAAGCGCGTTGAAACACTCGCCTGAATTAGGAAAACGCACTGCGTGTACTGGAACGTCGAGGTTAGAAAAGCGCGTGGATGAGACCATAGAGGGTTTTTGAAATGACGCGTTGACGGCGCGTGAGTCAATGATATCGGACAGAACAATGATGCAGGCGATGGAATTCTTCTCGCGGCGATCTTCTAGGACCTTCGCCGCTTTCTTCACAGCGTCGTTCTTCGCCGGAACGCCTTCTCTTGATTGATCAATCGCGGCGAGCGCTTCCACGATGCGGCGCGCAGATCTCTGACCACCGCCGGTCATTCTCCGGAGCGGTAACAGTCTCTTGGAGCCGCCGGAGAATGCAACTATTGAGAGACGATCGGTAGGATTCATGGAAGAGATAACTAGTCGCATGGAGTTTTTCATCAGCCGAAGCTTTTGCCCTGACATAGCTCCACCAACGTCAAGAACAATAACAACATCCACTGGAGCTCGCCGCGCAATTTTCTGTGACAACACCGGCGGAGGCTTCAACTTCAAAACAACAACATAACTCTCGTAGTTTCTATTAGCAGAAACAACAGCAGTTTCCGGTAACAAACACACCTCAATATTCCTCCTTATCACCGGCGAAGACGAAACATTAACAACAGGATTCACATTAAACCCTTGAAACTCAATGTTTTCATCATCTTCATCTTCCGTTTCGTTTTCCGATTCAGGAATAGGATTGAAACGAGATAGTGAAGTTGGTGACATGAGAGGTTCGTCATCGTTGTAAACTTTGAAATTCCTCGCTTCTCTGTTTTCCTCTGAAATTTTGTTGTTGTTCTTCTTCTCGTTGTTGATTGCAAGCACCGGAAGTTCCTTCCAGTTTGTACCACAAACAGGACACACGTGTATTGGATTCTTCGTCACGTGCGTCGATATGCAAGGAAAGTGAAAAGTGTGAGAGCATTCCGCTGTAAAAATTGCAGTTCCTTTTCCACTCTTCACACTCTGCATACATATTCCACATCGACTCTGCACACAAAAAATAAATAAATCAATTATTATTATTAGTATTAAAATTATAAAGTATGATTGATAATTGATATGATTTGGGAATTAATTATGTTATGCTTACTTTGGATAAGCGTAAAGTGGATTTGAGAAATGAGAAACTTGATGGTGAGTTAGGTGAAGAGAATGATTTAGGAGTTTTGGTGTTACTACTGCATTGGAGTTTTGGACTATTTGGAACAGAATAAGTGGTTGTTGTTGCAACGGAGGTTCTGCAACGAAGAGTAGTGGAACCGGTTGATGAAGGTTGAGATTGACAACGTGGTGTTGATGGATTGGAAAAAAAACCAAACTTAGAACTTATTCTAGGACTTTGATTGGTTGAGGAGTTATCGCAATGTTGTTTTTTCTCCGTTACTACTACTTTTGATTCCCTGTTTTTGTCTCTGGAAATAGATGTACAGAATGCTTTTCTCCACACATTAACCATTTTCACTGTACTCTTGGGTGACTTCAAAGGGGTTTTGTTTATCTGATTTTGAATTTGTTGAGAAATTTGTGTATGAAGGGTGGATGATGATATAATATAATGGTTTATGGGCATGGAAGTTGGTTAGAGAAGGAGGGTGAGGAGAAATGGATTAGATTCAGAGATCCTTTTCATGTTTCTCTTTTCCTTTTTTCTATTTCAGTTCCCTACCATCTATTTATCTATGTCTTGACCTAGGTCTATTTTTTCTATATTTCCGTTTTGAGACCCCCAAAAAGACCACCCCAACGAAAAAAAGCCTCTCGGATTGCTTCCTTATTCTACACTTGACCCATAGGCCGGCCACATTATTATATGGATAAATTTGACAGAGTTTCTTTCAACTTATTGTATTGTGTCCACATTATTGTGTATTTAGATTTTTTAGAAGAGAAAAATAGTAAAGGTAATTAACAAAGATATTTCAATTGAATGGTTGACCTAAAGAAGGTGTAATATAATAGTATTTTGTCTCTTCGAATAGATGGTGATATTTTGTGATTTTTCTAAAACATAAGTTAATATTTGAATAAGCTAAAAAAAATATATAAGATAGAAATTGTGTGCGTTATTAAATTTTGTTGATATTATAATGTTTATAACGGTCACAAATCTTTCTAACCATTATATTTTATTTGATCAAACAATAATTGATATGAATTATTTAATTTCTAAATAACTCATATGATATTATATGTTATAACCATCTTTAGTTATAAAGACTAATTATATAAAGACTAATGATTGATATGAGCTATTTAATTTTTAAATAACTCATAAAGACTAACTATATAAAAACAAATTTTAAATAAATCTAAATTAATTCGTTTGAACCACTTACAAATTTATTTATATAATAATAATTATTTTAGTGTTTTGATAAAATATCGACGAGTCCTACTCGGAAGCAAAATTAGGGTGGTGTGGTTATGTGCATTGGGATTAACATAAGTGTGGTTAAAACCTAGAAAAACACAAGGCTTTTTTTCCCATAGTTGGCAATATTATTATCCGGGTAAAGTGAAATTATGTGCATTGGGATTAACATTGTGTAAGTTGTAAAGTCAACGGGTTTTTGTCTTGGAATTGGGCATCACTGTCCTCTTCCCACGTTATGGTCACCACCGACCCATGCAACACAGCTTGTGGTAAGTTGTTGAGATGAAAAAACAACCATCTCCATCTTACTTACACCTTACCATCATTCATCCCTTTCGCCTTAATCTTCGTCACTTTTCCTTTTTTCTACTAAACAAATATCTCTCTCAACTATTACCATTCTTATTCTTTCCTCTCTTATTTCACTACTCTCTCCCTTCTACCATCCATAAATAATTCATATATAAACAAAAATAATTTGTCCAAGATGAATCAACATTTTAATTTTTCAAGCAATAGTAATTAGTTTTTTCAATAATATATTTTTATTAATATTATTTATACCATTACTAAATCAATATCTTCTATTTTGTGTTAATATTAATACTCCCTATATCCTTGATTTAAGGTAATTACAAACACTTGTTAAAAAATAATAATAATAAATTAATTAAAAAAATTCAATATATTAAAAACACAAATTTCATAAGTTGTTAATAATACATATTAACAAGACTCTTTGTTTATTTATGAGCATTTATTAAAAAATTATTTATTTTTAAATATATTTTTTTAATTTATTATTTTTTTAAACATTCTCTTAATTAACCCTACTAAATTATTTTAAAATATAAAATGTTAATATTAGATAAATTTACATAAAACAAGTACATTTAATTATATTAATAATTTTTCTTGATAATTTTGTTTTAACTTTGTTAAAAAAAATTATTTTTATTTGTGTAAAATACTTAAATAATTTATGTAAAAAAAAGTTTCAATAATTCATTCATCTTAAAACGGAGGAGCAGTGTAATTTATTTTATAAAATTTGTATTGTACTGTTAGTAATTAATGGATTGATCGAAACTTGCATGAGTGAGTGAGGAAATTGAAAATTGAATGAGCTGTACAATATGCAGTACTAGTAGGAGCATTAAGTAGCTGAACAAAGTTTGATACTTCTCTGGTTCGTTTGTACCTATAAGTGGGCTCCATTTCGTTGGCAATTGTGTTATTACAATAAGGTGTGGGAAATTGTGATGTTCAGAATGTAGACCAGTCCTTCTCCCGGGAAGGGTGAATCCGTCATTTCATTACTGCTATTCATTTATTACTATGACAACATTAATAATTATTGATTTGCGTTGTACTGAATAATTGAATAGAATAACAGCCATAAGTTGGATATCACCAATTTTTAATTAGTTTATGATGAAATCGCTGAGCCCCCTATTGTAGCATTGTTTTAGACTGCTTATTTTATTGTTGAATTTTGACAATAATAGTTGTATTCCGCGCAGCTTTTATTAATGAGATTCATAATTCATACTCCCTCCCTTATTTTGAATGTTTCATTTTTTTATATATATGTTGATTATGTTTCTTTTCTTTATTTTTAAAAATAAAAAATTATATTAAATAATTTTTTTTTTCTAAATAAATCAATGACAAAACAGATTAAATATGTGTCAAAAGATAATCAAAGTTTATCTTAAATTATTTATGAACCTATAATATGAGTTTAATATTAATTAATATTTTTATTAATTATTTATTTTATTGTCATCAATTTTTTGACTAACAAAAATTAACAAACAAATTAAATAAATTAATTTCTTTTTTATAACTAGTCGTCTAAATCTAAATAAAATAGTATAAAATAAATTTACGGACTATTTAGAGGTGAAAATATATCATCTCAGTTGGATTTTATAAAATATAAATTAGATTTCGTAAAATTTAAGTATGACTTATAAAAAAATTTATGGTACAAGT